>CM026206.1:19923923-20413923 GCA_014839995.1 Xenentodon cancila
GCCACACACAGTGACTTTGAGTGCACTTTGTATTTAGACTCAACAAATCGAGGTCTATGGTCAGATGGTGTGTGTTACAAGAGAAAAATACACAGAGCAGCAAGAGACATTCACAATCTAAACACAATATAAATTCAGTAAATCAAATGCACTAATATGTCACGTTGCACACTTAAAACAAAAAGTGCACCCCTCTGCGAACATTAGTCATAGTCAAGGATTTTATGTAGAATTAAAGAAATAAATATATTTAACTTTTAGAACATGAGGATAAGACAGATATTTGTGTAGTTTATATTGAATGTTTTTCAAAACTATAATAAAAGGTATTGATGTATGTCAACAATTACAAAAACAGCAAAAAAAAAGCGCATACAGTTACTTTTTTACGGAATTATCACTGAGCGCATTGAATTCCAGTACTTTGCCCATAACTCCTTTTGCATTTTTGCTGTAGTTAGAAACTGTTTTTACAGTTGTTAGATGCCTGCTGAAAGGCAGCATTGACACTGTGTCATTGTTTTAGGGTCAGACTTTCTAGCCACTGCTTCATATTGGTGTACTCCAGCTTTGCCACAATGATGACCTTTCAGGTAAGATAGTCATCTGCTGTGTCAAAACCTGCCGTCTTCTTTCCTCACTTCAGAGTCCCTGCTAAACATGCTTTGAAAAATGGCTGCAGGAATATCATCAGCTGGCACTGAGAAAAATAACCAGACTGGTGTGTTATCTCCGGTTTGGTGCTGTTAGTGCTCATTTCCAGTCAGGCAGACGTGGGGCCATGCTGGGGTCCTGCTGGTAAGGCGCAGCAGACGGCATAATGAGCGCAACATGGACTGTTTTAAAGGCGCTGCCCGCCAGCAAGGAGTTTAACTAATTTTCATGGATTTATTGGATATGTTTATCCAGTTAATTTATTTATTGAATGGATAAAAATTATGTAATTATCTTCCAAAATCAACTGATCATTTATCTGTGCGATAAATATTGTGCATCCTTAGTCTACTTATGATGTGTTTTAACACTATTACTCTTTTACATGAGTATAGTCAACAAAAGTGTGAATGCCACCACTATTAAACTGAATTTATTAGATTCTATAGTTTGAAATAAAGGCAAATGTAAAACCTAGAAATGCTTGCTGAATGGAACAGAAACAAAATCTAATGGGATAATGAGGGTTGATTTAGAGACCTGAAGGAATGGCCAGAGTGAAATGAAAAATTGCACTCTGAAAGCTGTCCCCTCTAGTTCCTTTGCTTTTCTGCAGTTTCTACTCTGGTTTCCTCTGTGTCTGTTGCCTGCAGCAAAGGAGTAAAACCTCATGCAAGCCTTGACACAGTAGGTTGGCATGGTGGTTGCCTATTTTTCTAATTGTGTCACTCCCTTTGCTGTGAAATTAAAAACCTGTTAGCTTCCTCTCTCAGATTTAGTCAAGTAACCCTATTCCAAGTGACATGGTCGATGGCCTTGGTGTCATTTGTTGTCAAATCTCTCTCTCACACACGTCTGGCACTCCATTGCAGACATTAATAATAACAGACAACCTGCTTCTTCTTTCACCTGTTTAGTACCTAGTATGTGACATCTGCATCTACATTATATTGCTCTAACAGATATCTCCACTGACAGAGAAGTGTTTTTGTGTTTGTTCTATATATACTTTTTTTTTTTTTGGCTTGGTTGAACCATAGCAAAATGTTTTATCAACATTTTGCAAGTTTTTTGTTTGTTTTTTTTTTAATTGCAAAAACTACTAAAAGTCAAAATAGTTGCATATGCAACTGTAAAGGAATTTACTGAAAGCCAACCTTTTAGGCCAATGATGTTGAATATTTTTAATGAAAGTTATCTGGAGCTACCCCAAAATTTGATGAGTCTTCTTTTAAACTTGTTCCAATGTTCCACATATCCAGTACGATTAATTCAGTTTTTGGTGAAGTTTAAATAATCGTTCTCAGGGCTTGAATACATATGTCTGTCTTGACAGAGGACTATTAGTGAGGGTAACCCCTAAACAGTGGTTGTGAGTGTTCATGTGTGGGCTTACCCTGAACAGTTTTCCCTTTCTAATTTGCCACAGTGTCATAGATTGATGGCTGCTTGGCCTGCAGGGACTTTGAGGGTCACAAAAACACAAAATCTGTTGGTACATTGTTTATAGCCTACAGGAACTGTAATAACGACGCACAGAAAATATGGAGGTATCTCACAAATCAGGTTTGGCAAGTCAGTAAATTTTAGTGGCATTAAGGAACACAACATCTGAAATGTTGGGTTTTTTGTTTGGTTTTTATTGTCCGGGTAGAGTTTATGCTTTGTTGGGAAACTGTAGCTCAATTTGATGAGGAAATCAGTTTTAAAATGTTCCTTCCTTATGGTGGGGGAGCCAAACAGTGATCACCACCGGGCAGCACCTCCACATGTCAGTCTTGTGACCCATTGTCATTGTATCTTACTTACCAGATCTACATGCAAATAACCATGCAACTCATGCCACACTGTCAGCTAAGCAACAAAGTTCAATACCCGAACTTTTACTTTATTATTCCTACGGCACAGTTGTTTCAGAACTTTTACAAACGACACAATAACCTGCACAACATTAGAGAAGCAAAACAAAAAACAAACAAAAACCATAAAATAAGTGATCTGTGATGTTTGCTGAACTTAGTGTCAGTGCACTTCTGCTGACTAAAGAAACACAAACCAAATCTATTCAGCTCTGCAGTGTTTATTGTGAACCAGTCCCTGAATAAAAGCCAGAACATAAGCGCACAATAAAAAACAAACACTGCCTGTCTTATATCCACGGGCTGTGTGCACCTTGTAGTGCACAATAACAAATCTATCCTTTACTAGGATGCTCCGCTTTTAATTCTGCTATCTTACATTGAAATTGAATGTTTTTTTCCTGAAATGTCTGTGCACTGAAGGAGAACAATTAGGTACAAAGCGTATAATATGGGATACTATACTCTAGGTTTAATAAATGCCTTTTTTAGCAGATGATTTATGATGACAACTAGGAAACTCTATCTGCATTCAAATGCAGCATTTACACTTCAGGGTTCAAGTGACCCAGTTTTGATATTTTTCCTTTCAAGTGTCACAGATTGAATGTGACCTGTGGACACATACGCACTAAAAAAGTGCATGGATTCAGATATTCTCAGATCAGTTTTAGGCCTCATTCTAATGTAGAATTAAATCAGATATGAACTAGTGATATGAAATGTTTGAACGTGTGTTTGCGTCTGCCATCTAAGCAAACACTGGATTTTCTCTGTTAATGCAACTCAGGCATCTATGAAAATGTGATGATGGCAAGTGACACGAACACTTGTGGACAGGCGTCCCTCTTCTCCAATTTAAAATACAACATAACAGTATATATGCAGAGATACGGAGGTAGAGTAAGGTGTGTCAGTGAGTTAATCAAAATATGTCCATATACATCTTCTATTTCACCTGCACTGACTTCACCTGCATTCTTTGAATTCTTTCAAAACTGACAGTTTTGCTATCTTCTCACCTGGTTCCAGGTCGGTAGTAGAAAACCATCAATAGAATCCCATCAACCTTACATGGGGATTCTCCAGGTAGTAACCAGTGTAAATGTCCCTCATAAAGACTCACAAAATGTCAAATGTGGGCATTGAATCAGAATTGACCATCAAGATTGTAAATGCAGCTAAATATGTTTTGTTATCTCAGTTATTCCTCTGTACAATAGCTCTTCTTCAAGCCAAGCTGCGTGTCTGGGGAGCCAAGTGTTGTACCTCGTGCCTTTCTTTCACACAAGTAATACACATGACAATTTGTTTCTTTCCACTCAGTTCTCTTTATGCAGCACATATAATTTGGGACATATATAAATGTCCTAGAGCAAGCCACCCAATAGGGCTAAGAGCCCAGTGTTGAAACTGAGGGGTGACTTTGATGACAGACATATTTCAGTCCCCTTGTTCCACATCAAAGGCATAATTAGAGGTGTCTTGGAGTTAGGGCATGTAATGGCGTGATATCCCATACTCTATGTGTTATACCAAGTGAATTGACTGAAAGGGAACACCAGATGTGAAATATGCATGGCTCAGCTGTAAACATTTGGGGCAAGGCACATTAAGAGGTGACTCAGGACCAACAGGACAGACCCACAGCTCTCGAGCTGCACTCACAGCTGCTTTGTTTACAGTTGCAGCACAAATTAATATAAAAGGAAAGTGGGAGCCCTACTGTTTCGGCTGCAATATTTTATTTTTTTTTACATTTTTTCCCCCCGGAAATTTGGAAGAGCATGAAAACATTCTAGTGGAAACAGCTGCTTTTGGATATTTATGTCAGTCCACTAGGTGTTTCTTCTTCTGTATGTTTTCAGACATATTTGCACTTGCACTGGTTTAATGTTTGAGGCCACATCTTAATGTGCCCTCAGTGCATTCACATTTAAATGTAGTGCTATCCATTTTTGGTTTGATCACCAAGAATGCATTTTAGCATCATGTCTGATCAGAACTTTTCCTTTATTCTCCCTAGTCCCTTGTTTTTGCTAGCTCTTGTTCTCCCTTCTTCAATTGATGAATTGATGCCAGTGATAAATTTCATTTATGACCTGGGGGTTGATTAGAGTGAGACTGAAAAATGTGTGGTGTGGAGGAGGGGAATTGATCCTAGGTTATATGTTTTATTTAGTTCTTCAATTCTCGGAATCTGACCTTCATTGGATACAAGTACACACACACACACATATATATATATATATATATATATATATATATATATATATATATATATACATACATACTATATATATATATATATATATATATATATATATATATATATATATATATATATATATATATATATATATATATATATATATATAGCCAATCATCCTTGGATGTTAAACTGTCACATATGTGGCCAAAGTGTTCACTTCTACTTTGCAACTAAAAACAAAAACGTCCTTCACGACGGTGTGAGTATCCCATGTCTTATACTAGCTGGACCTGGAGGCTGTGTGGATGCCTTCTAAACCACATGAGAACGCACTGAAATGCAAGTAGGCATGCCATAATGTGCATGTTTTCCTGCTTTGTCTTCTGAGAAAGTGTATAAAATTAATTCTAAGAAAATCAAACAAGAATTTCAAAATAGAATGGAATTTGTTGCAGAAATACATATTTAGTTTTATATTAGTGATTGTATGGATGGATGATTAAATACAGCATTATCATTATTTCGGTTACCAGCTTCAACTTCTAACTTCTATCTGAATCCATGTGATAAACAGTGAAGTAAGGTACCATTTATTTAAATGCAGATGTTTAACTTGATATGTGAAATGTTTCAAATGGGAAAATCAGCAAATTGGTCAGTGATGCATTATATTTTAGATTTAATGACTAATATGTCATGACTCAGCGGTGTATGAAAGGTCCAATGATAGTAGTGCTATACTTTTTTTAAACAAGATTTAATTAGACATGTGGTCACAAAATCCATCCCCTTTGTCAGGTGTTTTCCTCCAGACCTTGAAGAAAGCAGTCATCAAACCTCTGTTGAAAAAGAATAATCTACACAAGTTGGTAATACAGAATTACAGACCCATCTCAAATATTTTATATATATATATATATGTGTGTATATGTGTGTATATGTGTATATATATATATATATATATACTATCTATATATATATATATATCTATATATATATCTATATATCTATCTATATCTATCTATATCTATATATATATATATATATATATATATATATATATATATTCTGTATTAAATACCTTCTTAACTCTACCTAACTGCTCTTAATGTCTTCAGCACAGCATTTGACTCCATTGATCATGGCATTTTACTGGAGCGACTGAAGAATTGGGGCAGACTTAATGGCACAGTACTTTACTGGTTTGAGACTTGCTTGCTGAGACTTAAAGGACAGGGACTTCTTTGTGTCAATAGGTAACTTTACATCAAAATCAACAACAATTACATGTGGGGTTCCCTAAGGTTCTATCCTAGGACCCCTCCTATTTAACATCTACATGCTTCTGCTAGTTCAGATAATAATAAAAAATGAGATAAGTTACAATAACTATGCAGATGACACACAACTTTACATTACAATGTCACCATGTGACAATGAGCCCATACAAGCGAGTAGACGTATTGAACAAATCCATGGGTGGATGTGCCACAATTTTATTCATTTGAACAAAAAACAAAACTTAAGTAGTTGTTTTTAAACCAAAAGAAGAGAGTTCAAGAGTCTGCACACAGCTTCAGTTATTACAGTTACATACCACTGATGAGGCCCGAAATCTGGGTGTGCTCATGGAGTCAAACCTGAACCTTCAGAAACATATTAAGACAATTACAACGTCGGCCTTCTATCACCCGGAGAATATCTCCAGGATCAAAGGTCTAATGTCTCAGCAGGTTCCTGAAAAAAACTCATCCATGCGTTTATCTTCAGTCAGATTGATTACTGCAAGAGTGTCTTCACAGGTCTGCCTAAATGTCAATCAGACAGCTACAGCCAATCCTGAATGCTGCTGCCCAAGTTCTCACTAGAACTAAGAAAGTTGACCACAACACTCTCTTTACACTAGCTCCCTGTGAGAGAGTAGATTTTAAAATACTTAGTTTATAAATCACTGAATGGTTTAGGGATAAAATACATCAGAGACTTGTTGCATATCAACCATCCAGACCTGTCATATCTTTTGGTTCAGGTTTCCTCTGTGTCCCCAGAATCAGAACAATACATGGAGAACCACCATTCAGTTTTTATGCTCCACATATCTTGAACAAACTTCCAGAAGGCTGCAGGAAAGCTGAACCTAAATCTGTCTTTAAATTCTAATAGCACCAACTCTTCTATTGATTTATATCCAAAACAGATGCATTTATTTAAAATGAAACAATCAACCCAAACAATGTAATCCTTTTGTGAGTCCTGTATTCTAATAGGTGGAGTCTTTTTTTAATTAACCCACTGCTTGACCACACATGTTGAGCAAATCAGTTTAATGAAACAGCAGTTTACTCAAATGTGGAAGAAGTCAACAGAGAGCATATATAACAGAGAGCATATATAACAGAAAGCATATATAACAGAGAGCATATATAGCAGAGAGCATATATAACAGAGAGCATATATAGCAGAGAGCATATATAACAGAGAGCATATATAGCAGAGAGCATATATAGCAGAGAGCATATATAACAGAGAGCATATATAACAGAGAGCATATATAGCAGAAAGCATATATAACAGAAAGCATATATAACAGAGAGCATATATAACAGAGAGCATATATAGCAGAGAGCATATATAACAGAGAGCATATATAGCAGAGAGCATATATAACAGAGAGCATATATAACAGAGAGCATATATAGCAGAGAGCATATATAACAGAGCATATATAACAGAGAGCATATATAACAGAGAGCATATATAACAGAGAGCATATATAGCAGAGAGCATATATAGCAGAGAGCATATATAACAGAGAGCATATATAGCAGAGAGCATATATAACAGAGAGCATATATAACAGAGCATATATAACAGAGAGCATATATAGCAGAGAGCATATATAACAGAGAGCATATATAGCAGAGAGCATATATAACAGAGAGCATATATAACAGAGAGCATATATAACAGAGAGCATATATAACAGATAGCATATATAACAGAGAGCATATATATAACAGAGAGCATATATAACAGAGAGCATATATAACAGAGAGCATATATAGCAGAGAGCATATATAACAGAGAGCATATATAACAGAGAGCATATATAGCAGAGAGCATATATAACAGAGAGCATATATAACAGAGAGCATATATAGCAGAGCATATATAACAGAGAGCATATATAGCAGAGAGCATATATAGCAGAGAGCATATATAACAGAGAACATATATAGCAGAGAGCATATATAACAGAGAGCATATATAACAGAGAGCATATATAACAGAGAGCATATATAGCAGAGAGCATATATAGCAGAGAGCATATATAGCAGAGATCATATATAACAGAGCATATATAACAGAGAGCATATATAGCAGAGAGCATACATAACAGAGAGCATATATAACAGAGAGCATATATAGCAGAGAGCATATATAGCAGAGAGCATATATAGCAGAGCATATATAACAGAGAGCATATATAGCAGAGAGCATAATATAGCAGAGAGCATATATAGCAGAGAGCATATATAGCAGAGAGCATATTATAACAGAGAGCATATATAACAGAGGAGCATATATATACAGAGAGCATATATAGCAGAGAGCATATATAACAGAGAGCATATATAACAGAGAGCATATATAGCAGAGAGCATATATAACAGAGAGCATATATAACAGAGAGCATATATAACAGAGAGCATATATAGCAGAGAGCATATATAGCAGAGAGCATATATAGCAGAGAGCATATATAGCAGAGAGCATATATAACAGAGAGCATATATAGCAGAGAGCTATATAGCAGAGAGCATATATAACAGAGAGCATATATAACAGAGAGCATATATAACAGAGAGCATATATAGCAGAGAGCATATATAACAGAGAGCATATATAGCAGAGAGCATATATAACAGAGAGCATATATAGCAGAGAGCATATATAACAGAGAGCATATATAACAGAGAGCATATATAGCAGAGAGCAGGGGTCAGTGGGTGTGGAAAAAAAACAAGTAGTGAAATGTAGCATTTTCCAATCGGTAGCATTTTCATAATAGTATTTTAAATCTTTTAGATTTTTTTTTTCTTATTTCTAATAGGAAAGCTGTTGAACTCAACGCTCTGTTTAGCTATGGTTTCATTGAACATCATTGTGTTTGCTTCGCTTAATATATTTCCCATCATTAAAGTAAAATCAAGCAAAAAACAAAACTGTGACAACCAGATGTTAATAGTTAGCAAAAGTTGTTATCGTGAGTACATAGTTGTCATGCTGGTTATCTAAAGGGCTGTCACTTTATTCGCCTAACAATATTTATTTTTTAATTTGTAGGTTGAGGAGATTTAGCATCTATTTAAGGACAGAGTTGTATTGACACTCTGTACTGGTCTGCCTGTTCTGATGCATATCTCTGCAAGTTTATTTTCCGGTTAACCTTGTGCCATGTCTTCACCTTATTAAGTTAGACTTAAGTTAGCTCCCTGTGATAAGAGTATGGGTCAAATGTTTGGCATTAGAGATTTGTGAGATTATTTGGAAATATGTTAGAATTGGATAAAACATAAACTAACCATGTCCAGAGTTAATAACTGAAAAATTATTTTTTTCCACCTGTAATGAACTCATATACAGTTTGGTAAACCAAATGCAATGTATTACAAACATATTTTACTCTAACACGTAATGCATGATGCAGAGAGGGATGCATCCTGTGTCCAGCGTTTTGAGTCATGTCTTCATGTGTGTCTTCATCTAAACGTTAGAAATTGCTCACTGAAAAAATATAAAAAGTTATGACCTATATTTTGAGTTCCACATTAGATATAGCTTTTGTTTGTTGTGGAGTTTGAGCCCTCTCATTAGCATGACACCCAGTGATTTTCTAAGGTTGTACATCTCAACTTTAAAAAGTACATACCTGTCGTGGATCATTTGATTATTTAGATTGAGAACATTTAAATAGGACCATCAGTTTGTGGAATGAGGAGCAGCATGTCCAGCCCTATTGTGAAAGTTGTATGCACTAAAGTTGGGATTTGTCCCATCCTGTAGGTTTTTTTTTAATTTTATGTGTACATTTATATTTAAACATTTGCTAAATTTTCTCACAATTGTTACATAATCGTTTTTAGTCCAACTGGTACTCAATCTGAACATCAGTTGCTCAGGCAGCTCTAAGCTTAAGTGAAAGGATGAACTCAATTAATCTTCACATGGCAACGTGCAAAGTGGTACAGACAGACAAAAGCAGCTCCGCCCTGCTGTACATGTGGTGTAATATTGTTATACCTGTAAGAAAAATTAGTTCAGGTTTTTCCAGGTTTGAACAGCAACAGAAAAGAGTTCACAAAACAGCAGTTGTCAGTGTGTTTTGCAGCACAATATAATGTAACTGTTATGCAATATGTTTTAGCAGTTGACACATTTTCTTTTATGTGCTGCGTTGTTTGCCATTGAAATTTTCTTATGACCCATACTGACTAACCATGACAGAAAGGATGGAGATGCAGAGGCATGAAACTAGCTTCCTCTGATGAGCAGTGAGATCCCTCTACCTTTTATTAAATGAAAGACCCAATATGAGTAGACAATGATATAAATTAGAGAAGTGTTATACTTGCTTGTTTTCTCTGTAAAGTTTCCTGAGGAGGCTTTTGTCATGAATTGGCATCTTGGAATGAACTGAGTTGAACTGACTTTTCTAAAAGCAAAATGCATCCTCAGGAGGATGCATTCTATGTTACAATTTTTAAGCCTCTGTATACGACACTCAACATTTTAAACCATTCAAACAGTTGTACTTTGCATCAGCTGGAATAGATGCATTTAATGGTAAATGTGTTTTGTTTACACATTTGGCTGTTATAAAACAAAACACTTAATATATTGCTTGTTTTAAGTTTGTTAAACAAAATTGTTGTCTTTTCACCCTGCATGCTGAACCAGAGTATTAACTAATAAATTAAACAGCTGAATCACCATCATGTGAATTGCACCTTCATACTATTGTATTGTATTGTGGAAAGCAGGGCAAAGGGACAGCTACATGATTTGTTCAATCTTTGATCTAGTTAGCCTTTGATCTATATTTGGTGGGTGCTTATGGTGGAAGCTAAAATTAAAGTATTGCCTTTAATAGTGCCAACGGCTGCTGTAAATCATCGTTTTATTTAACATTTTTCTCTTGCTCATCTTTTTTGTATTCCTCTGCTGCAGCACGCATTGCCAGTGTCTGCTGTTCCCACGTCTTTCTGTTCTTTCTGCTCCTCGTCTCTTTTCCCTTTTACTTGTGTTAGCTATTTACCATAATAAAGTGTCATCTGAACCTCTGAAGCCAAACATCTGCCTTTATGTATGAATTGTGTAAATGTCATTTTCAGGCGGTGTTTATGGCATAAAAATATGCAGAATCATGACAAACTATTGCTGAATATCCTCTTGAAAGGTGTTAATGTAAATCTAATTGGGATTAATTGTTCTTAGTAGCTAAGTCTTTTTACCCTATTTTTCAGTTGGACCAAAACATTCAAATAACTGCCCATCTTTTTAGCAAATTTAGAAATGTAATAACTACAGGCTTTTTAAAACAAATTTGATTCTGTTTTCCAGCTTTGGTCAGTTACCCATTAATACTATAGTTTTTCTCAGTACTATGTCCTTCTGGGTTACAAATCTGTTCACAGCTCCTTAATGGTCATGACTGTAATATCAAATTAAAATTCAGTAAAGTTAAATTGGAAAAAAACAGGAAGGTTATGTCTTTGTCCTTTATCCACATGCGTGAGCATGCGAGTGCAAGTCTACACAGTGGCGTGGATGGTCTCTGTCAAAAAGGTGCTGATTAATAATGTAAGCTCTTTTGACTGATTAAGCGCTTTGTTTCCCTGGGAAGTAATTTTTTCCTTTTATAAATATTTTATGCCTAGCTAATGAATCCAGACAGTCAAGGCAATCATAACTAGTTTACAGCCCCCTTTCTGCTCTGGTGTAAGGTGTTTGGACCATGATCATTTCTAACCGCATTTCTTGTAATGCTGATGGACACAGACTGGAGACGAGTGAGTGTAGCTCATTGAGCTGAATGATTGAAGTCTGCATGTTAGTGCAAAAGACAGATGCAGTCTGTAACGGGAATGAGAAGCGTAGATGCCGACGGGGGGCTGTCTGTCACATGAGGAAGGTATGCTTTGCTGACACCACTGCAGTAGATGCAACTGTGTCATTTTCATGGATGGATTACAAAGCAATCCTACAGGGCCTGTAGGTCTGCTTCTACAATACTGCTGAAAAAAGACAGTAGTGGAATGCAAAACAACACATCAACCTACGCTAGATACATAAAATAATCACAAAGACGCTCCAAGGGGCATTGAGAAACACAAGTTTGGTTTATGCTTCAGCATGGACCTGATGACATGCCTACTCCGTAGTGGGGAACTCTATGCTACGCTGTACCTTGACGTGCACCTCTCCACAAATGTTTCTACATGTTGAGTTGACTGATAGGTCCACCTGATTTTCCACCACAATTTCTTTGTTGTTTTCAAACCACACAGAAAGCTGTCAGAAAAACATCAGTTAAAATACATGTTGCTCAATAATTATCAGTTCTCATATAAAATATGTTTTATTTACTCTTTTGCTATGTTTGAGAAACTAAAAGAAGCATAGCACTGCAGAGAAGAACCCACCCTTTCATTTTGTGTTTGGTGGACACAAACGACGATGCTCAAACATAAACACAACAACAATATAGGTCCAAAAGCTAGCAATCTGTGTAGTTATTGCATTGGGGCATAAACATTAACTGCGTATAATAGTGGACAAAGCATTTGGTCACGTGACTCATTGGTTTCTGAACGGGAACCCGATGGGAACACGCCCACTGCATGTGATTTACCCGAACAAAATCTCTGCAGAGGTGGCATCAGACGTTTCCAGCAGGATGTACCATTTAACACAACAACTCAACAGTAAAAATCAAAAATGACCGTAGTGTTTAGCCAACCTGGCTTAATGCAAACAGGTAGTTGTTTTGCGAAGCGTGGTAACATGATGATTACAGATTAGGAAGTGATTGGCTGAGCCGACTGCTAATCAGTCATAATAGAAAGAAATGAGTTGCTTCATTTAAACTCTCCTGGCGTGGTACAAAAATGTCCTCCCTCTCAGAGTTGTCATGGTTGTGAAATCAAACAACTGAGACCAAATTTGTTTTTCGAACCAGGCTGTAAATATGTTAATTTCTGCTCTAAAGTTGGACATTTTAACATGGGAGTTAATTGACTCACTTTTGCAGCCAGCCTCTATCGGTCAGTCGAGGAACTGCAATGAAATTTAGTTCCACATGAGTGTCAATGCAGATGTAACAGGTTGGCACTTGGCGGTTATCTCTGATTTCACAACCAAAGCGATGTGTCACAGAATATTCCGTTATAAACATTCGCCAGCAGCTCCTCCATCTGGGATGGGCTGATGGGGCTGGTGCCCACGGCTAACACTGATTGACATTGATAAGGTGGGCACATTCAAGTCGGCTTTGCATGGCTGTTTTCCCATTTACAACATGCTGCCCCAGATTACAACAAAAAAAACAGACGTGAAAACTGCTTTTCTGCAATATTTAATTTCTACGTTACCATGTAGTTCCTGCTACGTGTGTATGCAACACTTTCATATTTAATGTGCTACCTACATTATAAGGTGCATCCCCAAAACGGACTGGAATGTAATCGGTAAAAAAGTGAGGGTGACATGCAGGTCACCGGTCATGTTGGTCAAGCTGAAAATCTGCAAATTCTGGTCCCTGGCTAGTTAATCAGTGCATCCCTAACACATACATTTATTTTACATTTATATTAAAGTTTATATAATATCTGAAAACTACGTGCATGTGTGATGAGCAGCCTTAATCATAATTTGTGTCCATTCATAAGAATGGTCTTGTGTCGAGGATCGTGACTTTGTTTCAGCATGCCACATGTGACTGGAGATTTGCTGGTAAGGAGACAAGCACACACTGGGCAACATGGTGGTTCTCCTCGTGAGCTTTATTGTGACTTAGCAGCTTAAGGAAGTCACACTTCACTTGCTGATCTCCGTGTGCTTATGCAGGCAAATAAAGGCCACCAAGACACTCAGATAGTCATTTGTACCATTGCATAAGACCTTAACTTACCCCTAACCTATTCTGCCTATAAGCACATGTTGGATATTGTCATTATGTAGATCCTGTGTTTTTGGAATGACCGAGGTGAACTGCTTGTTCAACTATGTGACTAATACAGGCCAGAAGAACCAAGTGGCCTAAAATGTTGCCATGCCAAATAAAATACTGTTTCTTGCATCACAAATCCCTCAATCTCCACAGTGGCTAACTTCTTGCCAGTGATTTGTACTGTGAACATGGTGTTTTTGTTTCACTTTTTAAAGATTCTAAAAATACTTCTCATGAAATGGCTTAATCTGCCTGCAGCAATCTCTTGCATCATACCAACCATAGAGTGAGATGTAGAGACGAATGGGAAAGTACGGCACAGACACTATCAGTGACCTATGACATAATGAACCTACTGAAGAGATTACTTGTGAGAAGACTGCTTAGTTTAATTCACTTTCGTAAAAAAGAAAAAAGAAAAGCAAAGAAGGTTCTACTTCTACTTCTTTGGTGTTTGATGCATTTACTTTTTGCATCCCTAATGCTGCACTGCTATTTATCTTTGGTTTAAACACTGATAACATCTTCCTTGCTTTATTACCGCCCTTTTCTTCTCTGCAGGAGTTAAGACCTGTAGGGGGATTTGCTGTTTTCTGGCAATGGGAGGTTTTACAGGAAGGGGATATCTGGGACCACTCCTAAAATAATCAGTATTGATTATCCTCAGAAGCTCTCTGTTGGGATGGGGGTTGAGGAACTGGTGTTGGCATAAAACCCTAATGCTAGGCAAGGCTTATATGCATGGACATGGAGGATGGCTTGTTAGATGATAGTAGGGGAAACAAAGGTGTTCCTTCTAATATAACTACATTAACAAGACTCAGTGTCACCTTTTGAAGAGGTGATTGTAGTGGTAGATGGGTTTGTGGTTGAAGACAGTGATGAAAGTAAAATAAATTCTGGTTTGGGATTTCATGTCTTGACTGAAATCTTGGCTGGTTTTTTTTTTGTACTATTTTTTTTTTTCTTTTACTTGTTGTAGTTACACTTAGCATTGAGCCCTCTCAAAGACCATTTTCATACAATGTGTAGCTTTTTGCTTCGTCTTCGCTTTGTCTTCTTGCTTTGAAAATCTGAATTCTTTTTCTTTGCTTCCCAAAATTTGTTTCAACCTTATCCACCGGTACCCTGTAGAGAAAATAGCGTCTCTTTGTGTCCATTGGCTATGCGAGTGGGAAATATGTTAGGTCAGGTCTCTACCACTCTCTTTCTCTCTCGCACACACACACACACACACTCAGACACACAAAGGCCCTCTTTTAGACCCACATAACCTCTATTAGGATTTATTACCTCAGCTTTGTCCCCAGTGGGCACGTCTGCCCTGTGCTCCAGATTGGGGGGTAAACTCAACAAAGGAGTGAAGGAAGGACGAGGGGAAGAAGAGTAGCAGTTCGATTAGTTTGCAGTCAGAGAGTGTTGCTGATGTTAGACAGACATGGACAGATTTGATGTTTCACTTGTCTGGTGAGATCTGTGCGGGAAAAAAAAGCAAGTTTTGTTAGTTAATTTATGATGAGCACTTTTCACAACATGTTTCTGTAACATAGAATATTTCAGATTATTACATAAAGACTAACATTAGTACTGAAGTTGTTAACTTAAGGTTTGGATTCTGCATTAAATCATATCAGGACAATGTAATAATCATATTCCATATAATGAGAAAAACATCTTGTCAAGTCATGCAAATCTAAGAACATTAGAACAGCACGACACCTTTCTATGTATTGGCGTATATAACTAAATTCTTAGATAACACGGACATGTCACTTGGCACTAGGGCTGCCTTGGTTTAAAAATATGTCGCTCATTGAGCCATTCTGATCTGAAGGATACTGTGACATCACAGACCCAGATCAGAGTAATATTATCCAGACTTCACATCTTTATCTCAGCCCAGTGGCACAGCATATTGGATTTCTGTACTTTCAAAGTCGGTAGTACAAAGCTTAATGATAGAGAAGTGTATTCCTCTGAAAAGGGAGGTGGAGTGTTGTGTCTGACTCCACCACCTAAAACTGGCATCTTAAAAATTCAAAAGCGACTTGATGTACTGTATTTTGGGGGGTATTTTTTAAAGCATGACAAACACATTTCATTAATACCTCAAGAAACTGTATTGACTTTTAACAAATAAGGGAAATAAATTGTGGGGGCCTTTGTAATCCTGGATGAGACGACTCCCATCAAGATAGAAATATTTAATTATAGAATAATGACGATCATTCAAAGCAATTTTGTATAGATTCATAGTAGGCCTTCCCTTTATGTGGATCCAAATCATGCTGGTAAAATCACCACTGTACAAAGATGTGTATGAAAGTATCCATCACAAAGCCTAAACTCAAGTCTTCAAGGGTTCAGGTTTTTCCTTTAATTTGTCACTGGTCTGTATACTTGAACAGCACACATGGAAACATTTACGGAAAGCTCGCTACCCGTAAGCCTCCAAAATCCTTTTCTAGGCTTAGTTTTTATCTGGAAAGTCTCTGTTTTTTGAAAAACACACAAATATCTCACTGGACTATTTCACTTTCACAGACGGAATGTAATTAAAGCAAAAGATATATAATAACTGTTACTCAAGGAAAATGTCCTATTCGTGCTTGTATATGTGGGGAAGATAAAGAGATTGGGAAACCATCTGCTTGTGTCCAATCAGTCTGGTTTAGTCAGTCTGATCTGTTGTAATGTTGGACATATACACAGCTTGCACCGCAAAACCATCACATAAGTCTCCTCTGTCAGAAGACTTCTTCAATTGCTCACTATGCTAAAAGACTGGTTGCATTTTATGTTTGTAAAAATGTAAAATATTATGGAGCCTTTTATTTCAAAATGTCTGCTTCCCTGCATTTAACCTCCTCCTGTGGCTCTGATTGGTCCTCTAGTGAATCTGGAACCTTCAGTAATGACAAGCTGATTGGGACTGTCAATCAATACATATAATTTCATCCTGGGCATTGTAAATAGGATCTGAGTTCTGCGTGTGTGGTTACAAAGCAACAGAATTATAGTAATTATATAAACGACTGTAGGGCATACATCACACTTTCCCATATCACCTAAATTTTGACGTGATCTGGCTAAAGTTTCTAAGATCTCTGCTCGTCTGTCCGTTTATTTTACATTGTACTCATCCTTCATTTCCATCCTTTTCCTCAGGCCATGGAGACCATTTGCCCTTGTTAGAAGTACCTTCTCATAAACAGCCAGCACACGGGTGGCGGAAGAAGAGTGCGTAGTCTAAGTCAGCTGGCAGTCATGTGTGAAGCCGTGGTCTGATGCCCACCCTCACCTCAGCGCTGGCCATGGACGGGGAGAACTACCTGCATCCAGAAGGCCCTCAGTTCGACAGCAGCTTGTTCTCTGTGGCCTCCTCAAACATGGAGGTACTCTGTTTGGACTTTATTTCCATTTATACTGTGTAGACCTGATAAACCTCATCTGTAAGGCTCAAGTTCATATACTATAAGAAATACATTTCAGCTCAGTTTACTTTATCATTATTTAAAACTTTATAGCATTTTGTAAACACAATGGGCATTTTTCTTATTTGGAGAATAGGATTGGAGATGTGTAAGGAAACATTTGAACAGTTTTGAAGAGTGTACTTAAATACTTGTAAGTGCATACATTTAAGGGCACAATAAGTAAAAACAATTAAGAATCGAATGACATGGTAGATAAACTTTGTCAATTTTATTGACCCTTTAAACTTGCTCTGTTAACCATCTTTGTGCTTTATAAGACAAACACATGCCAGATGTATATAAAACAAAACAACTTACTTTAAGACTGTTTCATCTGGTTTGCAGTAAATTACTATTTTTGAAAATCAAAGAAAAGGCTGGGATCCTGTTTGTAGAGTTCCTTGCATTTCCACATTATTGGAAATTAAGGAGTCACAACACCAATTTTCCTAATTTAGTGGTTTCTTAATATTTCTCACAAAAGCACATGACAGGGAAATTTAAAGTACCTTGTAAAGGCTTATTCAGTCATGTACAGAAATGATACTAGCCCATTCTTTGTCACCAGAAAAAGGTGGAACGTAGATATGAAAAAAATGTTGGAGCAGAGATTATCTGAACATCTTATTTGTTTTTATTAGCTGTCATCATGCAAAGGTGGAAGCATAACCTCAGTACTGTCAGTGGCAAAAGTTAGTACCTCCTCCTAGGTATGTCCTATGTAGTGTGTCTTAGGCAAATTCAGTCCTAGATCAATAACAATGTGTAATATTTGTCACCGTGCCATTATTTATTTTACAAAACTTGCTTGAAATGGGGAAAAATGTTCAGGCAATACTGTGCACCTTTTACTGCTACTTTCAGATGTAAGAGAATAAGTTGCACCCCAGGGCTGCTAATTACAGCCTTTGTTGAATTGATCATCTGCAGATGTGCAGACCGCTGTAAAATAGCATGTTTTAGCAGTTTGCTGATCTTGGACATTCAAGTGTGTTAACACAATACCTAATGGGAAAAAGATAAGCAGAGGTCTTTGAGTAGCAAATGCTGCTGAACAGTGATTTTGAAAATGTTTTAAGAATATTTCCAAATAATTTAGAGTTCAACATTGTGAAGGTAGATATATTATTCAGAAAGACAGTTGCCAGTTGTCCCAGGAGTGGAGTTTGCAGCAAATTTACTCAAGGTAAAGGCAAGAACATGCAAATCCTCAATTAAAAAGAAAAGAGTAAAGCAGAGACCTTTATGTCAGACCACACTGAGGATGTTAAATATTAAAGTACATAACAGCACAGTTTGAAAAAGACAGAAAAAGTACAGTTTGTTTGGAAAGATTGCCAGGACAATTCTTCTTCTGTCTACGAAGGATATGGAAGTCCCACAGAAGTTCACAAACAAACCACAAGACATGGCAATGACCTTAGCAGCCATTGCCATTCTTAGGGAAAACAAAACGCTTTTGATTTCAGCAGGAACACCTCGTACCTTACATAATCTTAAGTTTTTTTGGCAGCCAAAGAACCAACACAGTTTGAAGTCATTGAGTCACAGTGCGGTGGAGATAAACATGTAGCCATCTGTCTGACATCTAAGGCTTAGTCAACGTTGAGTCGAGGCACTTAGCTAAGTTACAACTGAAAGGCTGAAAAATCACAGGATTAAGGTTTTGGATGGGCCTAGTCAAAGTCCTACCCTCAACCCAGTGGAAATACTGTGGTGGGACCTTAAAGCAGAAGCAGTGAATAATGTGTCTTCTTTGGTTACTTGTGATGTTTGGTGAGATATGATCAAACAATCAAACATGAGATTCAAGTGTTTTGACTGGAAAGTTGTATAGTATTTCATATTTTCATCACATGGTCAGGGCCATCTTTGAAGAAGCTCAAATCTGACGTCAATGGCATGGTTTTTCACAGATCCACTCTGCCTTGGGGGCAGATTTAGATATCACCCACACCGGCAGCTGCCCAGGACTCTATCTTGAAAGGGGGAAATGCAAGAAAAGAAGAAGAAAAAAACACAATAGACATTTTCTTGTGGTGATAAGTTACATGTCCCTTCAAATATATCATTGCAGTGATATTTTTTGGTTTAAAGTGAAAAGTGGGCACCCCTATAGTCTAGTACCTTTTTTGAATGCTCACTAGTTTGTTAAGTAAGACACTACCTTGCTGATCTCTGACAGTGACAGCTGTTAGACATCAGGCTGCTTATCAGATTGCTGTCAATCAGGTGAGGGAGACGGGGAGGAGGCGATGTGTAATATGTCAGATGTAGAGTGCAAAAGCAATGTTAACTAAGGATATGGCTGTGCTAGTCCGTTTTAGAAACATAATTGTCAGAACGAAACTCATCTGCATCTCTGCATCATTGCTCAGTCTCTTTTTTTTCTTATTTTTTTGTAACATAAATAATGGTAGGGTGAAAAAAGCTGTCCTTGTTAATCTAAAGTAGTATTTGCCTAATGTTAAGATCTGTGATCAGATGCTTTATTATGTTTTTAAACAAAAATCATAGGATCAAATGAGTGTACTTACGCACATGACTATATGCGCATATTCACATATGGTGAGTTTTGAGAAAATGCACTCTGTTAAAAGATCAGTGTTTCTCTTCATTTTCACAAAGAAGTCTACCACTTGAAGGAACGTTAGGCTCCTGCCTGCAGCACTGTTTGTGTTTATATTGGGATGAGAGACTTTCATTCATTTTGTGTCTTTCAGAGTACAATATATGCCTCCCCTGGTTCTTGGAGGCCCTTCTCTCAGCCGGCTGGATACAATATACCCTGCCCTATGCAATCCGGAAACCAGTAAGTTTCTACAAATTTGCCATCATATTTTACAATGCATTACATTGTCACAGGACAAAGAACCCAATGCTGCAGCAGAAAGTCTTCAAATGAGATCTGAAGTAACTTTTTGCACCATAGTTCGAGTAAGGGAGTGTGGTACAGCAGAAATATAACATTCAGGACTAGGAAGTTAGACCAAGGGCTGCAATCTGCCTCTTTTAAACGCCATGGTTGATTGAAGTGATTGAACTGATTACTGACCCCATAGCGTGAGGATGTGATCTAATACGATAAAGCCAACATGCAATTTTCAGGTCATCACCAGCTCACACCACTGGGGGTGATTTTCTTTAACAGACATTCATATCCTGTTCTGACTGGCTTGGTGTTGGCTTTACTAAGGGATGTTAAGTTTAACATCCTGTAACGTGGAGCTGATTTTGTGAAGTTGCTGCTAAATGAGTTGTGGTTTTCCTCGTTGCGCAAAATGTTTGTGTGTGTCTGTACGCCTGCTCAGGCTATTTCAGAACACCTTCTGCTCATGCTCAGTATAATATCAGTATAATACATATCATGTCAACAGAGCAGCAGCTGCAGTCATTATCATGTGTACAGAAACAGTACCACAGCGTACTCTACATTTTGGCCACATTCTAATTCAACATGATAGTCATTTTAGTAGTTAAAAATGTACAATTGAACAATCTGCCTCAGTTGGTCAACATGCCTTTTCCCACCTTACTTAGCCTGGTAAAACGTAGGAATTTAATATCAGGCAAGAAATCAACACTGGACTTCATACTGGTGCCAGTATCACATTTGGAAGATCAGACGTGAACTATTACAGCTATCTAACATAAATGCTCAAATATACGTTTCTATGCTGCTTGATGCTATGATGAAACACAGTTATAAGCATTTATGACTGCAATACACATTTTATATATATATATATATATATATATATATATATATATATATATATATATATATATATATATATTATATATTTTTCCTCTCAATGATTTGTAGCTCTTTTTGCAAAACTTTTAAGCTGATCCTAATTTGTAGTGATGACCAAATCTGTTTCATTTCTTAACACAACTGAGAAAGGGGTTCTTCATTAAGTTGTGTTTTGTATTGTTATCTATACAGAGTTTCTTAAAAGTTAAAGTATCAGATGACGTGAAGGCACCATTTGTGGTTTTCAGATTTGCTCAAAGTGGAATTTTATGTCTTCAAGCTAGTTTTACAAGACCCTTATCTCACTTCCTCTATTACTATGTACAGATATGATCAAAAGCATAAGAGGTATGCGGTTTACAGCTAGGCGATGCAATCGAAAATCTTACATATTTTGAGAATTGGTTTTTTAAGACCCTCAGCTAGAATGACGTCTGATGCTTGTTGAAACAATGTGACTTCACCAGTATTCTAGTGAATAAGTGTTAGTAATTTTTTGCTTGCAGTGTATGTTGACTCGGCAGTGAGGAACCAGGGCCTGTAACTGGAAGTGATTCTTTGTAACACCTTCAGTTTTGCATCTCTGCTCTCAGTTCAACAGGATAATGACACGGACAGCCTAAACCTTGGGTTTTTACATCACTACCTCCCTTTGGTTACCACTTACGTTAATGCTGGCCCTTTTCAAAATGACCCTTATTCTGCTCGGCTGACTTGATCTGCACTATCCAAATTAAATTGTGCAGACTTGACAGTGTGCTGACAGCAACATTGAGAACATGCAGAGGAGTGAAACGATCACATGACACTAGTTGGGGAAAAAAAACACATGGGAAGGTATTGTATTTGCCCAGATTGTTACCTTATAAATCCCACAAAGATCCAAACTTGCTTTTCTTGACCAATATACAAACCTCTTTAAAATGCCACATTTTATTTTAAAAAGCAAATGCTGTTTCGTTGTTTTGACTTTTTTTGACTGAGGCAATTTTAATATTATCACCTTTCTTAAAGCAAGAATAATATTTTACTTATCCATGTATGCAGCAACAAGCTGCATTTAGAGGCTGCAGATCTGTTGTGGAACTAACACTACTCTGTTTCAAACCACAGAAACCCCTGTGCCTCCTGTATGCAATCAGAACTTGGTTTGTTAAATACAAATGCATTATAGACAGTTTACACACAATCTTCATTAATTATTCCATGTGGACTCTCTTTTGGTTCGTATATGTACATTGTGTCCAGTCACAGGACCACAATACAGGCAGACGTATGGTTGCCACTAAGCATAATGCAACATACATGTTAACATTCCTGTTGTTGTCTCCAATTACACCTGTGAACAAAACTGGTTACAGTGTGTGGCATATTTCTGCTGCTTTTTTCAATATTTATTAAGCAGCCAACCCCTTGAATGAAAATTGTGTTCAGAAACTTTCACTTGCTAAATATTACATATCTTATTAAATTGCACCTGCGAAAAAAGTTGCATTTAGTTATCTTTGATGTATTGTTTCATCACCAACATCATCCTCCCTGAATAGGAAACAGAAGCCATTGTCATAGTGTGGTCATGCCATATTAGCACAAAAAAACCTGTTCACTGAGCCACTGCTGCTCCCCTTGAGTAGTTCAGAGCAATACCAACGGGCCCTTTTTTCAGTTATAAATCCAGTACGTGCACAAAATTGTCTAAAAAGTATCATGATTGCATGATGCCGTAAATCTCCGCAGAACAGTATTCTCAGTTATTGTTTTTGGTCATAACAGAATTTACAGTTTTCATACCGACAAGATTATACACCAAAATTCTTTGGTTGTTGTTGTTTTGTTTTTTTACACCTTGTATATATCTGAATACATTAGTTTGTACTATATCAACAATAACTGGTGGTCCTGCACTAGAAACCTGTAGTTGAGCTTATTACAATCAGAGCTTTAAACTAAACATCTTTGCAGTCCTGGGGGGCTGAAGTGGGCATCCTGAGCAAGTAAAAGTAGGGATAGTGAGAAAACAAATGTCAGGAAGTTTTGATGTTATCATTAACTGTATGGTAATAAGTGTAGTTGACAGACATTATAATACACGGTTATGGAGAGTCTAACATGACAGCTTAAAACACCAGCAGTTTGAAAACAAATAAAGACAAACCAATCATCCATTTATATGAGACTAAGAGGAGGCTGCATATATACTGTATATGTGACTACTTAAAATGAAATGAAGGACCCATCACCTGAGCCAATTACTCCCTTAAAAGCCTTGGGAACTGGCAGAGAGTTGAACACACCCGTCATAGCGTTTAAAGCCAGCCTCAGCTGATACAGATAGCTTTTATTGCGTAACACACTAAATTTGCGGTGTTGGACAAGTCTCACCAGTTGCTGCTCTCAAATTTGTCAACATTGGTTTATACACACACACACAGATTGGCTCACCCAGTACTTGCCCGCTGTCCTTTGATCACCATGTCAATAATTTATGCATAAGCGCTCATACCAGGATCCAAAAAAAGTCCTTACTAAGACATGGCAAGAGTTTGGCAAGGTGTATGTAGAAAAGGGGTTGTTTAAATAAGTTTAAACGGGAAAAGGCCCTTATAGCCTTTCAATTGAACAACACAACAGAAGTAGCTGTTGGGTGTAGTCAGCATTTTTCTCATGCTGTACGCCACATTCCAAAGCCAGACTCTGTTTTTCTCGTCTGTTCAATGTGACAGTGAGACAAGCCGGTCCTTTATAAATTAAAAAAAATGGGATTTGACCTACTGTTTACTTTTTTGTTGTTATTGTCCGCTGTTGCATCCAGACTGGAATGTTTCAGTGCTAAAACCCAAAGATTCTTTAATACAAACAGTTTGTAGTTGTAACATGAATGTAACTGTGAGGAAATATTCTTCCAAGGAATCTTAACAACTGTTTTCTTTGTGTGTGTGTGTGTGTGTGTGTGTGTGTGTGTGTGTGTGTGTGTGTGTGTGTGTGTGTGTGTGTGTGTGTGTGTGTGTGTGTGTGTGTGTGTGTGTGTGTGTGTGTGTGTTTCACCACCATCCAATGTGTCAGGCTTCCAGTTAATGATAATGATCTGTCGTTTCCATGGAAAGTATGTAACTTATAATATTCATTCATATGTGTTGTTGCAGGGGACAGTAACACTATGGTCTTGCAATTATTGTCAACTCATGCCTAAAATAGGAAGCTATTATTTGACTTTGTCTTCATTGGAATTCATTTTTCTTGGTTACTTAAAGGTATTTCCATGCACATCTGCATGGACAAAAAAGTCCTACATTAACATTTTTCATGGAACAATTGTCTAATTATTTTCAATTTCATATTCATCTTACAAGAAGTCTCCAGATTTCTTCATAAATAGGGAAGATACAGTCCCCAGTTGTGATTTTTCAAAACAAGTAAACCAAGCTGTCTGTAAATAAGTCATCTGAAACCTTTTTTGTTATTTTTGTTGATTCCATTTTGAATTGTTGTCAGATGATGACATAAACTCCCACTATGCTTATTGTATAAATACAGTTTGACATTCTTGCATGGTTGGCTGGTAAATATTTAGTCAATAATTATTTAGAATGAAATCCGAGACGGCAGAAAACAATAATGTGGTTCAAATGAAGAAGGCCAGATGTGGACATGCAGTAAGTCAGCCAGTTGCCATGGCTCAAAGCCTCTGACCAGCTTTGTTGCTGGATCTCAGCTGATACCAGCCTGCCAAGACTTTAGCCTTAATATCGTTGTCATAAAATCTTTGGCTACAGATCCACAAAGGGAATTTCCAGTGTGGAAGATTCTTACCATTCACACTGTTTTTGGAGAATTAAACAGATTATGTAACTCCTTTTTTTAATCATTCGTGATTGACTCATTTTTTTTCCAATGTGTAGGCTTTGAGAATGTGGTTTCTTTTCAAAGGTGATATTTGTTGTTTCTTATATAGGTGATGACAGAATTATGAAAGCCAGTATTCAAAAAGTGTTAAACATTGACAGAGTCAGTGGATGTTTCAGTTGTGTTGCATTTCTCTAATGTTTGATTTTTCTACACAATCTTACAATTAAAACCCTTTCCTTATCTTGGGGTATTTTGAACTTTAATCAGCAGTACTGATCTCTGACCACCATTTCCATAATACTGATCTTTGAACCAGTGTTGAGTCTTACAGAGCCAAACCCTTTAATGTTTGTGGCTGAGCGTCAGCATTCTTAGCTTGAGCCCTTGCACTTGATTGGATGAGAAGGCTCTAGGATATCCAAGTTACACTTCCACCTTCACAGTGTTTAGGTTTTGGTTTTACTGTGAGAGTGTGCCTCCCACTGTCAACAGAGGAGACCGTGTGTTATGATAAGTTGAGTCAGAAGGGAACTGAAAGTTGTTTTTTTTCTGTTGGGAGAGCAAAGTCTGTATCAGATATTGCCAGGGAACACAAGGAGATGGTTGGTATTCAGGAAAAGTCCGTCTTCACGTTGGGTAAGAGCCTTTTTTGCTCTGTACTCCTTGATTCTGTCAGTGCCTCTCTTTCCCCCTGTGTCTGTCGTCTGACTTTTGTCTCACTTCCCTTCCATCTGTGTGAGCTAAGGCAAACGTCGCTCTGATCTTTCACGTATTTGTGACAGGTGAAATTGATGATGTTGGCAGCTTTATACACCTTGTTGTTTCATGTTATTTTTCTTGGTGACTTCAAATCATATTTGAAAAGATACAAGAGATGTTGATTTTAAAGTTGAACTTACAAGTGATCATCAGAAAATGAAAATGAAAGTTATATAGTATAATTATATATGTGAGTTTGGGATTGATAAAAGCAGAATAGTAACATGGTAATATATTTTTCTGTATATAAAGTAGTTCTAGATCACAGAAATACAATCCCACTTTGATCTGTCTCTTTCACTACAATGAGTGCAAAGCATGGCGATGCGGTTGAGCAAACTAAACCTACTCTTTTTCTTCCAGGCAATACCACTTGAACAACAGCACTACCACCAACATACTGGATATGCCCATGGACATGCAGTTGGGATTCTCTGACCTGGACTTTTCCAACTCCAGCTTCCCTAAGAGCAGAGATTTCTCCCAGGTTGGTTTTATGTTACTGCTGTTCATTTTAACTGTTTTATTTTTAGATAAAACACAAACTCTAAATTCCTCTTTTTTTTAAAGAGAAATGATAAAAAGCGTTTAGCACTGTTGCCTCACAGCAAGAAGTTTCTTGGTTCGATTCCCGGGCCTGGCAGGAGTCTTTCTGTGTGCAGTTTGCATGTTCTCCCAGTGCTTGCGTGGGTTCCCTCCGGGAACTCCGGCTTCCTCCCACAGTCCAGTCCAAAAACATGCATGTTAGGTTGATTGGTTATTGGCCTCTCGCCTGTAATGAGCTGGGATAGGCTCCGGCAGACCTCCATGACCCTGCAAAGGAGAAAATGGATGGATAATAAAAAGGTTTTCCTGATATTTGCATCATGAGGAATGACCATGCCTGCCAGGCTCCACTTTCATCCTGTCTTTTATGTTTAGCTCAGCTTACTTTACCGTAAGGCGAGCTTATTAATGCTTTGTGTTGTCTAGCAACGGCTGCAGCACCTGCCCCATTCCTGTCCGGGCATGTCATTAGTAAGGTGCTGCAGTTCAACATTCTTCCACGGTTCCGCTCTGCTTTTTCACAGAAATGTTTTTGCTGTGTTGTTGTTTTCAGATAAGCTTAGAATTATAACCCATTGAGTGTAGTTCATTTCTTCCATCTTTTAGTCAAGTATGACTTTTTCAGGCTGTTTAAAGCTTTATTTTGAAGAATTTGAGTGTCTGCTGATTTACCGTTGAGAAGAGTTTTCACATAGGAAGTTAAGTTGCATTAGACATGAGCATGGAAGTCTCAATTTACAGCCTCATCTTCATCGTCATAGATGATCCCTGTGTACAATTAAAATGTTTTATTTTTAAGAACCTTGTAGTATTGAATAGTTTTGTATTGTATACTATAGTATACCATAAGTTTTAAATTTGAACCCATGTTGGCCTGGGTCAGTGATCATCATTGTGGAACCACACTGAGAAGTAATGATATGGTGAGTTTTTAATTCATCATGACTTCATGTGACATATGCACGCATGTTTTTGTCTCTCAAGCTGAGAAAGATGAAACACATATTGCATAAACAAGTTCAAAACCCAGACTGTACAATAAGAAAATATATTGATAAAGCAAATGGCAAAGGCAGTAATTTACAATATAACTTTTTTTTTTTTTAAAGTCAAATGGTTTTTACTTTGTGTTTCTAGTTTCTATAGAGACTGAGAAAGAAGAGATTTTGGTGGACGGTTTTAACTTTCCCAGAACGCCATGTGGTTTTAGAAAATATGTTAAAATAAAGCCTTAGATCTGAATGAGTTCGGGAGTCATGGAATACCTGATAGCTAAGCATTTTCTACTGTCAGACAAGGCTATAAAAAATGCTTAGCTATTAGGGTATTTCTAAGTTCAACATCTGTTTAGGCCCAAGCAGTGGGTCTAAGATTTCACAGCCCTTTCACCGGATACTCCATTTCTTATCTTGCATTTTCTCCTTCAGTTATAATAACTAACTTTGACTGTTTAGATATCCATCCTTTCTTTATATCTGCTGCATCTTGTCCAAGCCAGGTTACTTCCAGCACGGCCCATCACATGGATAACGCAGGGCTAAAACTGATAAACAATTCAATTCAATTCAATTCAATTCAATTTTATTTATATAGCGTCTATTACAACACAAGTTGTCTCTGGGCGCTTTCCAGAGACCCAGAACATGACCCCCGAGCAATTATTACATAAACAGCGGCAGGTAAAAACTACCCTAGTGGAAGAAAAACCTTAAGCCAAACAGTGGCAAGAAACACTCCCCTTTAAGAGGGAAGAAACCTTGAGCAGGACCTGGCTCATGAGGGGGGACCCTCCTGCCGAAGGCCAGCCGGATAGAGCAAGAAATAAGAAAGAATAGAGACATAGAGACACCGTCAAAAACAAGTAGTGACAAACTTATCCTTGGGTCCCATTGGAAGTCAAATTGCAGTGGAACATCTGCACGATACCAGAAGCTGTAAAACAAAGCCATTCTTGTCAACTAGAGCGGCTCCACCAGAGGAGCCGTAAAGCTATTTGGAAGGGTCCCAGAGGTGACCCTCAGCCCTGCATTGCTGAAGATACAAGTTTAATCTATTTTGGCGCTCTGTCATGGAAAATTCACATTGATTTACGCTTAGCAGATTGAGCTGGAAAGAAGTCAGATACAAGAAAGGCATAGGGAATCTGATCAATATTCAAAGCAAACACCATCAGTCGTCTCTAACTCGTACATCAACATAACATTAACTCAAAGACACTAAAGGCAAATAATCTAGAGGGTCTCTCTGGGAAGGCGGATCCGAGGTTGCGCTGAAGATGGAACAATACTGCTACAACACTTTCACTCCTGGTGGGACCCAGGCTTTCCTGACTTTCACCTCTTGGGTCTGTGGGAGACAGTCAGAGCACTGAGAGGAAACCTAAACATGGGAACCAGGAATCCTCTTGTGGTAGAGTAAGTGTGCTGACCACTGCACTACTATGTCACCTCACACTGGCTGTAGAGTTGATAAAAATGTCTCTAAAACCTAGTAGTCAGTTACTGCCAAGTAGACAATACACAAATAGCCATACAGCTCAGCAGTTTCTGGAAAGACTTGTGTCTTTACCTAATTTAGCTGGCCTGTTTGGATCAAGTTAATGATGAAGAAACCAGGATTTTCAAACAGAGCTTGCAGGCTTCATTAAAACTTTTAATTCAGTGTTTTTAAAGCAGATACAAACATGGAGTAGAAAACATTTGACAACTCCTGTTTTTAGCATGTATTGTAAATAGGGCTGTTAAAGTTCACACATTAATACAAAGGTTTGTTTAATGACACTATTTTTTTAACCCCTTTTAAGATTATTTCACGCATGTGTGAGGAAATTTGACCCTCGACCCAACCTGCAGTCGGATAAACAAGAAGCGATGCAGCTGTAATAGATTATAAAATACAATGCACAAAGCATCACTCACATGACCTATTGATTTTGCAACAGTTACAAAGCTTTATTTTCAATGTACTGTAAAATGCAAAAAAAGAGAAAACATATTGTTGCCTGTACCATGTGCCGCCATGTTGCCCTCGAAGCAGACAGGAACACGCCCCCCATTTGGTCTTTTGAAGTTTGCTGTGGCTACCAGCTCCTTCAGCTGACCTTCGTCGAAGGCACTGCAGAACTGCCTCCAAACATTTACAGCAGAATATCAGTCAATTTGTATAGCACTTTTAAAACAGCCAGAGTTGACCAAAGTGCTTCACAAGAAAAATCAATGAAAAACATGGACTACAAAAATAATCATAAATCATATAAAAACTTAGAGAAATAAAGTTATTCCAATAAAAAAAAAAAACAATAAAAGAGTAAAAAGTGCCACCATGAGCTGGATGCCATTCTGAACAGGTGGGTCTTTAGTTTGGATTTGAAATGAGACAGGACAGTAGGGGTCCGTACCTCAGGGGGCAGCGTGGGACCAGCTACTGCAAAAGAACGCCCCCACTTTTTCACCGGCATCAGTGGAAACTTTAACAAGTTGGCCTGCTGAATGCAAAGTTCTGTTGGGTTGATAGAAATTCAAAATATGGCATAGATACGAGGGAGCACGGCAATTTTTACCACTAAAAACAAACAACGAGAGCTTAAAATGGATCCTGAATTGAAGTGGGAACCGATGTAAAGGATACAGGACAGGAATAATGTGGTCGTGCTTCCGGGTTCTTGTCAGCAGATGTTGTCGGATGTTGTTTTGGTGGCGAAGTATCAATAAAATAAATGGTTCCAGGAATAAACTCTTATGGGCAGCAACAAATTTATATTTTGACATTTGACCACATTGGGAGTCCAAATGTCTCTTAATTGACACTTAATTTTATTCACATGAAACGTATCCTAGGACAATGAATTCCACAATGAATTCAGAAGTAATTTTGCCAGAAAGCCATTGCTGTGGCCTCTTGGCTTTATTTGGGGAATTTCTCTAATTTGAGAAAAACAAACTCCAGCATTTGCTGCTGTAATTCATCCATCTTTCCCTTTGACTGTGCTTGGCCTTTTCACCTTGTGTCTCCTGAAATGCTTAATAAGGTTGCTTGTGTTATTCTAGCAACATTCGTGCCAAGTCTGGAAACCGCAGCCTTGCATAATAAGCATGTTGCACTTTTTCTAGTGGGGGTTTCCAGCCTAAAATAAAAGCATATTGTCGACACAAACCTAACGCCAGATAGTAAACCCTGTCCAGCAACCCATGTGCCACTGCTTCTCCACCTGGTGACGCAAAACGAAGCAATATAGTAATAATTCTTGTGCTGGCTTTTAGAGAAAAAAGAAAAATTGGGATTCTGTTATTAAAAAATGACATGCTATCGGATGGAGCACAGATAGAATTAGTCACTGATACTCACTGACATAAACAAATATGTCACATCATAGTGAGCTAAATTACACAGATGAAAATGCTCATGTGCTATTTGAATAAAGAAATCTGGAAAATTGGGATTAAATGGGTAATAATTAAACCTTTATGGTAGGTTGTGTTGTGGCTGGAAAATATGTGGCTGGAAAGAATATCCCAAAATATAAATAAAAAAAAAAAAGTTTCTAAATGTCACTGCTCGAGCTTATTGTGAACAACAGTTTAAGGAAAATATATATGTGTGGGCATATTTAAAAACTACACATTTGAGTTGCACTTACCATTTATATCCAGGTAGGAGCATTTCTCGTGGCAATGTGTGATGCTATTTCAAGATAAAAGGTCACACATTTTCAATGGTAAAAACTTTATTGTGGAGGAAAGTGATGTGTCATCCCCATCTATCTGCAGTACTGACATGGATTTAATGATTAATATGGGGTTTCCCAGGTCTTGCCTTTGGCAGAATTGCCCGTCTGGGTAGAACGTTTTTCCTTAAAAGACATTTTGAGTGTTCAGATGTTGGATCTTTTATTTTTATGTATTTAAAAAGTAGTTGTGTGTCATTTAGTTTCAAGTTTAAGGACGACATGATTGGTAAATTCAGTGACAGTAGGTTTGCTTACTCGGTGTTGGCAACGTGGAACATTACAGTGTGTATATCTCTCTAAGAGAGAGAGAGAGTTGTGCTTTCTCAGCTGTTCTTACTAGGTTTAGACACGCCCTGTCATGTGAGGCATGGAGAGAAAATGTAAGTCATGGGGCCATCGTGACTAATCCCCCAACTCACAATCAGATCCCTTTTCTTCCATTTCATCCTCCTCAGGATGCCGATTGTGCGCCATTTTTTCCCCTGCCCATCCACAGTCGGAAAGGAGGAGGTCTTGGTTCCATTCGGTTCTGGAACCACTGTAGAAACACCATTCAGGCTTGTGTGGCTTGGCAGATTCGATGAGATTACTCAGTTTGTCAAGTGACTGCAATGTTTACCGATTTCTTTCAGTTACTGCTTTGGAGTCAATAGGGAAATCTCTTTTCGTTTGCACAGTTTCCTGCTGTGTTATGGTTTATTTATGTAGTATGTAGGAACTCAGTTGGGATATCCTCAATTTTTATAAAGAAACAAACTGTGTTGCAGCATGTGGTCAGGAGCCGGATCTCTAGATGGTTAACAACTTGAAAAGACTAGCTCAATTATTTTGTATTAAAATAAATAATCTCCCCTTTGGGAATTGAATTTGTTCTGACAGTTATATCATATCATTAACTTTTAATTGAGAAATTAAACTTATCATAGCTATGATGGGGATGTGGTTGTGTGGTTGTTAGGGTTTTTGTTTTATTAATTGAAACACACTTTAACGTCATCATCAGAATTTTCCACCTAAACATTTTACTTTCCTTGATAAGACACCAAATCTGTCTTATCAGTTAGTTGTATGTCCCCTGTTTATTATATTTTATTTTTTTTATTTATAAGGGAACATGTACAATTTTAAACATAAATGTTTCCATTTGATGCATTAAAGTGTGTGTATATATATATATATATATATGTATATATATATATGTATATATATATATATATATATATATATATATATATATATATATATATATATATATATATATATATATATATATATATATATATATATATATATAAAACTTTAGAGGTTGAATAAGTATAAGTACTAGCATCTTGAGACAGATTGCAGTTTACAGAAATTGATTATTTCATGTGTGTCAGTACACCACGTTGGGCAATCATTTCCAAGAAACTTCCCCAGAATGAACACTTAATCCTACAGCCTTTCCTGAGACTTGTTGGACAAGAAACCAAGGATGTGAAGCATAATCAAAGCACAGAGAAATTATAATTAACCATTAAATTGCGTGTAATTATCTTTATTAATGTAAAGAATTGTTGGCAGATAGAGGCTAACAGGCTGCAATATTTAGTAGACCATTCCAGCCATGTTAACTGTGCACACATTGTCAAAGTTAATTTGCAAAACAAAAAAAAAAGATGAAGAGGGAGCTGTAACCTGAACCATGTGGCATTATAGTTTGTAGGAGAACTGCACACTTCTCCTCAGTGACACGTGCACACCTGCCTGAGCACAAGTGTTGTAACATGTGGCCATGAAACATCTCAGTCTTTCTCTAGAGTATCAAAATGACAACAAGGTTTACTGGCAGGCAAAAAGAAACGGAACTAATTTACTAACCATTCTGGCTAACCACAAAAGTAAAGACTGCATTCACATACAATAACACCCCACCTCTGTCATTCATATAGAGAACATACCGTGCATACACATTTGTCTTTTGTCATTTGTCTTTCTAAACACTCTTGCTCCATCTCTGTAATTTCCCTCACGATCAGATTTCTCTCAGATTTCAAAGTACATTCTTTGACACAGAACATTTCTTTTTTTTGTATAACAGTATTATAATAAATCATATTCATAAAGTGTAAATGTGCACCAAGTCCTTTAATCCATTGTCCTTGCACATAATAATAGCACATACAGATGCTCAAGAGTCTAAGTCTAAGTTGAGCGCATAACCTTACATGATGTGCATATGGTGGGAAGTAGGAGGTCATTATCCCAGAGCACCCATCTCATCACAAACCCCAAAGGCCCTCAACAGGTTGCATAATGAGAGGTGCCAGTAAAGCATGCAATCACTTTTGAACCTCTGCAGTTCTGCAGACTTTGCAGCTACTATAGCATCATTAAACTCCTATTTGGTGCACATAACTGTCTGACAATCTCTTTTCTCCTAGTTCCAGGGAAATTTGTCAACAAATATGTTTACATAGCACACCTGAAAATATCCACCTAATGGTAATTCAAAATAATAAGAAAAAAAGGAAATAGTAGAAAAAGTTATTTTGAATTAAAAAAAAAAGTGGAAAAAATGCCTAGCTTTTGATTTTACTTTGCAATTTTAGAAGAGATCATCTTGTTCTTGGTTTTTTTCTTGAAGCAAACCAGTTATGATATAACTGTTGGTAATTCAGTTTTACTTCCTCATAAGATAGTCTAACAAAAAGACTTTTGAATTTCCTGGTATAAAGGAGGAAGTTAAGGCCTAATTCGAAGGGATGTTGAAAGGGAATTTATTTCGTTTGGGAAGCTTGTGCTTCATATGATCTACTTTGTGTTTCATTTAGATGGATAATGTTTTGTGCCTACTGTCACTTACAGACACGCGCACATATATGTGTGTGTGTGTGTGTGCGTGTGTGTGTGTGTGTGCGTGCGTGCGTGCGTAAAACAAAGAACACACAGCTTTTTTTTTCAGATCTGAACAGATGAATACAGACTCAAAAATACTCTTAACGATTCTGCCTGATTCAGCCAAATTAAACATTATTACAAAGGTGTGTTAAAACCGTCAGGTGTTCAGATATTTATGTAATAATGAGATTCCACATCAAGTTCCTTTACAACAACATCTTATCTGAAAAGTCACAAACCGAGCCATTGTCTACAGGCTGTGACACAATGAGGTGAGTGTTTTTGGTTGTTTATGTATTGTAAATAAGCTCATAAATGATTCAGCCTTTCCCGATGGCCTATGATCTTACCAAACACACATACCCATAGACGCACATTCACAAATTATTCAGAGGATTCCCACTTGTACAAGGATGACACCATGGACCGGCGCCACTCTGTCTCTGAGACTCTGACTTCCCTTCAGTCCAGCAGAGACGGACATTACAGGACCTCACCATTCTAGTTTTATATCATGTATTCCTGGAAGCTGGGTGCACAATTGGGCCCCTCTATCAGGGAGATAAATTACATTACATCTTTTTTTCAATACCACAATCTCCTTATTTACAATAGACTAGCATTGCTTTTCCGTCAAGAAAAGCTGATACAGTGTCGTCTTAGATCTTTTTGGTCCATTACAACACTGGATTGGATTTGTTAAAATAGCCCATCTGCAATAATATTCCCAGAATAGTCTATTGTGTGTTTGTTTGTCTGTTACAAACACACCAATAGTTCCAGTAAGTGGGAATGACCTTTTATGATGCAGGATTTCTCCTTTGTGTACTGGCGAATGTGTGCATAGGCAGACTTGCAGTTTACTCTTGGACTGTCTTCTTGATCATTCTGCTCTGATAAAAAGGTTTTTAGAACAATTCCTATCAAGTTTGAAAATGTAGGAGTGGCTATCAATTGTAGGATTAGATTGATGAAGTAATATTTTAAAAAAGTTTACTGACAAAATAAGTCAGCTCTGAAAGTTATTCACATTAGACAATTATTTGCTGTCTTCCTCTTAGATTTTACACCTCTGTGTTATAGATTTAGATATTCACATGAATTGGCAGCTATGAAACTGAGCTTTTAAAGATGAATAGAAAAACAAAAAGCAAAGGAGACCCAGCAGGGAGTCTGTCTTTAAATATAATAATCATTAAATAGTGACCCAAACCTATTAAACATAGCGGTAAGCAGTGTGGTGTGAGGAGCAGCCAAGTCCAAAGCGCAATAGTGTTTACACTACAAATGCGGTTGAGTTACACCATGTACAGTAAAATGGGCCTGACTGCCAGTAACTCTAGTCACTTACCAACAAAAGCATCATTTCCTGAAAGCTCCTCCCCTCCTCCCTCCCTCCTCTCCCCACCTCTCCCCTCCCTTCCCCTCATGTGCGCTCTCACTTACTCTCCAACTACCTTTTTGAGCTCACAAGAACTAGTCCACAATCACTATGAGTAAGCCCTCTATGCAAATACCTGACTGTCTTGGTGTAGCAGGCGGCATGTTTTAGACCTGCTTGAGTCTCTCTTTTTTTTTTTTTTTTTCACTTTCACAGTTTGTATGTGCGTGTTCATTGCTCAGAGCATACCTGTGGTAGAGGCAGATGTGTGCACTGAGCAAGGGAGAAACTGAAAAGGCTTACGTGAGTCCACTGTTGGGTGGAAGCCCACCAGCTGTGAGGGGATTACTCGCACTTTGACTTCCTCATGGATGAGATTGTTGGATTCAGGGATTCAAGGTGAAGCGGGAGCTTATGTCTGTGTGTGCATGTGTTTAACGTCTCCACACTGCAGCGGTTGGACCCATGTCTCTCATGCAGTTCTGGACAAAATTTTATTCTCAGCTGGGACGACCACTTCCCAAGGTACAGTTACTGTTTGGTTCTTTTTACCATACGTATGAAGCTGAGTGACGTAGTCCAGACATGAAAACTCTTTTAATACCAACTGTATGCTGTTTGTAGTTTTATTGCTCTTCTTTAGATAAGACAGGAAAGCAGTTTATTACTTGCTTTGCTTGTTTTAATTTATTTTGCCTTAAATACTTGGCCCATGTTGAATCTGATCAGTTTTAAAAATAATATTAAAACCTTAGTGGTAGGTAGTAGTGGTGAACAAATCTATCATGCAGAACAAGTTATTTAAAATCTTTTTCCAATTAGTTTTCCAGAATCCTTACAAAAAAACATTTATATCTTAGACTGAGGCTATTATTCAGTGGAAACTGGCTTTAAAGTTTGATTTAGAGTGGAAAGAGTCTCCAATTGAGTAAATCTTGTTGATTATCAGTCGAAGTAAATGTAATGTAATAAGATGTGAATACAAGTTGGTAATTTTAGTAATTCAGTTATTCAAAGACATTTCTTTCACTGAGTAAGTGTAGAGCAGTTTAGTAAACATTTATGCATATCTGTCAATGTGTACGTTCCATAGTGATAAAAATGTTTGATTCTAAATATGCTTTTAAAAAAGCACTGTCAAGGAAATAGGCTGTGGTTGCTGTGATCATTTTTTTAACTCATGGTCTAGTTAAGAAATACTGATGTGCTATCATAGTCGTGTAATGTAAAGGTTCAAATTCAAAGTCTTCATTTTACTTCATTTTATAACTTTTTTGGCTTTTCAATTTTTGCCTATTGTTTTGACGGTACTGGTCCCATCTTTAAAAGAAATCTGTCTTTGAAAAAGAAATATATGTCTTTAGTTTGGCACATGCTGTCAGTTTCCTGGTATAACATTAAACCTCAAACATGACCTGAGGCATGCAGCTTACGGGAAGTGAATGAAAAATAATGGTGTGGATGGGTGAGAACCTTGGGTGGAGGGATGGGGAGATGTTACAAGACAAGACAGAAGACAGGAGCTATTTTTAATTTTTATCCTGCAGACAAATGTGTAAGGTTGGCACCTTGCTTGTTTGCATGAATTTCAGAGTAATTGCAGAAAAATTCAAGGTAACATCACATAAAAAAGGCGTATAACCGGATATAACAGGATTACTTTCTAGTTAATTTACGCTGATCACTAAAAATGACCATCGCCACAAAAAGGCAAGCTATAAAATCTATTAAAATCATAAAGTCTGATATGCAGAAAACAAAGCATGCAAGAAGATGAAGCCTCGGACAGTCTCAAAATCCCAAAGGCCATTGTTGTTAGTAGTCTATCACATTTCATTGTGTTATATTACCGGGATAATGAAACAACAATAAACAGTTGCTGTAATTGTTTGAAAATGCTGACCAAGCTTTCATTAAAAACTCCCGACGCCAGACCAGCGCTTACAGAACGAAGACATTGTTGAATCCATTCATCTCTAATGCTTTGCTGAAAGTTTAAAAGCGTGCAGGATACGACGTACCAGCTTCTTACTAAACTACATAGGCATACTAAGGACCTTCCTTTTTTTCCCACCATTTTGAGTTAAAGAAAAAGATTTTTGTCCCCTTTTTGTGTCCCGTTTGTCACTTTGCATTTCTTTTGTCAATTTATGTATCTGTTGAAAGCACAGGAAAAAATACCTACTAACAATTTAAATTTAAACCGGATTGCATCTGTGGCAGCTGAGGTACTTCGCGCCCCTGATACAGACGGGCTGGATGAGAGCTTATGTTTGAAGATAACTATAGAGTATTACAGAATGAAGTGACACTTTCTTTAAAGAGGTAAAGGTGTCCGTTAAACACCATGAATTACTGCCAACGTGGACTCAACGTATTATGATACATTTCAAGTTAAGTTAATAATAAGAACTGCATAAGTCTGTTTGCTCTCATTTGCGCAACACTTAACTTTAGTCTTAGTTTAAAGATTCAGATCATCAACTGTGAGCCCACCATCCTGCCCATGGGACAGTAGCCCTCCAACCACACCAAATGTGAAATGGTGGGCGGGCAGCGCACACAAGCAAAACAGGGCAAGACTATTTGAGGTAGTATGCGATCATACTTTTTATTTGATTTAATTTTTAAATCCCATATAAAGCTAATACAATATGTCACTTGTTGTAGTTGACAGAACCTACACTTTTATCTTCGTGGTGAAGTATTTAAAACACCGTGTCCTATTAATACAACAGTTGTGTGAAACTATTTTTTAATCTTGATAATAAATGACACATTTTTAAATGCGTCTTGAGTTTTTGTGAACCTTATTTTAGTTATGAGGTTTGTCTTTAGACTCTGCCTACTGTGTGACTGTTCCAAATGACTGAGTTCACCACAGTGTTGCAAGTGTTGTGTGGTGTGTTGTGGTGAACTTTCTCCATAGCCGAGACATCATCCTGCGTCAGCCCCCGTCAGCACCCTTAGTGTTGAGAAAACGGGATGTGTCCCCTTCTCTCAACACTAAGGGTGCACATGCACTATCGCACACAAAATGAACAAATCTAAAAAAAAAAAAATGTTTTCTGTTTCCAATACGCTCTACAATTCACATCCTTTATAGAAGTCTGTAATAATCTGGCATGAACAGTGAAGTACAAAGGTTTTGTATTTTTTGCAGTTTGGTTATCAGTTGTTGTTAGTGTTAGAGTAATTTTTTTTGTGAACTCAAGCATAAAGCCAGGTTCATAAACAGTTATCCAAGGTGACATAAAGAACAAAATGTCATGCAACAGATGCTACAACCTCACAGACTTCTTGAGCTCAACAAACAAGTCAAGGAGGAAACGACGTGTACTGAGACGCAGAAATCCATAACAGCAGGGTCTTAGGATGCTTTGGAAAATCCGACCTGCAAAGTACTTATGGAAGTGTTTTAGGATGTCTGGTGATACTTTCAAGGCAAAAAGTCTTTTACAACAAATACTCAGTTCAGTTATTTTGATTGCGACCCTTTCCATAACATGCCAGCTGATCCTTTAGGTACCTGCTTTGGTTGACTTCCTGTTGGCTCAACCAAGATCTGTAATACAATATTTCACTTTTGTGCTCAGTTCTGTTTCTCAACTTGTGCAACTTGTTCTCATGTACTCTGGAGAGTTTCATTTAATGCAAAACCAAGAGGTAGATTTATTTATTGGCAGCTTCTTGTGCATTGTGGAGCCTTATTACTCCTGTTATTTTTAGTAATAGTTATCTTGTAAACTTTTTATTCCGAACTACACACAGCTAGAATCTTTCAGACTCTTGCTAGGACATTTGACATGGCATCCTTTTATTTTCCAGAACATATGAAAACACTGGAAAATTCCAGGGAGGCATTTAAGCAGCAGGCTTTCCCTGCCTCGCTTTAGTCAGACTTGGCTCAACATGAAGGCCTAATTGTCAGGAGGTTGTTGGACTGGGTATTGTTCATTAATTGGCTTAGGGTAGCTGGCCTGGAACAGCTTCGACTAGAATCACTGTGAGCCAGACAAGTACATGAGTATATGATCACTTTGACCTCTAAACATAATAAAGGGAAAATGCAAGGCAACCTAACAATCACTCAAACCTTCCTCTCAAAGGAAGTTTAGATGCAGCACTGTCAAAGAGAGTTAAATGGGGTTTTATTTGAAAATTGATTATAAGCACTGATTGAATTACCTGATCAGAAGGCAGTTGTTCTTGGCGAGGGTAAGAATTGGGCTCTTTATGATTTGTGAAGCTGCTTAAATTGTAACTTTTGCTTTTTGGTATGATGTGACTAAAAGGTCGATATGCTAAAACAGATATAATATCTTCCATGTGTAACCGTGTAGCGTGGCTGGGCAGTATGTCAATATTATAAGATATATCAATATCTCTCTTATAATACCAGTATGATATATAAATGAGAATATACCGTGGTATCGATTTACATTTGATGTTTCATGAAGAGTGTCTTCAGTTGAACTGGTTGTTTTCGTCTTGTCTCGTACGCCATAGAAATGGTGCGGCTGAGTCTTCTCTGCTCATTGTATCAGCGTAACCTCACCCCCTCTTTTTGCATCTGCACCCAAATCTCTTCATCACATATGAGGGTGTAATAGAGCCTGTTGAGGAAATAAAGTTGTGGGGTGGGGAGTAAAATTCCAAAGGGAAAAAAAAGTCTGAATTTCTGACTTCATAAAATCAGAATTTCAAACTTTCCAAAGACAGAATGTTTTTCTTTATAAGGTTAGAATTATAAAGTGACAATACACAAGTCTGTTGGAGTGGAGATATGATACGCTGTTTTCTTGTGAAATCCAATGTGAATTTTTGTCCATGTTGCCCAGCCATGTGTTGTAGCTGTGTGTAGCTGTTTGACAAATTGACTCCTTGACCAGAACTTTGTTACTGAATAAGCTGATTTATGTCTGTTATTAAGGACAAGTTGTACTGTCCACAAAAAATGTTTCATGCTTGACCATTACACACCACAACAGGTCAATTTAGATGATACTGCTCAGTGGCAAACTGACCTGTTGGTTTGTCGAACTTAGTGTCGGCTTCAAGTCTGTGATGAGATCAAGCAAACTGAGAAGCTCAGAGCTGTGTCATTGAATACACAGACCAACAGGTATGTGAGGAACGAGGGACATGCAGACAGTTTAGCATAACATAATCCAAGCAGAAAGACAGGCACCGGCGGCGGTTCTGCTTATGGCCCTAGATTCACCCTATGAAAAGACACACACACACACACACACACACACACACACACACACACACACACACACACACACACACACAGTCCATTTGTTAGGTTCTGTATGGACATGGCCAACAGCTGGTCCCTGAAAGGGGAACGTCAGATAAGGCTTATTTCAGTCAGCTGATCACAGAGGTGGTGTGGGTGAATTAATAGCTGTGTGTCCTACCACACACACACACACACACACACACACACACACACACACACACACACAGAGACAGGCACTAAAGAAAGTAACAGAGAAGATTTCAAGGCACGCACACTGTCATTTTGAACCAACTACATTGCAAGCAAAACTGCTGGTATTTGAATGCTGCTTTTATGTCAGACGCATCTTTGCGTTATGACTCATTCAATCCCATCCCAGTTATGGTTGTTTCAGCTATATTATCACCATTTTTAAACACATTTTTTGAAGTGACTATATTAGAGTTGTTACTTTAACAACTTGCTGTCAAAACAGCCCGATACAGTAGTTGGATTAAATGTATTTTGAATTGTCCAGCTCATCTGGTTTGATAGTGTTTCCCTTTTAATCCCAGAAAAGAGCTTTGCGCGTATTGATATTAGTGAATGAAGCGTTGGGTTTACTGAACAGTCTGTTGACGAACTCCGTGGGAAAAATGAAACTAGAATAAACACAAAGACATGGTGAAAGAGGAGAGAGACGAGGGGGGGTCTTAAAAAGAGTCTGGGAATTAAGAATAATGCCAAGAGATCTCATAGAGCTATGTGGTAGAAATGGTAAGGTCATTTGAGGTGTCAGTTTGTTTGTGTATGAGTGGGTGTGAAGGGTAAGTGGGAGGCCAATGTGACTTGTTTCCTGTCCTTGGAAAAGCAGGCAAGCTGGCAGTGTGTAGGAGGGGAAAGCCCTGGGCCTGGCCTGGCTGAGGCCTCAGCTTTTTGGCCTTGCACTCAACAAGTTATTGAGCTTACCAGCATTTAGCTCAGGACTGTTAACGGTGGTTTGAACCTGATGTTTGTGTCTTTAAAAGTAGAAGTATATAGTTGCATCTGTTGTCTACAGTAATCCTGGTGAAAGACAAGAGAACATGTTGTTTTTTTTTTCAGAATAGGTAAATAATTGAACAATGTTGGGATTGTTTATAAAGTTTACCAAAAATAATTGCGTGTCTCCAGTAGTGTGACTCAGTAGTCATGTACAAGAGATATATTATGGATTTTTCAAATGTTGAAACAATTTCATGGAGGTATTAATAAAATACCTATGACATACAGTTAGATTTGGAGGTTTGGTCACGCCGGGTCAACATTTGTATACATGTAAATAATGAAGCCATGGGAAGCTGAGAAAAAATCTCCAAGAGGCATCAAATTACAGATGAGACATTCTTATAACATGCCAAAAAGATCTTGTTTCAATCTTTTACACTTTGGAAATAACAGAAAAGGAAAGAAAAGACCCTGGCAATAGTTTGGGCACCCTGCATAGTTAATACCTTGTACCTACCGCCCCTTTGGGAAGCTGAGACCTGAATTAACCTGATACGGTCGCGGCTTGTTCTCAGTCATCGTTAGGAAAGACCAGGTGATGCAAGTTTAAAATGTTTTTTAAATACCCAGACTCATCTGACCTTGCCCCAACAATCAGCACCATGGGGTCCTCTAAGCAGCTGCCTAAACCCTAAAACTAAAAATAATTGATGCTCACAAAGCAGGAGAAGGCCATAAGAGGATTTAAAAGCATTTTTAGGTACCAATTTCCTCTGTTCAGAATGTAATTAAGAAATGACAGTCAACAGGAACAGTGGAGGTCAAGGTAAGATCTGGAAGACCAAGAAAAAAGGAACCGGAGAAAACAGTGCTAATTGGCAGGCTAGTGAGTGCTCTGGAAAAGGCACACTATTCCTGTGAGTGTTCGATGAAGGAGACAACTTCGTGGAGCGGCGAGATGGAATCCTGATCGAGGCAGAAGCAGTATCAGAACTTGGCAGACCATCAATGAGGCAAGCAAAGTCCAGAGGGAGCAGGCAGAAGGGTGATCAGCAGGGCAAACTACATCCAGAGAGAGCAGAAGAAAGACTTCCCGTGGACGGTTCAGAAGGTTGAGGCAGAGGCAAGAAGTCGAAACCAAGATGTCAATCTGAAAATGAGTGCTGGAAATTAGTGCATGCTGCAAAGACAATCTGGCACTGAGTGAGGACTCAGTGCAGCTTACATGGTGGCTGGTCGATGAGCAGTGAGGAGCTGCAGCTGGGACCAAACAGATGTGGGACATGAAGCAGATGAGATGGTGTGGCAGGGAGGTGAATGAACTCACCACAGCGACAACAGGGCAGAGTGTAACAGATGGATCCTAAACACACCGCAAAATCCACGATGGATCACATCAAGATGCACGGGCTGAGGGTTTTGCCATGGCCTTCAGTGTCCTGACCTCAACATAATTGAAAATCTGTGGATCGACCTTAAAAATGCAGTGCGTGACAGACAGCCCAGAAATCTTGCAGAACTGGAAGACTTTTAGAAGGAAGAATATGCAAAGAAATCTCAAACTAGGATTGAAAGACTCTGGGTATTACAAGCTGATACTTGCCAAAGGGGGCGTTAATAACTGCAGGGTGCCCACATTTTTGCAGGGGCCTTTTTTCCTTTTCTGTTATTTTTAAAGTGTAAACGATGGAAATAAAACATTATGGGACTGTCTCATCTGTAATTTGTTGCCTTATGGAGATTTTATTTGAGCTTCCCGTGCCTTCATTATTTGCATTTATACAAATTTTGTCCCGGATGCCCAAACTTCCAATCCCCAATGTATCTGTTCACAAACAAACAAACAAGACCACTTAAAGGGCTCACGATTGGAACCATGTGGATTAGGAAGAATAACTGTCAGTGTCCATGTTTCTATGTGATAATCATAACTTGTGTTTTGAAACAGTGAAATACAGCAGTTTATTGTTCAAAAGGGACTAGTAACTGGAAATGATTGTTTAACAGAACTCACTGAGACGTGGCACTACCTTGTGTAGTAACCCTGAAGCTTATCACAGTGCCTCTGTCACAACCACTGTCACTGCACTCATTGTATCTGAAACGGCTGTTGCTCACTTTTCCCCTGGCAACTGTTGAAGCAGGAGAAGTAGTGCTTAGAGATTTGCACTTTTTAGTATCTATTTTCACTTTCCTAGTTAGCTGTTCTGATGGTGAATTCATTGGAATACCCAAAATACGGACAGTGCGTCACTGTTTAAGATTGCTCATGAGAACAAATGCATCAGCTTCAAATGTAAAAAAAATAAATAAATAAATCTTAATTTTGCTTTATGATTTTATGTTCAGAGATACATTTTTCAAACTTTGATCCAAAAAGTTTAAAAGCAACTCCTTTAGTGAAAACCGTAACTACAGCTCTGCAGGCTTCTTGTGAGCTGAGGAAACTCATTGGAGCTGGTTTTCTTTCACCACTGGGTGCCTGCATTAATCATCAGCGGCCAGACCTCCGTCATTACCCGAACGCTCGAACACAATTTTGTGCTATTGTTGATACGCAGTGTTTGGTATGCACTGTATATGCGCACTGTGTGCATGTATGCACTGTATATGCGCATACATGCACTGCGTTTTTACACAGTGCAAGGGGGAAATCATTTATTTGTCATTTTTCTTTACACTAGTGGTCAAAAGAACACAGTGTAAATTAAAGATACAAATGAGGCTTTAAACTAAATTGAAAGAGGAACAAGAACAAATACAAATAACAGGATGATTGGACAAATGACAGGAAGAAATGTGTCTATGGTCTTCCACATGTACTGCTTTGCACATAAACATGCACACATAAACACGCATTCTGTTGTCTTTTTAACAACGAAAAAGACAATAAGGCGTTAAAGCATTTTTAATTACCTGAAAGCAACACCGAAAGAAACATTTGCACATATTTGCAGATCTCTTTTTATTGCACAGCAGGAACTAAAAATTGGAGCACAGAGTGGCTGTGTGCAGTGAAAAAGGCAGATTACCATCAGAGCAGTTGGAATTTGAGCCTTATCTCTGCTTGGCAGGGCCCACTCACAGAAGCAGCAGATGAAATAGCCTTGGGTTTGGGCTTGCCGCGGGACAAACACTGGTGCCTCTGTTACGCTTGGCTTAACAACATGATTAGTATGGTCCTGAGGTTGGACACGTCTTGGTTAGCACCATCAAAACTGCTGCAGCTTTAGCACAGGCTTGAATTGATTTGCTGTGATGCAGCACATTAAAATTAATTTAATTTAATGAGTTTTATAACCATAACCACCTGACTAATGAAAATTGTAATTACTACTGTAATTTTAACCCTGCTTAAGATGTGCTTTCATGTTTTTTGTTGTTGTTTTTTTTTTTGTTAGTTTTTTTTTTTTTGTTTTGTTTTAAGTGAAATCTATATTTCTAATAAAAGCCAAAGCTACAAACCTTTCATTAACCGTTTAGGACTGCCTGTTGTTTTGCTTGCCTTTGGTGACACGGTGTCCCTTTTCCAAACCTTGTTTACGCTTCTATCCTCGGTCAGAAGTGCCCAGAAAAGAGAGTGCAGAGCAAGAAATGAGAACACAGAATGACTAGACACGGTGACACAAATTATAGAGAGTAAACAATTATAATGGACACAGAAAGGTCGAACGCAACAGGTTATGTGTTTGGCAGAGGTGGTGATGTTTTGCAGGGAGTCGGTTCTTCTACCCCTAAGCTGGTTCCCGTACTTAGTTATCTAGAAGGTAAAGATGCTTTGTTGAGTCTTCCTGCAGCACTCATGTCTAGTCTTGCCCTCAGGAAGTGCACACACACACACACACACACACATGCAAGGAGAAAAGGAAAGAGAGGTTGTGAGAGAGTTGAAGAGCAAACTGTAATCATGCCCTTAGCAGAAAACATTGATAAGCCGAGTGCTACACTCTTCAGAAAGCTTTTGTTTTTCAATACACAGCCATCTAAATGTTCTGTTCAGTAAGTTTCTTTGTCTTTTTAAAATCAGACAACACAATTATGCGCATGTATGTGTAAGTGCACGCAGCGTTAGAGCCCGTTTTCGTCTGCCTACCATCAACCTCGCCATGTCCCATTCCCACATGATGTCGTCATGTTGACATTTAAAGCTCCAAGTCTCATCCTCTCATGCCTGTGAAACATTTTCAGCTAAACCGTATTGGCCAACAGCAGCAATGACAAAAGTCAACACAGTTTCTCAACATTAATCAGTAGCACCAGATTAAGACTTAGTCATTGCCAAAGCTAATCATTTATCTGTTTCAAGACTTTTTGTACTTCTGGCTTTCACAGCACAGGATGGTCCTTTTATTTGCAGTCCCTAGAGTATATTGTGCTCACTTGTGTGGATATACAATATTATTGTCAGTTAAAGTGTAAACCTGGAGAAGGTAGATGGAATTGAAGGAGCGAGACATTTGGGGAAATAGGCTTATGTGTTATCTTGCAGGGTCCTGAGTGAAAAACCTCATAGCATGTATAAAATCACACAGCTGTGCACTAAACTAGAGCCTTCCACTTACAGCCTGTTTACTTAGTTTATCAAAACAACTGGGAACTGAGATGTAAATTTAAGTGAAGCTCACTTGTACATAACAAATGTATCCCTGACATTTCACTAGAGATTAACTAATATCTGGCAGATACCAGTATCTCCATGTTGGTCCACTGGTTGTCTTACTACCCTAAGATATGCCTGGCTATAGTACTAAAGGACATTCTGGTCAATTATCAGTTCAAGCCTTTCCCCATTTGAGGAGGAATTCTGATCAGCACCGTGGTTAGAAATGAACCAGTCAAATAACTTGATCATGTGAGGGATTTACTAATCTGTGAGCACAATATAGATTATATATATCAGTTAAACATTTGGGTGCTTTTAATCAGGCAGCGGAAAGGAGTAGTTACTAATCAGCAGTGATCATTCAAGCCCTCAATGCTTGACAAATATTGAAACTGAAAGTTAAAATCTCACTTCCAGTTCTTGCTAAAGTATAGATGACACACCTTGACTTTGTCACCCTGGCAATCTTCTTATTTTATCTGTTACCTCAAGTTTTTTCTTGCTGCGAAGTGTTAACTGCTAACACACAAGCAAGTTGTTGCTCAACGTGAGCATTATCACGAAAGCTTACGATTACAGGAAGGGGTGCATTATTCCCTCTGGCACAATCATTTTGGTAATATCTTGCGTATGGTGCATCATTTTCAAATCTTGTAGTGCACATGTGTATGAGATTGGCGTAAAAATCTTCTGTAAATGTTTTTTTATGCCTTTGATACAACCTACTACTAAATCAGCTATGGTTTTAAAACTCTGCGTGCATGCATGCACTAAAGACATTTATAATGATGTCCTATAATATCCTGAACTGTGTAATACAAGTGTGCTTCCATAATTGTTAATCTATGTTTTTCAAATTTAAGGTTGAACAATGTCTATGATCCTTTCTTCATGACCTTTTTAAGGCTGTATGAAAAGCACGGGGGTCTGAGAATCTCTTTAAATGACCTTTGGTGTGGAAATATGAATGCGTGCAGTTGTTCCCATGAACTATACACACCCACACAATAAAAAAGAAGGGAGCTATACTCCCATTTCCAAAACAGTTTTTGCTCTCTATAGTACATATGTCGTTTTCTAGCATACCCCGCCACCTCATCACTCAGTGTCTGCCTCCCCACAGCCATGTTTATCAGTCTCTGGGGGCCCAGGGCTGCCTGTGAGAGGCTAGTTAAAGAACGTGGCATACTAATGGCTCAGAAAGGATATGAACGGAGGGGGCGACTGGAAAGTAGCCAAAGCTAAAATGACACACACAAACAGTCTTATTATACCTGTCCCTTGCTTTTCTGTTCTTTTTCACACATCTGTGCTTAATTAAATTTTGTTCAGCCTACTCATGTTACTCCCAAAAGAGTGTATTATTGGTTAAAATCAAGAATGAAGGTGGAACATTTATTTTCTTGAATGCTCAGTTTGACTGTTTTCACGCTATTTCATTTTGTGGGGTACACACAATTGTCTTTTGCTCTTTTTTTATTGCTTAATTTTGTCATAAAAGCAGAATTATTTTTCTTGGTTTTAGGACCTCATGTTGATGTTGTCAGTTATTGTTTTGATTTACATTTTCTCAATCATTCATAAATTGAAGCTAATCCCTCTTCTTTTTCTTCGTCTTCAGGACCTGTCCTGCATTGATGACCTCTCCACAAACTCTTTGTTCTCCTCTCCGGCCGATTCGCTGTCAGAGTATGCTGATGCCCAGTCCTTCATTAGCACAGACAACCTGGACACAGTCCCCACAATCTGGGACATCAACACTAGTACCACCACCACACCAGCACAGAGCCACTTAGAGGTCAGTAGCGAGCTCTCGGGAACATCATCACCAGAGAAATAGATTCCTAAACCATAAACGTCCAGTTTGGATGTACTGAACGACGATTTGTTTAAATCAGCACACAGATGTCTGTACTTGGGGAGGTGGGCCTTTCAAATCTGAACAGATTTGGGTGGCCCCGGACAAAGTAAAAGCGTTGCTTTTTAAAAGGTTTTTGAGTTCATGGTGACGTTAGACACTTAATATAAATGCTCTCACTATAAACATTAAGCATCAAAAGTTTCACCTGGGCCATGCTCTGCAAGTTGAGAAGTAAAATCCAATATTCCTCCTAACAAGCAAAAATAAAAACAAGCAAGCCACCACAGTTTTGGGAGAGACTATTAGAACAATAAGGATTCAGAGAAATCTACCACAGTGACATTATGTCATAATTAGACTGTAATGTCTGCCTATCCTGTTCAATTTTGCTTACAAGAATTTTAAATAACTTGGAATGATAAAGCAGTTTCACGTTAAATCTTTTTTATTGATTCTTGATTTTTTGATTTTTTTTATTTACAAAAAGCAACACTAGAAATGTTTTATGATCATCAAGTTAGCTGTATGCTTATGAAATTGACTTTGTACTCAAATGTCGTTTCTATCTCTGTCTGTCTGCTGACATTGCTTTTGAACGCTCGTTGAATATGATGGATTCAAACATCTTTTTGATATGATCAGAGAACATTTATTCCTCCTGCTTTCTGAAAGCCTTTTATGTGTTCCTTTTCATTCTGTCCTCATTTCATCCATTATGTTTCGCAGACACACACAGCTTTATCTGCCTTCTGTTGCTGTCTTTTCGCTGTTAGACATCTAAGAAGTGCCCACACACATATAAAGACAATCACATGCAGTGATTATTCCTATTTTTCCGTCCTTTTTTTTAATTATTATGATTTGATATTGCACTGGTGTTTATTTGAGTTTGTATTTCTTCATTTTTTTTTTGTTTTGTTGACAGCAGAATGGCACCAGCAGGTTTCAAGGCTTGGCCAGTTTGGATGATATAACTGCTATTATCAGCACTCCACCTTTAGGAGGATTCCAGGTAGCCACACCAACCTCTCCAGTCTGATGTTAGAATGAGACCAAGCTCTCAGATGAGCCTATTCAGTATCAATTTTCAATAATACAAGCAGAATCCAGGTTTTGTTTCACATTTAATTTTTGTGTGCAGGGTAACAATATTGTTTTAGACTGAAACATAAGGTCCCACTAACAAGAAGATCAATATTTTTAACAGCAGTACATGAAATTTAATTTGCGGATGAAAATGTGACATGTATTCTCACTTCACCATGTCTGCTGTCCCACAGATGTTAAAGTATTTAGATACATTAACTTCACTAACTTCATGTTGTGTAATTAAGAATAATTATTATCATGTTCTGTGTGTGTCCTGTGTGTGATAACAGCATATCTGTTGTAATATTAGTACGTCTGTCACAGAGGGATCCTCTGCATCTCCCTCTCAAACAGAAGTACATCCTTGCCTACAGTATACCACTTAAATATTTTAGTCCTTTTATTCATTATTTTAAAAGTGGTGGTGTATTTATTAATCGTTTCATGTGTTGCTTTGCACATCGACTAATAACTTATGTACAGTCATCCTACTTTTTTTTTGAATATGTGTAAAAACAATAAAAATCATCTGATGATGGAGGTCTCAGTAATAAGCAGATTTAACCTTAATTAACTGAAGCAACATTACAATGGAAAATTGGCCAAAATTCCAAACTGATCAGACAAAATCAGAAACTGATAAAGTCAAAGAGAATATGACTACGTCAAATCATTACTGCTGAAGCTGGATCTACAAACTACTGAATCAGGGGGGTACTTAGTATTGCCTACGTGAGGGCTTTCTTTTTGTCTTCATATTTGTTAAATCAACACTGACTCCGTAAAAAACAGTAAATGTAGTTGTTCACTTGATTGTACATCCCAAGTGCTATGATCAGATGGTTTGTATTATTCATTTACTAAAAAAAAATAACAAGAATGTAGGATTAATAGAGGGGGTGCTCACATTACACACGACTGTAACTTCCAAATCCACCTGTAAGTAATGTGAATTACATTATAAAAGTAAATGTTGTGTTTCAAGACTCAGACAACCCAACCACCACCACCAGAAGAGGAGGAGGATGTTGAGGTGGAGGAGACAGAGGAACTAGGACATGCTGACACATATGCTGAGTACAGACCCTCTAAATGTACGTCACTAGACTGAATGGTCAAATGTAGTTATCCAATTGATTCGTCATGTTTTTTCTTATCATCTTATGCATTTTCATAACATGTTTTGAAAACGTTTTATTCCTATGTTCAGCTACGATAGGAATTTCTCATCCTGACATAGTGGTGGAAACAAACACACTATCGAGCGTCCCTCCACCAGACGTTACATACACTCTGTCTATCCCCGAAACAACTATAAGCAGCGGCCTGCTGTCTGCTCTGCAGCTAGAAGCTATCGTCTATGCCTGCCAGGTAAACAGAAGCACATTATGAATAAAACCATCCTTTTTGAACCATCATCCATTTACGTTTCAGTTGTAAAGCCATCTATGTTTATGCATTTGTTTCTTTTGTGCTCTCAGCAACATGAAGTGATCCTTCAGAACAGTCAGAGGGCAGGATTTCTGATTGGAGATGGGGCAGGTGTCGGAAAGGGACGCACAGTGGCAGGAATTATTCTAGAGAACTACCTAAAGGGGAGAAAGAAAGCACTGTGGTAAGAGAAACAGCTTCTCAGAGAGACGCAAAAGAACTAGTGTGAGGCATATTAAATGACAGATTATGTGAAACACATAGAAGCTTGGTTATGCAAAATGGGACTGAATTCCTGTTTTTCCTGTTCTCGCCCTTAGGTTCAGCATATCCAATGACCTGAAAGTTGATGCAGAGCGAGATCTCAAAGACATAGATGCACCGAATATTCCTGTGCATGCCTTAAATAAGGTAGGTCCATTAGGAGTAATTGTTGTGAGGTGATCTATGTGGCCTTGTCAACCATGTGCTCAACTTTTACATATTTTTAATGTCATGATAGATAAAGTATGGAGACACAGCTACCTCAGAAGGAGTCCTTTTTGCAACTTACTCTGCGTTGATTGGAGAGAGCCAGGCGGGAGGGCAGCATCGGACCAGAATTAAACAGATCCTGGATTGGTGCAAGCCGGATTTTGATGGAGTCGTATCCTTTACCTTTAATGTCCAAAAAGTTCACATTAGGTGTTTTTAGGTTAGACCCCGCTATTATCCCTGGATGATGAATGCGTGTTTAACGCGTGCTGAGCAGTGTAAATGCTAGGCGTGTTATTGCCTCCCTGGTGCCTGAAGCCGAGTTGAGGGGAGGGAAGACGACTCAGGAGGCGTAATCGAGTGGAACTACGTAACATGACCCCCGCTGTTCGTTTGGTTGGCCTCTCCTCATCAACATCAGATGAGCTGGCTGATGGAGGAGATGGAGTGGGTGGCAGATCCATGCAGTCTGCCTTTGCCACTCCTGCTGTTGTGTTTGTTAAATGCAAAGAACTTCTTTCTCCGGCTCTTCAGTTTGTTAATGACCCGAGTTTCATGTCTTGCAAGGCTGCAGTCTGTCACTTTAGTAGCCAGTCACAGATTACGATTCTGTAATATGCTGATTTATGACATCCACGGCTCTGAGGATGAGGAGCTCGCGGATATTCTTATTTTGTCATCAACAAATCTGCCCACGTCAGTTCTGTTTACATTAGTCCTGACCCCTGATTAATTGTACCTCCGGAGGCGAGTTATTGGCACAGCCAGCTTAACATGCCACCCAGTGTCTGTTCATGTAAAAAGGACAGGCACCATGCTAGATTTGATGTTTAAACGCCGGGTATCCACCAGCATAAAAGGCCTATAATCGCTCAGTGTACTGTTCAGTGTGTTCTGGTGTTTTCCTGTTTGACCTTGACCTCGTAACACTGTAGATTATTTTTGATGAATGCCACAAAGCCAAGAATGCCACGTCTACAAAGATGGGAAAGGCGGTGCTTGACCTGCAAAGCAAGTTGCCACGGGCCAGAGTGGTGTATGCCAGTGCCACAGGTAGGCCAGAATGCGAAAAGAAATACCTTATATGAATAAGGTAATACAACAGAGGATATTTAAATATGCATTTCTGTCATCTCTTCAGGTGCCTCTGAGCCAAAGAACATGATCTATATGAGCCGCCTGGGAATATGGGGAGAGGGTACACCCTTCAGAGCCTTTGATGACTTTCTGCATGCCATTGAAAAGAGGTTTGCAGAGCGAAATTCACTCAGATGTCTCCAAGAAGTTATCGTGCCTTCAATTAAAAAATAACACAACTTTTTTTTTTTTTTTTTTGTCCAGAGGTGTTGGGGCAATGGAGATTGTTGCCATGGACATGAAAGTGAGTGGGATGTATATCGCCAGACAGCTGAGTTTCTCAGGGGTGTCTTTCCGCATCGAGGAGATTGGCCTGGACGATGACTTTAAGCGGGTCTATAACAAAGCTGCCCAACTGGTGAGTAGCACACCTTTCACAAAAGACAGGAGCATGGCTGTCTTTAACTTTTATTTATTGTAGATTTTACTTAAGAAAATAAAAATGACATGTGTATTCTGTGTCTAGTGGGCTCATGCGTTGCGAGTGTTCATGCAAGCAGCTGACGAGCTGGGCATGGTCAGCAGGAAGTCTTTGTGGGGGCAGTTCTGGTCCTCTCACCAGCGCTTCTTCAAATATCTCTGTATTGCTGCCAAGGTTCGCTCCCTGGTGGAGCTGGCCCAAAAAGAGCTGGAGGCTGGAAAGGTCAGCACAACACACCCTTTAACACAAATGTGTCTGTCTTGCATGTTGTCAGACAAAAATCCACACAAATGCTGAAGTTCTTTATGTGTTCATGCTGCATCCACAGGCTGGTTTTGGGTAAAAAGGGAATTACATTCTAACCTGGGAATATAAGGAGACATTTGACAGTTTAGAAATATTAAAACAGCAATGCGAGTAAATCTAACGCAATAAACAAATGTACCACTAACCACTGATAAAAAGGAAATATAGAAACCTTCAACTAAACTTCCTAACTCCACACATACAAAGTATCAAAAAGGGTTATAAAAAGCAAATATGGCTAGTTTCAGTTGCAGGCCCAATTTGGCAGGTTAAAGGTTAAGAACAGCAGGATATAGTTCAGTTTTACCCACATTTAATTGGCAACAAAGTCAGCAGCTAAACGTAACATAATCAAAAGTCTAAAGGCTGCACAAAGTCATGATCCGAGGCCCAGATGTGCTACGCCACAGTCTCTTTTTCTAGTCCTGAGCAGGGATTGGCTGGGTTGGCCCAGGTAGCTGGGCTACAAGTAGAGTCCAAGCAACCAATGAGCAGCGAGGGCGGACTAGACCCTAGAAACAGCACGGCAAGAGTAAATACTTGAACACAATCCAATGAAGAATGCAGCAGTTGCACAAGTGGGCAGAAGTATGGCAAACTAAAAGGACATAAGACTTTTCCTTTTTTCTTAAATGTGTGATCTTTTGAGGCATAGTTTTTTAGTAGTTTACTCTGTCTGCACAAGCATTTCCCTTCGCACCGGTAACAACAAATGTAATCTAGTTGTAAAACAAAAATCCTCAAGGGTTTTATAACATTGGTCATCATAACTCAGAACTGAGTTCTCAATGAAAAATCCTACCAGTAACCTGCGTGTGTGTTGTTTATGTCATTTGTGTTTGTTTTTTTCTTCCACCGCAGTGCATTGTTATCGGGCTGCAGTCTACTGGAGAATCACGCACCAGAGAAGTCTTGGACGAGAACGATGGCCATCTTGACAGATTCGTTTCTGCAGCTGAGTGAGTGAAACACAGTAATTGATCGGCTCTGCAGTTTGTTTCTATGTAAATACATACAAGACCACATTTGCAGGTAAACAGAAAGGTTTGGTCCTTTACTTTTTGATGGCTTTCTGAACACTGACCCAGTTTGCAAAAATGACTGTGGGCTTGCAGAAGATAATGCCAGTCACGTTATTTCTGGGGGACTGGCATTTCATTTTGATGCATCAAACTGCCAAATAACTTGCCAGTCTTTGGGGTCTTCACCATATACCTTGCATGCAGTGAGAATAAGGCCCACAAACCTCGAGTTTGTCCTTGTTCAAACCCAGAAACTCTTTTGTTTGTAACAGCTATTTAATCAACAAATGATTCATTCATGAAAAAAAGGAAGTGCTAAGTACCCTGAACTTAGTTGACCCTGGGCATTTTGCAGCAGGCATCGCTGAGAGTCTGAGAGTCGGAGTATAATAGATACACAGCAAACACGTTCGTCTGGCTGTCAACACCTGACAACTATAATGAGGCTACATCGGGAATGCACCGTGTGTCTAACTGCTACAATGGCCCTGTGTTGTCTTGATTACTTTTATGTCAAAGTTTCCCTCTCTTTCTCCTCTTCTCTGTTCTAGGGGAGTATTCCAGTCACTCGTAACAAAACATTTCCCTTCAGAGAAACAGAGGCGAGAGAAGGCTCCAGGGAATAAGAGGAAACGTAAGTGAACAATATTGTCAAATCATACCTGCTTCTTATATCAGATGTAAAACTTTTACTGTACAATTCAGACATGTGTATGTAGCCTAGGTTATCAGTTAGTGTGTATCATGTATGTACACTGTACAATCTGTGCCCAACAACCCCGACATCATGTTGTTTCAACCCATCAGGAAAGCCTCGAGGTCGTCAGACCAAGATAGCTAAGCCCACAGTGGACAGCAGCGGGGTGATCAACATCAGTGACGATAGCAGTAGTGATTCTGACGGCATGGACACGGACTCCAACTCCTCTCCAGACTCCCTGCTCGACAATGATGATGTCATCTTTGTGAACCAAACAAGTGTCCAGTCAGGTAGTTTTCCACTCACTGCGCAACAGCTCATCCTTGCCTGGACTCTTGTAAAAGTTACACGGTTAATGTGCTCCTCTGCTTTGTACTCACAGCCAAGATAGAGGAGATGAAGCAGGACCTCCTCAACAAAATATCAGTACTGGGGAAAGAACTACCTCTCAACACGTTGGATGTACTCATTGATAAGTTTGGGGGACCAGATAAAGTCTCGGAGGTATGACCTTCAGACTCGATTAATACTCATTCTGGCCTCTAACATGCTCGATTTCTGTTGAGATTCAGAGACCATTAGCTGGAAGCAGCTCTTGCTTGCTGTGACATTTTCTTTTTGTTCTTGCAGATGACTGGACGCAAAGGTCGGGTGGTCCGACGCCTAGACGGCAGTGTCCGTTATGAGTCACGGGCCGAGCAAGGCCATACAATTGACAACATCAACATCAGGGAGAAGGACCGCTTCATGAGTGGAGAGAAGGTCAGCTAAAAATGTTGGATATAAATTTAGATATTGCTGAGCATAATTGCTGTTTTCAGGACTATTTGCTGCAGTTAATGTCAGTATAACTATTTCACAACATCTCTATTATTATCTAAACCCCTTTCTTGCAGTTGGTGGCCATCATATCAGAGGCAGCCAGCTCTGGGATTTCCCTGCAGGCGGACAAGCGAGTGAAAAACCAGAGGCGCAGGGTCCACATGACCCTGGAGCTGCCCTGGAGTGCAGACAGAGCTATTCAGCAGTTCGGTAAGCCAGGAAACGAGGAACCTTTAAAGGTAGCAGAGTGTAAACGGTTCAAAATAAACTGGATGTTTCTTTTAAATGAAAAACTACAAGGAAGTGGGAAACTTCAAAAATCTTTGACTTTTTAAGCTTCTGTAATTGATGGTGGATATTTTTGTGTCAAATGTCAAACAGACCTCTAATGGTCCTCGCCGACATGTGGCTTGAATGATGTAACTGACTGACGGTGTATTGTGTCAGCTGTCTATACTTTACTGCCCACTACGACACGCCTGTGACACACAGCCGTGGTGGATTTAAGGGTTTGAGGGCGGCAAAGAGAAAACAAATTCAGAGGAAGAGTATTTTCTCTCTTTAGGCCAGGAGATCTGTGTTGTGATTTGATAAATAAATATAAATGACTTTATATGTACATCTTCTGTTCTTTGTTTTTATTCAATGTGAGTAACTGCAAACTACTAGAGCAAAGTTATTTGTGAACAGAGTTGAGATAAAGAGATGTGAAACCTTGTATTTTTGTATTCGCACCTTGAATTCTCGACAATCCTCTTCTACTGCTTCCTTTTAACACGGAAACAGCTGAACACATTTTACACTATAAATAAGCTCTTATAAGTAGTTTTGGGAATGAATGAAGTCAGGCTGCAGTCTTCATCTTTAATGATGATTAATTGTACTAATCCGCTTGTCTTTTCAGGTCGAACTCATCGGTCCAATCAGGTGACAGCCCCGGAGTACATCTTCCTCATCTCGGAATTGGCTGGGGAGAGACGTTTTGCTTCCATTGTGGCTAAAAGACTGGAGAGCCTGGTAAATATAGTAACTGGTTAGATTTGTGTGTGTGTGGGTTTGGGGTTTGCGATTGTTTGGTAGGCTTATCGTCTTGTTGACTTATGGAGTGAGAGAAGAGTTGTTCCACTGCAAAACAGTGTTTTTGTTTATAGATTGTAATCGTCTGGGTTGCTAGTGACACCACCATCTGCGCCTTCACCCTCTGTCCTCCCTGTTCGTGGGGTATTCCCAAGCTTTAAAGCTCTTTTTCTGGCTCCTTTAAACTTTCTCCAAAAACCTCAAGATGTTCTGGGTCTTTCCCCTAGCCTTCTCAATAACAGAAAACTGAGCAAGCAAGGAGAAACAGCTCGTCTAGATGATTTATACGACTTATTTTCCATCATTATCAATGCATTTCTGCACTAGCAGTCATTTATTTCCGTAGTGACACAGCATGACAGTTGTTTTGGGAAAAAGGCAAGGAGGGTGCAAGGGGGATGGTGGTTCCAGGAAGTCTGTCGTGCATTTGCCAGCCACGTGTGGTAAACATGCTGCAAGAATAGGCCACATCTTATTCGCCTGCTTACTTGATACAACACAAGTGCACACAGACACTTCGACTTAACAGCTGAATGTTTTTTTAACCAGACGGCTCCAGGTCAGCAGTGAAGTCATTTTTGGCTGAGGCATCCCTTCGTTTTGGTATCTCCCATTTTTCCAGGGGTTGGGCAGCTGAGTCTGCAGCTGGCTACTTCTGTCAACTTGGCTTAGTCCAAATTTTCTTTTCGTATTTTAAGACAAAATTGTGCGTCTGACCTCCTTTTGACAATTAGTACAATTAATAATCATTAAAGATGAGGACTGTAGCCTGATTTAATTAATACCTAAAACAAAAAAATCTACTTATAAGAGTTTCTTTATTGTGTAAAATGTAACTGTTATGTGTTAAAAGGAAGGAAAATATTCTTGACAAACAAGGTTGAAATGTTGTCTTGAGTAAAAGGAGCGCTCTCAGAGGGTAAACACCGGAGCCAGATTGGTTAAAACAGTGTGCCCGTTTCACCCGGGCAGCACCCGTGTCGTTGTGTTTAGCAGTATTAGTAATGATTCTGCACAGCTAATGCTCTTACTGACCCGCTTCGCAGGGTGCGTTAACTCACGGAGACCGAAGAGCCACTGAATCCAGAGACCTGAGCAAGTACAACTTCGAGAACAAGGTGGGCAGTCTTGACGCTCTGAAAGTAACATCCTCATGAAAGTAACGTGTCTTTTCTGGTGTTTATTTAGGTGATGTGCAAGCCTTGTGACAGAAGTTCTCTTTAAACATAACAAACACTTTCTTTTTCCTGTTCTTTACAGTATGGTACAAAGGCTCTAGATAAAATCACTAAAGCTATTCTTGGCCACATTGACAACAAGGTGCCCCCTCCCAAGGGATATCCGGGGGGTGATGCCATGTTCTTTAGAGGTATGTTTGAGCTTTGGCCACAAATAAACAGAAAATATCCAGTTAACGATTACCTGTGCTTAATGAAGTAAAATAACTTTCCTTATTTTTGTTTCTAGATATGAAACATGGAATGATGGATGTGGGCATCTTTTGTAAGGAGCCTCGCTTTGGCATCAGCACTGAGAAAGGTATGGTAGACACGTGCTTCATGCCACCCTGCTTGAATATTTAACTCAGCTCTGTGCAGCTTTCAGTGGAGAATTGTTTGTCCTTTTGTCTCAGACTGCAGCATCACCAAGTTCTTAAATCGCATCCTGGGTCTGGAGGTCCACAAGCAGAACTATCTCTTCCAGTACTTCACTGATAACTTTGACTACCTGATTGAGAAGGACAAGAAGGAGGGAAAATATGACATGGGAATCCTAGGTATGATGATCAAGTGTAACGCAAAAGAAGACGGTTGTTATTTATATTATACTAACCTCGAGTACAGTCCAGCTCCAGTAGTAAGAGTCAACTAAATGGCTTTTCACAACTAACTATCAGTCGCATCAGATGTGTTTGTGTAGCGCTGCTTGTTCCTCACTTCTGCAATACAAAAGACAAAGATTCCAGGTAGTCCTTAATGAATGGACTGTTTTTGTTATTTTGAATGTGGTTCTGAATCGTCTTGCCTTTGTTCTTTTGTGTCCCTACCAGATCTTGCCCCAGGTAACGATGAGATTTACGAGGAAAAGCAAGAAACGTTCTTAACGCCTGGAAATCCCCAGGATGGGCAGGTTGTTCTTTACAAGGTACGAACCATATAAGCTCCATTCAAATGTATTGAAATTTCCTTAAAATGTGGTCTGTCAGGATACATCCCCTGGGTGTGTCCTGTTATTGCAGGCACGATGGTTCTTTGACATGAGGTGACCTGCCACGTCGAACCTTTGTTCTGCAGAAGATCAGACATGAGAGAGAGAAATACTGATAATCATAGTCAGGGGAGGGCAGACAAAAGAGGAACAGGGATAACAGCAGGCATTTATCTGCTAAAAAGCCTCAAATCTTGATCCGTGGGATTTTTCTAAGAGAATAAACACTTAGTTGGACTTCCTAAGAAAGCTTTAGCCAGTCTGTAAACAAACATGCTAATCTTGTGCAGGCTCTTGAAATGAAACTGGTAGAAGTTTAAAAGCCCAGTGAGCGCCGTGTTAATTTACAGCTAAACCTCCTCCTCACAGAAAAACAGCTCTTCGTCAGTTTCCTCGAACACTCAGACTACATGTAGTTTTAGCAAAATGAACTCTGTTCCACGTAAATTGACTCACATACCGTAGCCGGCGCTGCCGTGCATGTGTTGTGATTGATGTCACTTTGCTGGCAGTGAGACTATGATTATAGCCCCGCAGCTCCAGGCTCACCTCCACAGCTCCGGGCTCGGAGGTGAGCCTGGACGATACTACTCGGAGGTGCAAACAGGATAATTACTGGTGTTTTCTGCTTTAACTGGCAGCTGTAGGCTCACCTGGGCTTGACATTTCAAGGTTTCGCTGTCATAGGGGAATCCTGCAGGGGAGGACCCCTTCAGCAGATATAATGCTGGGTATATAAGTGGCTTCAATCCCAATCACCTGGTGCGTAGCACTCTTTAAAAAGAGTGTGTGAAAGTAGATTTATTTTTTTTTGTATTTGTTAGACTCAGTGGGCAACAACGTCCTAGTCACAAAATGACACGAAAAGTACATGTATAAGTCTGTCAGAAAAAATATACATGTCGCTAACGTCATTTTGTAAAGGTATATTTTAGATTTTAGAGGTTATTTGGTTGCCGTTGTCACCGCACTTGCTTCAGTCTCGGCGTTTCTGCATTGCAGATCAGCGTGGACAGGGGTATGCCCTGGGATGAGGCCTACAAAAGGTCACAGAATCTCTCAGGTCCTGACGAGGGATTCTATCTTTCCCAGAAGGTGAGTCAACACAATGAAGGCTTTTATGTATAAGATTTACTACGGCACATTCATGAAAAGTGTTTTCTGCATCCCTGAAATAAACACTGTCCTCCCCAAAGCTTCGAGGTAACAACCCCTGTGTGCTGCTAGCTGAGCAAGGAAGAGGCAAGAACTTTGTTGTCTACAAACCCAATATTGGCAAGCAGGCTCACCCGGAGAGCCTCGACAACCTGCTGCAACGTTACCGGAAGGTAGGAGCTCAATAGTTGGGCTAATAATTGTGTTTGTGTATCAGTCTGCATCCTTTGCTGCACACAGGACAGACCAAATAAATGACATACATTTCCTCTTGAAGTCAACTTAAGTCATGATTTGATTTGATTTTTGAAAATACTGCATTTCTTTCTTGACAATAAGAAGCTTTTTAAAACAGGGTTTGGCAAAAGACAAAGTCAGACGTTGAGCTGCATGTTCTGAGATTGCTGTTTATGTAATTGAGTCTGCTGCCCCCTCGTGGAGAGTTGAGTGCAGTAAACCGCAACGTTAAAGGTTCACCATGGCGACATCTCAGACTCATCAAAACTGAAAGTTGGGAGCTTTTAACCCTGTTTGTTAAAGCTATTGCTGTTACCCTCCCAGTGTGAAAGACAAAGTGATGACTAATGAACTTTTACCCCAGGACCACTAGTCCGTGGTGGTCTAAATTTTATTCCCTTGACCCAAAATCAATGGTCATAGATGAGAAAAAGCCATAGTACAGGTTGACTGGTAGCTGAAGTCTCTCCCAAGTTGGTTTTGTATTTACACATGATGGGTGGGGACGAGGTTTCAGCTGAAAATGATGATGTATGTACATTTTTCCAGGTGAGCGCAGAGGAAGCTAGGGATAACTGGGAGAACCAGTTCACCTTCTCTTTCAAGAAGTGCAGTCACGCAAACTGGTAAGTAGAAATCCTCAGCATCCATTAGGATTAATGGCTCAAGCTCTCAATCAGGCTTGTACTTTGTGGCATTCAGTCTTGGGTGCCTTTAAGGTCAAATGCGATTCCAGAGGATTTGTGGATCACCTGAGAAGTGGTCATGAGTAAATTTCCTCTAACCCTTGCACGTGCCCTCATCAGCAGATGACCAGCAATCTCCAAGATGGATCACATAAAACTTGGATTTGTTGTATTCTTAACTTCTGTGTCCACTTCTCATCTGTCTTTGTGTCAGGACTGGAAAGTGTAAGAAAATTGAGGAAGGTCAGGAGTGTTTCATGGGCATGCGTCTCCGACATTACCACATGCTGTGTGGGGCTTTGCTGCGGGTGTGGAAGCGGGTGTCCGACGTGGTGTCCGACATCACCAGCTCCAGCATCCTACAGATTGTCCGCCTTAAAACGAAGCAGCACAACAAACAAGTTGGTTCGTACATCCCACTGCTTCAGCTGATTCACACTTATGCACACGTATTTCACTCTGGGTTCCGCTTTTTCAGAACATCTGTCAGGTCTAGAGTTTAAACAGTGAATTTGATTTGAGTGATTTCACGATAAATTGGAGTGATGCGTGTATTTCTTATTTTTGTTGCACATTTGTATTGAAACTTGTCAAAGAATTAGGTTACAAAGTCAGAACAATTTGGCTCTTTAGTAGGATAAACATAAAATCAACAATATCAATCAATCTGTGATTATTTTAAAATAATCTTCAAACATGAAAATTATGAAAGCGTTGAAAAAGTAACTATATTTGATCATATTCGTATGACATTTTATGAATGAGTGGTCTTTATAGGAAAACATGACTTTGAAATTGTCACATTAGGAACAGTGTTTGAGTCCACCACATTAATGCCCCCCGCCCTGCCCCATCTGCCCCAGGCATCAAGATCCCAGAGAACTGTGTGGCCCGTGTGCGTGACGAACTGCTGCAAATGGACGAGGAGGTGAAGAAGAGGAGAAAGGAGCGCATGCAGCAGGAGCAGATGCGTAAAATGGAGCAGAGCAAACATCTCCTGGCAAATCTGGTCAGTCAGAGACCCGTGTTTAACCAGTCCCTTATTCCGAGCCACATCCACAGCCAGAATCTGAACCAAAGCGCTCTACAAAGGACTCAACCTGGGATCATCTCTCAACTGCCAGGAGTGCAGCCCCAAACCCAGTCCACGTTTCAGCAGCCCTCCCACAATTTTCCATTGTCCTTACAAAGAAATCCCAGCCAAAGCCAGCAACGGCCCCACAACAGCTGGCCCAGCAATTCCACCTCCTCCAGCATGAACAACACAGTCGGTCTCAATTTCTCCCAGTTTTTCCCGCAGCCTTTCTTATCTTTCCAACAACCGAAGAACCCACCTCTCCCACTCCATCAGACCACACTATCTTCGAGCTTGTCTTCCAAGAATCCTCTTGATGAGATCTTGGACCTGACCATGAGCTCCCCATCCCCCTCTCCTAAAAGCACAGAGGGTGGCCTGAATCTGGAAAGCCTGACAGCCAACTCCGCGGCATTCACAGACGACTTTAATCTAGAGGCTCTCATCTCCTCGAGTGCACCAAACACCCAGCAGGCTGCACAGACACAGCAGCCTCTACTGGTTCAGCAGCAGCGGCAGCAGAACCTGTTGAGTTCTAACCACCACCATGACCTGCTAGATTTATTCGGCTTGCCCGACCCGTCTCCCCAAATGTCCACACAGACAGCCAGCCCATCATCTTCTGCCTCCACCTGCTCTTCATCTACATCCTCCATCTCATCTGGCTCAAACAATCCCGTCTCTCTCTTCCACAACCCGTCCTCTACCTCTTCCTCCTCCTCTCTGCTTTCTTCTCGCTTCCTTCTCCCACAGTCAGACTCTGTTTCTTTAACCAACGGCCACAGCAGCTCCGACACTCTAGACGTCCGCGAGGCCCTGAACAGCATGCTACAAGCTGGACTAGATCGCAAATCTGTCATTCAGTACCGACAGCAAGACTAAGAGCTTAAAGAAAAACAGCTCGTCTGGACTTTGTCTGTCTTTGAGTTTTTGTTCTGTTTAGTTGTTTTCTTTTATGGTAGATTGCATCTTGTTTGCTGCTGTCTATAATTGCACCCTTAAACCTGTCCCCTCTCCCCTCAGGGCTTATAGTCAAGTCACTGCCTGTCCCTCGCCGGGCTCCCCCTTCTCTCTGTCCACCTGTAGCGTTTGCCGGCTTGTGGCTGTTGAGGTGATGGCGGGCTCGATCAATATCACATTTCTGCACCAAAGTGTGTCCTCCACAGTAAAAGGCAGCTGTTTAAACTTTTAAAAAGGAAGTAAAAAAAAAAAGAGAAGAAAAAATAACAGATAATTGTATTATATCGATAACACGAGCTGTCCAAACGCAAGCTCAATCTCAGATTTTTACAAAGTAAAAATCCGCTGCTGATTTTTACGAGGTATGATTGATGAAGTCGCTGGAAGCTCTGAATGCCTTTCACCGGGTAAAGCCACACCTTTAGACTTTCCTTTTACTGTTACGTCGCCATTCGTGGCTGTTTGTCTTGACTTGGACAAAAAAAAAAAAAATGAAAATGAAAAAAAAAAGCCCACGTATGCAAGGCTTGGTTTGAATGAAACAGAAGATGTGTTGAATTGAAAGAAGACATGAAAACACGTGAAATCTTTTAGCTGATTAGCCATGAAATGCCTCAGTTGTCGGTTTTCCTCTACACGCTCCCTCTCGGTTCTCCCTGCTTGTATGAACACTAGTGTGAGGAAAAAAGGGAGAGGAGGAGCAGTCTGCTGTTGCAAACAGTGCCTTTGGAGAAACCTATAAATGCAGTCTTTAAAATCCATGTAGCTTAATGTATAGATTTATACTTTTTAGCATTGATTTGAAACTTTAATTTAATGTGGTGTTTTTGTATTTAACTTTGAGCCCCCTCGGTGGTTTTTATGTTACACCGTTCACGCTGGTGTCGGGTTTCAGGACGACGCCTCCATCGAGAGCGACTTTGCTTGTCCGACCGCCTGCGTGGCTGCTTTTAATATTAAACCAGAAAAAACTGAACTCATCCTGATTAGGAAACTGAAGGGATATATGTATTTTTTAAGTGAGTTGTGTAAAGCTCTTTTGGGTATTTAGAGTCTTGCCGGCTGCAGACAGCGGTCCCGGTCCTCTCTGTTTGGAAAATCCGGGACAAATTCACCAAAACGAACAGCTGCTTCAAGTCCGGACCGGAGAGGAGCCAGTTCTCGGACCGCATAATGTCATAGTGGTTAAAAAGAGTTACACAGCATCACTTTTTAACCACTTTGCTTAATTATTACATTTCTCAACCACAAAACAGACTGTGGTGGTGTAAAACTCCACAGCGTGGCCTTCGCTGGAACTCCTATCAAATTTACTGAGTTTGAATTGTTTTACATGAAAAAGTCCACTTTCTGCCCTCACTCCTGGTAGCTGTTAGCCTCGGTCCCCATCAAATGCTCCGATCGTCCAGGTAAAGTGAACGGGCCTCTGTGTAGTGACGTTAACAGCTTATCTTATCTAAACCCGAGAGCGCTGTCTGCCAGACACTAACTACCCAGAAGTACCTCACACAGCTCAGCTTCTACATCCCTTTAACATGCAATACGATGCAAGGACACGAGAAAGCAGTCTGGAGTACTGCAGCAACTGGGATGGAATCACACGTTGTCGTCTGGTTGACGCAGGAAGGGATGCACAAGCCCCCTGGTTACTCAGAGTGGACGCCGCTCCGCAGCGAGCAGCTGCTTCCTCACGCCAATTTTAAAGTGACAGCCGTTTGTTGTTCAGCTTTATTACGGTCTACTCAAACTGCCCGAACGCCGTCGGCGGAAACCAGACTATCAAACACATAACACTACACTCACGGGAGCCTCCTAACGTCCCCACTGGAGCCATCAGCGTGTCCGTACGATAGAAAGAACACACCTCCTCCTCTCCATCAGTCTCTGCTGTCCCGCCCTGGTCGGACTTTCCTTTTACGTCGCCTCCTCTTGAGTTCTGCAGGTTTAGGAAACCTCTTCTGTGTCTTGTGTCTTTTCCTAGTTTCCCCAGATGAGTTGTTAGAATCCCGCAAGCACGATGGTTGTACAAATGATCACCTACAACCCCCCCCCCCCCCCCCCCTCCATCCACTCCCCCACGTTTCTTTTTAACCATTTTTAAAGCTAAAAATGGCATATTTGTAATGCAATTCCTATTTGGATCTGGAACTCCTCAGGAACCTTGTAAGTCTGTTTGTATATGCGTCCACGTTTTTATGAGTCATTTTGACCAACGTTGATTTCAAAATTAGTTTTAATACCAATGAATGCGAGAGGATTTCACAGTTAAAACCCTGTCATTTTTAGTAGTTGCTTATGTTTTCTTGAATGCTGGGTTCCAGCGGAGTTCAACAAGCGTCTTAGAAAAAAAAAAAACAACAACTCCATTTCAGTCTTTAAGATTCATGAACATTGTATGATAGTAAATATGTTAAAACTTGTGAGAGCTGGCCGGCTTTGTGAGAAAACGATGCGCTGTAGTCGTGACAAAATACCAGAGGTTCACTTGATCAAAAAAGCAATAAAACCATATAATACAGCAGTTTTTTAATCATAAATGCCTAAGCAATGTTTACGTTCAACAGGCAGGAGCTTTGTGGTTAACTGTGCATGGTATGAATCATTTTTCTGTTGTGCTTCATTCTGAACTCGTACAACCTTTGTAAAGTACATTTTGATAGGATGAATGCAATGCGTTCATGACGTTTTACTCATCGTTATTATAAAGGTTATTGTTATTTATATTTAAGGGATATTTAGATTTTAGATACATTATCTTGCTTATTATGATAGTTAACGACATGTTTGGTCAGGGAAGTTACTCGTTTTCAAGATTGCTATAAAAACAAATTCTATTATAACCTGCCACCAAATAAGATTGCACTGTTCTGTACTGCTGTACAGCGTCTGGATTTACTCTGCTCTTCAGTCCCACTTTTCTCAAGTAGCCGTTTCTCCAGCTTCAGTTTGCAGAGATACCAAAGTATTCACGACACCCCTGACGTTACTGGCTCAAAATAATAATAAAAAAAAAAGGATACCTTTTATCAATCTCAGGAAGAAATCCACAAGAGGTGTAACATTGGGGCGTTAGCAGAAATATATCATTTCCCCCTTTTAACAGTGGTGAAACTAATGAATACATGGTCTGTTTTGTTGGGGTTTTTTTGTCTGTTTTGTTTCTTAACTGTGCTGTGACCCTTGCTGTATTTATATTTTAGACTTAATGTGATGGGTTTGTTGTGTCTATGTGAAAATGTCAGTGATTCTAAATGTTTATGCCGTCTTAGGGCAAAGATCAAAGGCTGTTTCTTTTAAGGAGACATTATTTTTGTGTTGTTTTGTTTGGTTTTGCAGCTGTTGGACCTTTTAAATCGCATAAACGCTGGCAGATTCATCGAGTCAGTTAACACCCATGTTTTCTGTCATGTGCAATTGAGCTGACCTTTTCCTCTCTGTACCAGATGCTCAGTTTAGGTTCGCACTGACTCGCTCAAATTGGTCTTTTTATTTCCAGAACCTCACCACATCCTCCTCATGCTTTCATGTATTCTGTTCCTAATATTCCTCGTAAGGCACATTCCAAGTTGTCAGTCAGCAGAAGTTGGCCCTTGTTTTGTGTTTGCCACGAACGTAAAGCTTTATGAATTTGAGGGATATGGACAGCATTTTTTTAAGGAAAAAAAAGCCTTTTTCTTTTAAGTAGTCTTTTATTTGTGTAGTTAGGCCTTTAATCATTTTATCATTTTGCACTAAGAATGCATAATCCAGTTACTGTTCTCGTGTTGGTTATGACTGAACAGTGCGAGCTTGTTCCTGTTCTTTATGGATTGTTCTACATATACTGTAACCATCTTTCTTATTTCTCCACCATTTGCATATTATTCTAAATGTTATCACTCAAATAATTTATTGCTAACAAAAAAAAGAAACAAAAAACATGCTACTGATTGTATGTATTTTTAAACAAAGCCTATTTTTTCTGTAAAAACAAGATGTGTTCAGCACTTTTATCCTGGGTTATCCTTTTTTTTTTTCTATATATTTATAATTTAGATCCAAATGTATATATTGTAAAATTTGTGCCTTTTGACTAATTCTTTAAAAAGGTTTTCTACTCATTAAAGGAAGGAATATATGAAATTGCAATCTTAACTTTGTAAACAAATAAAAACTTGAAGATTGCTGAAGCTGAGTGTTTTTTGTTTTTTCTTTCAGCAGGGTTGCTCCCTGCAGGTTTTTGTTTTAAAAAGGGAACTGGAGGTGCAGGAGTCGAACAAACATCTTTAACAGAGTTGCTTCAGTGTCACAGGCAGACTGACACAAAGGTGACGACTTTACAGGTTTTCCCACCTGCAAACCATGTAGAAGCACTTTTATCAGAGGTACTTTTTAACTGAGTCACGGACTCTAAAACAAAAATCCAGAAAATCACATTGTAGATGGATTTTTATTGCATGACATGAGTATTTGATCATCTGCCAACCAGTGAGACTTCTGACTCTCACGGACCTGTTAGTTCTCCTGTTCTCCACTCATACCTGTATGAACGACACCTGTTTGAACTTGTTACCTGTATAAAAGACACCTGTCGACACATTCAATCAAACAAACAACCTCTCCACAATGGTAAAGACCAGCGAGCTGTGTAAGGAGATCAGGGATAGAACTGTAGACCTGCACAAGGCTGGGATGGGCTACAGGACAATAGGCAAGCAGCAGGTGAGGAGATCTTGGCCGACAACTTCCCTTCTTCAGTAACAGCACTGAAGATGGGTCGTGGCTGGGCCTTCCAGCAAGACGATCGGAAACGCGCAGCCAGGACAACTAAGGACTGGCTTCGTAAGAAGCATCTCAAGGTCCTGGAGTGGTCTAGCCAGTCTCCAGACCGGAACCCAATAGAAAATCTTTGGAGGGAGCTGAAGGTTCGTATTCCCCACCGACGGCCCCAAAACCTGAAGGATCTGTGCGGAGAAGTGGACCAAATCCCTGCTGCTTGTGTGCAAACCCGGTCCAGAACTACAGGACACATCTGATCTGTTTTCCACACAAAATATTAGTTCTGTTTTCTGTCATGCAATCAAATGCTAATGAATTACTTAATTATACAATGTAATTTTTTTGTTTTAGATTCCATCACTCAGTTGAGTAGCTATGATTAAAAACTAGGCTTCTACATACTTTGCAAGTGGGAAAACCTGCAAAATCAGGAGTGTATTAAATACTTGCCCATTTCAATATGATTAAGGTGTAAACATGTCTAGTATTTCTAACTTGTAAATACAGGATTCTTGCAAACATTAGTCTGAAATGTCTCCTCTTTGACCGTCATTGTCTCAAAAGAATCAGCCACTGAAACTGGCCACGGTCCTGTATCGCCCTGTTGTTCTGGCAGCCCTACCCTTGTTCAGGGATTTACGACGCATCACTATTGCTGACCGCCGTCACCAGTCATCAGTTGGCCGATGACACAACTTTCTTCATCGTTTACATAGAATATATATCATAGAAATACTTACCAGTCCTTCGGGTTTCTGTCTGAATTTAAAGAAATGCGATGTATTTGCTATAAAAGAATGTAATGTTGACTTTTGGAAACATCCCAGTTACAAATGCTGTTAATAGGGGGGGGGGGGGGTTACTTGAGTTTTAGTGTCAAAGTCAGTTTTTAATGATTACAGTAAAGGTAGTCTGATTTGGACTTTACCACATTGAACTACACATTTTCAAATTAATTAAATCAAGTGTTTTCTCAGGTGTGCAACTTTATTCCTCATTGTTTTCTCCCTCAGACGCTCTTCTACAATGAAACTATAATACCGACTAAATTGAACTGGCTTCTTTCCATAAGCTTGAGCTCTTATCTACAAACAGAACTTTTATAACAGCAAAAAGAGTTTTAATCTTAACTTTTATAAGTCTATGGGTTAGAGGCGTGGAGGATTAGGAAGACACACGTCCGGTCGACGCATCACTTGCGTCGTGACGTCACGAAACTCACCTGCTGGCTCAGCGTGTCACGCCACGCCTTCTTCTCACCTGAGTTCAGACATTTAAAAGAAACTCCTAAACATCAAGAAACGGTCGAAACGAGCCGGCGAGATTCGTTAGAGAATTTATTTTTTTCCTGAGGATTTTTTTTTTAAATCTTCATATTTTTTCACCAATAACCATTAAACGGGTCACAAAGAGGACGAAAACAGGTACTTTAACTGAATTTCTCTCATTTTGACTCAGTGCTGTCATGTCTCCGTCCACATCGGGAGTTTGTGTGTGGACGGCGGATAAAAGATACGGCTGTTATGATCTAATGAAGCTGCTGTAAACCTACGTGAACACCTTTATCTGGTCTGTTGCTCTGAAAACGACCCGTTTCGTGGGTTTATACGACTGGACATGTTCGGCTCTAACCATTCATATCTGATGTAACCTTGTCGGTATTCCCTGTTTTAGTTTAGCAGACGTTTTCCACCCAGCTGCTCCACTTCGTGGTTGGAGTCGGTGTTGAGTGACAGCTGCGAGTCCAGCTTTAATGTTCCTCACCCTACTGGTTCTGCCACACTCACAAGTTTCTACCTGCCCGCTACATAGTTTCACTATAGTTTCGGCTACATTCCCGGCGTGCTGCGTCGGGAATGCTCTCCCTCCATCCCGACGGTGTTTACTGAGGAATGATGAGGGATGAGTCCATCCAGACGGAAGTCGCCTCGTTCTGGAAACTTTTCTAAATCTGCACTTTTACCGTAAATTCAGTGAGGACTGTCATCCGTTTCGTTGCGTCTGTCATTTGTTGTGGATGGCACGCTGATGTTTTTCCCAACTTTCAATTAAATAACAAGCTTTTATGTATCAGAACATGGGGTCAATACCAGGTCTTTTATTAAACAAACACTGAGACAAAATGCAGAAATGGTGTGTGGAAAAACTACTGAAAGTCCAGAACTTGATTGAATACAACAACTGTTAGTAGCAGTAACTTGAAGAACCTTTTTCTTCGCCAACGTTTGATGTCATCAGTCTCTTATCAATGCAGAGGAATTTCGATCGGCTCTTTGCTGTAGATTTACTTTTATTCACTGATGTTTGTGGGCAGCTGTTTTATACACCACTCTTTGGGCTTTGACTGTGCCTTTTTATACTTTTTTTTATTTTTTTATTTTTTTATAGCCGGTCTTGTCTCGGGAATTATTGTCCTGTAAGATAAACCAATGTCAGCCAAGGTCCAACTGTCAGACTAATAACAATAATAATAATAATGATGATGACGACAATATTTATACGTTTTATTTATAAGCACCTTTTCAAGGACACTTTCCAACAAACGGATAAAATGATATAAAAACACAAAGAACAGTGTAGCTGGACTTGTAAGTCCACACATTTGAACCGGAAGACTCAACGGTACTTTTATTTTGTACGTTTAACAAGCTAACTGAAGCCTGCAGAGTCTGAGGTGCGGTCGTTTTTCTTTTTATGTCCGGAGCATAGCACAGTCTCACCTTGAGAGGTGAGGTCCACTCCTGGGAAAATGTGAGAACTGTTTTCAACATTTCCTCATGTGAATAATCTTTCTCACCACAGAATGATGCACTTTTGGATGGCACTGGGCTTTATGGCCTTTCCCAAATTCATGAGCTGCAATAATTGCTTCTCCAAGATCACTGCTGATGTCTTTCCTTTTTGGCATTGTGTTAATCTTAATGCTAAAAAAAAACTACAAAAAATGTCAACTTTATATCAAAGATCAAAGTGTAACACTGAGACATCTGTCGCAGTCTTGTGCTGTTGTTCGTCTGATTAAGACCTGAAATAAACCAGTCGATTTTATTAATTTTGTTTATTATAATCAAAACATAAGAATTAATTACTGTACTATCCATCTTATATGAGTAAAAACGTTATTGCCACGTAAAGCCAGTAGCTCCAGACAAAGGCTTCGCTGACCTGGAACATTTCCTGTAATGGCCACGAGCACATGCATATTAAAGGCGTCTGTGTAAACAGTTTGGCAAACATTTGACTTGTCATTTATTCCCAGGACAGGTAGGATATAAAACCATCCGATTCTGCTGCAAAGCAGTGGAGGATGTTTAGAAGTCAAGTCTAGAGTTGAGATTAAGCGTTAGGGGTCTATTAATACAGGAGAAAGTGAAATTATCTGTATTTGTATCAGCGTTTTTAGTATCTTCATAAAATGTGACCATACATCTTGGTGAAGCATCTGTGCAGTGGCCCAGGTCTCTGCAAAGCAGGTGTTTCGTTCTGCTGACCCAGCCCCGGCCTGTGTGGCCTTACAGCAGCGTTGTGAACCTGTGGCGAGTTTACACGCCTTGCTGATCCTCTTCATCCTGTAAACGCTGTCCATTCATGGCTCATTCATTCATGTTTAGTGATGATGCTTATATGAGTGATGTAGTGTTTAAAAAAAAACGCGTGTTCACGGTGTGGCTTGAAGCCGAGTACTTCGCTGGTGCGCAGTGTCACAGGGTGCTCGTTAGTTTTGCATGTTGGGCATGCAGCAGGAGTGGCCTTTGGGCCCGAAGGCAGACAAACATCAGCCTCTGCAGAGACTGCTGCTGAACCAGGAACTGCAGACTGCTTATCTACTTGGAAGGGACGCGCCTTTTTGTTAAGTGCTTGTTTGTTCCTTGTATTAGTACCTGCTAGCCGTTTCCTCTTTCGTCCAGATCAATGAATAATTTACTTGGGGTGACCCGGCAGCTCCAAGGTCAGCTGTCGCAGCCAAGCCAGCATCTCCATCTGTTCTGTCGCTACCACGGGTCCTTACACCGACGGAGACAAATAATGCTGCTTGTTTCCTAATGAATGACATATTTCTGGTTTAGAAAGCGTTCCTGTTTTCTGCACTTCCCTCTCCTCCTCTTGGGTTTAAGTTACAGTGATTATAGTCTTGACGATACGGAGAGGATTGCGGCACTCCTATGCTTCAGGGCATGCATAAATGTTAACCATGAGGCAGAGATATCATCAAAGCCCTCTGTTGCCACGGCGCTATTTCCTGATCTTAGACACAACAGAGCCTCTGAAGGAACCCAGGAAACCTAACTCAGGGCCAGAGGACCTATAGTGTAGCGAGCACCCTTTCAATTATTAACAGCCCAGCGCTCCCATTCCTTCAGGGTAACCATAGCACCCAGCAGACTTAAAGTCAGACATCAGCCTGGGACCTTCTTCAGCCTTGTGGGAAAGTTGATCGAGGCGCACGCACACCCCTGACACCGGGAGCGAGTGGATCTGTTTGACTTTATGAGCCCATCACAAATGGACTCTGAGGATACAGAGCGCAGTGCCGGGCGACAGATGCATCAACTGTCAGATGACACTTTGTCATTTCCTTTTCTGCATGTTTTCCTTCCTAGGATTTAATTCGTTGGGTTTTTTTTTTTTTGGGGGGGGGGGGGGGTTGTGAGCTCTCTTTGTGGTTTCTTTGCCTTTGCGGATCTTACAGACGTGCAGCAGTCACCGGGTCATTCCCTGACCTGCACACCAGCGGGGATCTTCGGCTCTGTGACTGATTTTCATCACAGGATTTGTTTGTTTTGTTTTTAAAGAGAAGAAGAGAAGATTGCTGTGTTGTTGTCATGAATCTGAGGCAGCGAGTTAAACTGCTGAAACACTTTGGCTCTGTGCCCCCGGAGCCTCCACCTCCGCTGCTGGTGGTGCCTGTAAGTGACAGAAGAATACTGTTGATATACTGGTTCATACTAACTCTGACAGTCCAGTATTTGTGTTGACTTTTTATTGGTTAGCACTTCCAGTACAGTGCAAATTCACTTTTTTATTTGTATTTATTTATTATATATGTATATATACATATACATACATACATACCGTTTTAATGGTTAACTTTTAGACGGACTCCGTCCTGAATATCTGTAAGCGAAGCAGCTGTCGGGTTAGGTTGCTTTACTGCTCTGTTAACTGTTCGGAGGTTAAGGGTTGTGCAGCTCCACCTTAAATCTGCTATCAAAGGCCACCTGAGAGTCACTGTGAGAGTGGGGGAAAGTCTGGAGGGGGTGGGCCCTCGCCAGGTGAGGTCACTCCTGGATGCTTCTCTCTTCCCTCTATACTGGGAAAGAAACACCAGAGCTGGTCATATTACAAATAATTTCGGCAGGAGGATCGGATTTCCGCCGGACTGCAGCCTGGATCCACACAGAGATAAGCTGAGAGGAGTAAACAGAGTTGGATGCCTGTGGATCCGAGGTTGTTTTGCTGTTGCTGAGACCTTATGGAACACAAAGAGCTGGTTGTGTAAGCGTTTGAGGCCGCAGGTGTACAGTTGAGGTTAGAAATCTCAGAGGGAAATGGAAGTAAGGTTTAAGGACCAAATGGTGAGTGGAGAGGGAAAACACACACACACACACACACATGGTCCTTCAGTATGGTGCCGTGTCAGAAATAATGTACAAGCGGTCTGCTAAATAATCTCCACACATGACTTAAAAAACCAAAAAGGCCGAAGACTTTTATCAGTAGAATGTAAATCACTGTCTGCTCTGACGGCGGATTCATCTTTGTGTTTGTGGAGCTGCGTCGTTTGTGCCAGATTCAGGAACGGATGTGGAGGAAGCCAGTCGTGTGTCTGTAGATCAACATATTCTTCGGAGGATTTCCTCAACTCCTTAGTGAGAACTCCGGTGCTGGTTCTTCGCCTTCAGACAAATGATTCAGCATTTCAATCCTTAAACTTTTCTAACCTCCCGTTTGACTTTCATCACGTTGCTGTCGTCGACGTCCTCCATCCAGAGTTAAAATTTAACCGGTTGCACTGTTTGCTCTCCAGATATTGGAGTCCACTTTTTATTTCCTCTTGACTCTTTCATCTTGACCTAGATCCTCTGTGTTGCAACAGTAGGATAGTTATTCGGTTATTGATTATCCTCGTCAAACCTGACTCGTTCAAGACATTCAGCTACTGTAAACAAGCTGACATTTGTTTTTGTTAAACTAACTGAATGAATTGACAAGGAAACATCAGCCAAAGTAAAACGCTCAGAAAAGAAGTTCAGTGTTTTTTTTCTTTTTTAATTATCTCCTTATTGTCTTGGAAGCACACAAGTGTGATAAGTTCACCCCGCGCTTCCTCACAGTCCCAGCTGTCTGACGTGACTCGCGATTAATTTCACGTATTTGTCCTGATTTAGATTCAGATGAACAAATACAACAGCATGAGCGATCTGTGGCAGCAGCTTTTGCCTCTGGCCTGGTAATCAAGTAATATTGCGTTTTATAATTAATGGTAATACATTCCATTTAGTATTTAAATAACTTCTTTTTTTGTCATTGTTTAAAGCAGTGTTCCCAAAGTGGGGAGCACGCCCCCCCAGGGGGCCCCCTAGGCACCTGACGGACCAGAGGCGCCGCTTGCCAAATAACACACCAGTCGAATAACTGGGGCCCCGGGCCAGAAGGGGGCCCCCCGAGGGCCAACCGACTTTGTTGCAACCATTTTCAAAATGTCAAATAGTTGCCATTCAAAGCACAAAAATGTTTCCATAAACCAAAGGTGATCCCACCAGGAAAAGTTAGGGAACCACGGGTTTAAAGTACGATCAGATTGTGTTTTTCTCCTATAACCTGTTCCACGTCAAGGGAAAGTGCTCACAGAACAAATAAAAACAATCTTTCTTCTCTTTTTACATTTTTGATCCTGACCCGGATCTTCTAGCAGCCGTGCGTTGCAACAGACCTGTTGTCCTTTTTCAGTTCTCTCAGCAGGACTGTTATGACGTCATTTGTTATCTATGAGCAGCGTTTTTAATGACTCTGCTAACGAGCTCTTTTTGTGTTTTGGGAGTTTTTAGTCATAAACTTTACTCTGCTCTCAGTTGGCCGCGGCTGTGACTAACTGCAATGAAACTACACGATCAAATAAAAACAAGTTGGATTTAAAATGGTATCTTGGCATGAAATCAGATCATGTTTATAACCCCGCCCCCGAGTTTATCATTACCTTAGTCAAATAGCCGACCTACCGTTCAAAGGTCCAAACACCGGAGTTTCAGATTCCTCTGTTGGCCATATTTGGGATTGGAATTACTCAGTAATTTAGATGGTTTTTATTTTTTCCTGATGAATTAAAAAAAAAAAACAAAGAATGAGGATGTTGACTCATTTGCTGGTGTTTGTGTTCAGTCAGATTTGGTTGCTGTACTAATAAACAGGCAGCCGAGTGCTCGTCATGTGTCCTGCATCTGCACCTACATCGACTGTTTAGACCAGCTCCAAACTGGTTTTGACACCCGGTAACAGTAACCTCTGTGTATCTGACCAGAGATTCTGGCTTTACCTGTTTTTTCGTAAAACGCAGCCAAGTTTCTTCCAGATCCATATAGTTGTAAATGAAACCCACGTCTGTCCTCAGGTTTTTTCAGAACGACTCGTTCGTGAAAAATTCAAAACATGACAGGCATGCTGCTGATTTACTCCAGCAAGTGGGAGTCTGGTGTGCTTACTTTCGGCTTTATGTTCCCTACTGACGAAAAATGAAGACCGATTGGTCAAAGGCTGTGCGGTTTCAGCCGAGCTGAGAGGTTTGACTCGGTGACTGTTTACACAGTCCGACGCAGGAACGTGCTGGTAGCTCAGGCTCCGCAAACGGTCGGTTAATTTACCACCGGGAAGTTAATATTTCAGGTTTCATATTCTTTTACCCTGTTATGTTTATTTGTTTGCTACCATGTTGGATTTCAGGATGTAAAATAAGACAATAACATTTATATTTTAGAAGTTTTTTGGGTTTCTTTTTTTTCCTGACCTTTTACAAAACAACAAAACTAATTTTAAGACGTCATTATGGGTTCTATCAAAGTAAATTTTGTCAGTACTACTTTACATTTTATAGACTAATAAGTAAATGAAATGATAAACAGAATAGTACTGGCTTCTCCCGCAGCTCCAGCTGTGCTCGTCTCTGAATGAATCTTGCTTTAGAAGGCGCCAGATGAAACGAGCACGCGCACGGACGCCAGATAGCAGGTAGCCCCTCCCCCATACCAGTCAGGTAGGATTGAGACAGGTGTGAGCAGGCTCAGATCAGGTTGTGTTGAACAAACACTCTTTCTGCTCAGTTCAGGATCAACTTTCTTCTTTGTAAGGACCCGCGTGAACTTAGACAGGATAAATTGATCACAGCTGAATAAAGCTCAGGATTCATTCACAAGACTTTTTATCTGACTATTCTGTTTTGTTTTTTTTGTGTTTGTCTTGTCTTTACAGAAACCAGGCATGGATGAGTTAACAATATGGGAGCAGCATACAATAACCCTAAACAAAGTAAGTAGTTGTTGTACTTCACAAATCGTTGTTCTGTGTGATCTTGTGAGAGATTTCACAGGTGGAATCAGAAAACCCAGAAGAGGAGCCTTTCCTCAGATTGTTTATCTCTGCTTCATCAGTGCTGTTTGCTTCGTGCGCAGTAGCACCACGAGTGGAGGTGGAGGTGGAGTGGTAGCCGTCTGGTCAGGGGCACCTTCACTGGGTTTTTTGGGGTTTTTCCCGGGCTTTTGTAAGGGACAGTCGGGCTTGAAGTGGACGATGTTTCAGCGCTCTCGGTTTCACGACGGAGACTCCAGCAGGAATTCAGAGCGACACACCCTGCTGCGCCTCACAGCACCATCTGGCTCTTCACCATCCTGCCGCTGGAATGTGCTACATCTCCCTCTATCTCTCCACCTCATCTCCCACTCATGCTCCTGCTCTGCTCACCCACTCTCCTGCATTCTTTCTCTTCCTTCCACGCGCTACATCTAATCCTCTGCCTTCTTTTTCATCTCTCCTTCAAAACGGCAGGATCCCAAGCTAGGATTTGGTTTTGCCATCTCCGGAGGCAGAGACAAGCCTCACCCGGACAACGGGGACACAGCCGTGGTGGTGTCGGATGTTCTGCCAAACGGGCCGGCCATGGGACGGCTTTTGTAAGTTTAAGCGACCGTAGGAGTTAAAACTTTGAACTCTTCGCATCGGGGTTCATGAGGCGATTGCATTAATGTGCAGAATCAGTCATGTTGTGTTTTGGCTTTGCAGCAACAAAGATCAAATTGTGATGGTTAATGGAGTGTCCATGGAGAACGTTTACTCCAACTACACCATTCAGACCCTCAAGACGTGTGGCAGGACGGCAAACGTCGTAAGTAGGAAGGAAATGCCGGCTGAAATGATTTGTCACGTGTTTCTCAGAATTACAGGTCTTATTTATTATTTTTTTTTTATTAAAGACAATAAAACGCCCTCGGAAGATCCAGATCCCAGCAACTTCCAGACCAGTGCGGGCAGCCTCCCACTCCAACCTGCTAGATCACGAGCCGGTCAGACAGACGCGGCGCTACTCTGACGGCAGCGATCAACGGGACGGAGGCCGCTACCGCGCTCGCAGTTCCTCGCCTGACCGTAACGGTTACGGAAACACGCTGCCGCTGATGTCGACGGGATACAAGAAGCTGCCGCAAAACAACGCTCCATACAAACCCATCCAAACCACTTTGATAAAGAAGAAGGTCACAGACGGTAAGACCGAAGAGCCCGCTGGGAGACGTGGCTTGTTTTAGAGCTCTCACCTCTTATCTCTTTCAAAGTAAAGTTTGGGAAAATGTTTTTATTGTCTTTCTCTTGTGCTTGTAGAGTATGGACTGAAACTTGGCAGTCAGATTTTTATAAAGCACATGACGGAGAGCGGCCTAGCTGCGAAGGAGGGCACGCTGCAGGAAGGAGACCTCATTCTCAAGGTGGACATCTGTGAAACCTGAATCTTCTTTTCTTTAAGATGAAACTGTTACAAAAGCTCAGACGCTTTCGGTGTCTGTAATAAGTAAAGGAATGTCATCCTTAGTTTGTTTGAATGCATTTGTGAGTAGATCAATGGCATGACGACGGAGAATCTCTCGCTGCTGGAGACCAAGCACCTGGTGGAGAGGAGCAGGGGCAAACTGACCATGACGGTCCTCAGGGACGACCGCAAGTTCCTGGTCAGCATCCCAGAGGTGGAGGACAGCGCTCCCAACAGTGAGGAGGACCGTCACAGAGACAGCAGCTCAGAGCTGGAGGGTAAGGCGTCCAGATGGAGGGGAGGAAGCCGGGAGGTCAATTCCTGGGGTGGAGGACTCTTGTAAAAGAAAGAAAGGAAGGAACAAAGACTAGTGAAGGATTTACTTGGGTTCACTCTGCAAAATTACTGGCTTCTTTCTTCAGTCTAATTTTTTTAAGTTCTTTCAGATATTTCAGACATAGACAAAGAAACCAGACCTCACAGAACATCACGCCAACCCACCAGAGAGAAACGAACTCGCAGGTACAGATGGAGAAGAAATGAGTCAACTTTACACTGACGTTCTTGTAATTGTATATAAAATATAAAAATGTATTTTCCTTTTTTAAATCTCTAACCAGAACAAGACCTGAACCTCCTCCAGTAGCCAAGTCTCTGGATGCATCACCAGTGCGCTCCACTTTGTCCCGACCCAGTCCGAGAGCCTACGCGCCTCGCAAAGGTCAGTCCTGCCGCCCGACTTTCCATTCAGGAGCACGTGTTCAATAACAATCTGGTGTTTGTGTTACCTGTAAAAACCTTCACAGGAAAGTTTTAAGGAAGTTTCACATCGGAGCATTAAGTTGACCTGTGACTCATTCAGTGTCAGAAAGTAACGAAAGGCAGATTCGAACCCACGAGTATGTTGCAGCCGGATCGGGGTTCTGTCAACACTTCTAACTGTGATTATCGTCCTCAGTTCCCTCCGAATCAGAGTCTGACCACAGCGCCTCTCCTCCTCCCGTCAGAAGAGACGGTCCAGAGATGAGAGACAACCCGAACAGATACAAGTCAGTTCAGTTAATTTTCCGAAGTCAAAAGCATGTCATAAATTTATTGATAATCAATCATCAAACTAACAGTGAGGCTCCTAAGACCAGAGGCCGGCATGTTTCATTTCTTTGCATCTATTTTCTTCACCCACTACTTGAGTACAGCTGGCTATATTCTCACGTTGCTGCTGTTGTTGTTGTTGTTGTTGTTGTTGTTGTTGTTATGTAAATCATATCGTATGTAATGTTAAGACATTGATTATTGATTGGTCTCTCTGTACAGACCTCTGCCAGGAATGTCTGCTATCCCCAACCCACGATCCTCTCCGGTACCTCGCAAGTGGACCCAATCTCGCCCCTCCTCCTCCGCCTCACGGCCTCGCCGGCCCGTGTCAGAGTCTGACTCCGACCGCGACGCCTCCCCGCCTCCACGCAGAGAGAGTCCTCCCCCAAACAGTAGATACAAGTACAGATGTTGCTTTTTTTTCTTTTTTTCTTTTTTTTTTTTTTTTTTTTTAACAACTGCTGTTACAGAAATTTGATGCAAAGCTCCTCTGTGAACGTGTGACAAAAACGATGAGAGAACCACCTCAGACGTGGAAACGACGAGGAGCAGAATTTTTTATATTTTTTTTTAAGCCGTTTTTGAACATTTGTCCTACACATTCCTAACTTCTTTTTTTTTTTTTTTTTTTTTCTTCTTTTCCTGTGTGCAGAGTTCTTCCTGATCTTCCCAACGCAGGACTGAGGTCTTCCCCCGTCTTTGTTCCCCAGGAGCAGCTGAGAAGAGTCAGCTCTCCTGTTAGAATCCCACCTCCAGGTCAGCAGTCGCACACGCACACCATTCAACATCTACGTAATACTGCATGTCCTGGACTTTATCTGACGCCTTCTTAACAATATTTACTTAATTTTTGAATGCTTGATGATGAACAGGTGTACACAGGTAAGGAACACTAAAGGCAAAGAAAAACATTATTTTTATTGATGCATGTTTGCTTATGAATGTAATTGTAAGTTGGGTCAAATTGTCATTTTTACGTTATGTGACTAAACTACATTCATCAATGTGAAAGTAGCGTGACGTCTGTTTCTCAGTAGTGGTTTGAGACGTTACAATGTGAGTAAAATCCAAACAAAGCGGCGTGCACGGTGTTTCATAGCTTTTTGTGATCTCATGTCCCTTCCCAGATTCGGATTCTGAGTCGGACGACACCTCGGCGCCTCCTCAGAGGCCCAGCACCACATACAGCCAGGACTCCCTCAGCAGATACAGGTACAGATGAAGGTCCTCCAAACCCCACCCCCTACCTGAAACTCTACAAGATCTCGTGGAGCAGAAAGCGAGCAGTCCTCATGGCTCTGATTGATAACCTCCGTTGATCATTTGCTTTTATTTGTCTTTAAAATTTAAATGAACCTTTTTTGTTTTTTTAATCTATTTTTTTTTCCTTTTTTTTTTTTTTTTCTTTCCTTTTAGTGAAGTCTTGTATTATTTTAGTTTTCCTTGATTTGTGTTTGTGACTGTATATGAAGTGTTGACATTGTGTTTACAATGAAATAATAAAAGTGACTTTCACTGCACACGTTCTCCTGTATGTGGCTCAGTGCTGATTACACAGAGGACACACACGTCAATGACGCAGCACCACCCCAGTCACCTGTAGAGCAGGCCCCTGCTCGCCGAGCCCTTCTTGAAATCTGCGTATATTACGGGTCATAGTGAACACGATTAAGCCGTTTAATACCTGCACTGACTTTAACAGTTAATGCTGATTAGTCGCAACGCGGTTAACCATCACAAAGAGAGTTTGCGTCAGAGATTGCAAGGTGAATATTAAACATTTCAGTCTCCGCCTCATCAATAATCATCATATTAGCCACTGGTGCCCCCTCGCCAAATGTAACAGACTTGTTGTCTTCCTCCTCCCTCACTCCCGCCTCCCTCTCTTATCTTCCAGAGCGCTGCCAGAAGTTTCCCTGCAGACTCAGGTGGAGCCGACTCAGGTGGAGCCGCCTCGGTGGAGCGCTCCCAGCAGCCCACCGCTGAAAGGTGTGTGTGTGTGTGTGTGTGTGTGTGTGTGTGTGTGTGTGTGTGTGTAAGCAATGGGTTTAAGCCATTTCAGTGTTGCCTAAAATTAAATGATATTTCTGATCATTTTCATTCTGTTTTCAAAATATTTCATCTAAGTAATCCAATCTAGCAGGGCTGGTCATTTCTGAAATGATGTGCTAAGTCTTGGTTAACTGACGTCCACAGCTCACTCGGAGACCGAGTCAGAGGCCAGCTACGCGTCTGTCCCTCGCAGGGACTCCACCAACAGCGAACTCTCCGACAGAGCCAGCGACAGGCACAAGTGAGCGACTCAGCCAAGAAACACACGTCGAGTTTTGTTGTTTCTGTGCATTTGTTTGAGCCTAACCCGAGAGGCTGCATGAGCCAAGCCCTTCCAAGAACAGGCATATTTGCTGACGGTAAACCTGAAGTTGGTTCTTTGTAACTTCAGCAAAGCAGTACTTGGTTATAGTAACCAACAGTACTGGTTTCTGTGTGTAAAACAAAAACAACGGCTTGTCTGCCTGTCTCACACTCTGTGCATACTGGCGCACATGACACGACTTCCTGCCGCGATTGCGACAATCAAAACACCATGAGATGTGTGATATGATCAGATTACGTTTAACTTCTGATTTGCCATGATGTTTCTCATCACGCGACCAGTCCTGAACACTGACGGCGTTTCATCTGTTCTTGTCAGAGCGGTGCCTAAGCAATCTTCTTCAGTCGCGGTGAGGCAGGAGCTTCCACGCCGCGTCCAGTCACCCGCCAGACCACCTCCCGATGGTCGGTTTACGCCCCTGCGTCACACTCTCACCCTCATCCTCTCCATGTCCGCATTGTCCGTGATGATAAAAAGGTGGACTAAGTCCTCACAGAGTTTCTCTTTTTTTTTTTTTTTTTTTTCCCTTCAGATTCCTCAGATTCAGATCCACTTTCACATCTCAGGAGATCCGGCAGTTCAGAGCAGGGGCACAGCCACCGCAGGTACAGCAGAGTGACACAATCCACAGACGCAAACCCTGCAGATCTCCAATAAAACATATCAGTAATGGACTTGCTTTGGAAAGTTCTTCTTTCCATGTGTGCTTTTCCTTTTCTTCCGCTTACTCCAGTGGAAAATTACTGTTAGATGAAGAAATACCAAATATAGGAACAACGGAGAAATGATGTATCATGTTACTGTGCTTGTAAAGAAGGGAGATCAGGTTCACAGCTAAATATTGCAGACATTTCCAACAGGTGCATCTCAAAATATTACAAATGGACAGTAAAAAGTCACGCCGTGCATAAATGTATAGTATCTTTTTTTCCCTGTTGTGGGTTCAACAAAGCAACTATATGCAAATGGGGAATAATCTTTTACAACGTTGCAGTAAGTCTTTGATTTGTGAAAACAGAGTAAAACTCAGTGTCCCCAATAGAAATCAAACTGTCTTATTTTTTTTATAAATGTCCGGCGTGATTTCCAACCGCGTTTAGAGCCGTGCTCTGTCACGACTGACGTTCCCTGGTGAGAGTTGATTTTACCAGCCAATAACGGCGCATCTTTTCATTTTGATCTTTGTTTTTTTTTTTTTTTTTTTTTTAAATCAAATCTGGGAAATATAACCTTACTCTCAAAGAGGGACGTTCAAAGATGTCTTGGAGGACTTTATGTGTCAGTCACAGGAAAATCCAATAAACAGGAATTACTGTCATCATGACATTTCTGTTACATTCAGGGATGTTTTTGTACAGTTTTCTTAGCTGACATGAAAAGCATCACGAGGACTAACGGCACTGATGACACCTTCTCTACCTGACAGTGTTCCTCGGCCCGCTAATGGAAGCAGCACGCTTCGCTCTGGGATCTCGGTGAAGAACAACCCACCGCTACACTGTAAGGCTCGGAGAAGTACCGTAACGGTTCACCTTTGAGTGCTTCCTGTTTTTTTGTTGTTTAGTTTTTTTTCCCTTTCATTCATTGATTCATGTTGTAAAACTTTAGCTGGTTGCCATCGAAGCTGAGCAGATATGATCTGTTAGTCAGAATCAAGGACGTACACAGATGAGGGCTGCTGTTGCCCAGGCAACCGCTCGTTGGCCCGTTTTAGCCTGAACCGCATCGTCAGAGAGGAAGAATCTGTTGTTTGAGATATTATGGCTGGCATGCCAACATTAGACTAACTTAAATCTCCATGAAACCCGAACTGTTGCTTTTTTTTTTTTTTTAATTGACATGCCGCAACACATGCAGAGGAAGAGGAGCTGTGTCAAATATCTGATGTAGTCACTGTGAAAATGTCTCGAGATACTCGTGAAAATGATCATTTATAATATTTATACTTATGAGATGGCAATTTGTGACATTCAAACTTGTCAAAATGTGACTGGATGCATGTTTTAGTGGCATGTGAAGTGTTTCCGCCGGGGATAACTGCTGTTTTTAACTCTGACACCCTAGTGGTCAATAAAATACTTTTAAACGGCTGTAGTTGAATTTTGGGGACATTTGAGTTTGGCAGTTCATTAGTTAAGTGGCCAAAGAAACACATCAGTCTGGAGTCTCACCATTTCCATTCCTTTTCTAGCCAAGCCTGTAGAAGAGCCCATCTATTCCCTGCCTCCAGATTCGTATCCTTCATCTAACCCAGGGTGAGAGTCCGGATTCATGTGACGTGTAAACTCGTATTTTGTCAATACAGTATTTTCATTCTTTTAACATCCACTTTGTTTTCCTCAGGTACAGTTCAGATCTGAAGATGGTAACATTTGTAAAGGAACGTAGTTTGGGCCTGAGACTGATGGGAGGAAATGATGTGGGCATCTTTGTCGGTGGAGTTCAGCCAAACAGCCCGGCATACGAACAGGGAATGAAGGAGGGAGACCAGATCATGCAGGTGACCTCACTTATGTTTTTAAACCTCACGTTGGTGGGCATGAAAGTTGTGATATTAAGAGTTTTTTTTTTTTTTTTTTCTTTCTCTCTCTCACTTGTTCAGGTCAATAAAGTCGATTTTGGCCATTTCACACGAGAGGAAGCTGCCAACTTCCTCATCAACATCCGTAATGGAGAACAAGTGGAATTCTGCACGCAGAACAAGATGGACCGTAAGTGTGGAGCAGACGCCATCTCACGATAACCTCCTCTGAGTCTTTCAGTCCTGACGTTTTTTGCTTCTTACTAGTTTATAAGAAGATCATCAAGTCCAACCTGGGAGACAACTTCTACATCCGCACCCACTTTGACCACGAGGCAGACGGCCCGATCGGTCTGGGCTTCACCAGAGGAGAGGTGTTCAGAGTCATGGACACCATGTATCATGGGAAGATAGGCAACTGGCTAGTCGCCCGCATGGGCAATGACCTACATGAGATGGATAAGGGCACAATCCCCAACCAGGCCAAGTGAGAGCGGAGGAGATGTAGTTTCCTTTTGAGCCAGTGTCTCTGGTTGAACTTTCCCACTCATATTTTGTTCCCTCCCACAGGGCAGAGAAACTGGCCATCATAGAGCGAACACAGCGGCCCAGCGGAGAGAGGCAGGTGTCGGGTCCAAGAGCAGAGTTCTGGAAACTACGAGGGCTCAGGGGGAATAAAAAGAATGACAAAAATGTCAGGAGAACTCGTGACGACCTGCTGCAGCTCACCATTCAGGGCAACTTCCCGGCCTACGAGAGAGTCCTGCTCCGCGAAGGTCGGCGTGATTTCACAGGCTCACGTCCAGATGGTTGCTGTCATGTCACAAATCCATAACCACTTCAACAAGTTTAAACGGGTGATTTTTTTGTTTCTCCAGCTAATTTCAAACGACCCATTGTCATTCTGGGTCCTCTGAACGACATCGCTATGGAGAAGCTGAGGAAAGAGATGCCTGATAACTATGAGGTGGCAGGTGGGTGTCTGCTTTTTGACTCTTACCTGATGCCCCCCCTGGTTTTTTTTTTTTTGTTGTTTTTTATTATTATCAACTAATTTCTTTTTCTTGTTGCATCAGAGATGGTTCCTCGCAGTGGAGCAGATAGCGACTCCACAGTCATTAAACTGGACACTGTGAGAAGAATAGCGGAGAAGGTGAGCAGATGTTTGTGAACAGCACAAACATCCTTTTTTTTTTTTTTTTTTTAAAACTGTCATTTCCTCATCAACTGTGCTTTCTCTCTCTCTCTCGCTCTCTCTCTCTCCTTCCAGGACAAGCACCCTCTGCTGGACATCACTCCTACTGCAGTGGAGAGGCTGAACTACATCCAGTACCATCCCATGGTGATTTTCTTGGACCCTCGCAGCCGCAAGGATGTGAAGGCCATGAGACAGAAGTACAATCCCGACTCCAACAAGAGCTCCAGACGCCTTTACTCGCAGGCTCTCAAGATGAAGAAACACTGCAGCCACCTTTTCTCAGGTGATCCTCACGTTTGTGTTACAATATGCTTCTTTTTTTTTTTTTTTTTTTTAAGTTTCAGGAGTTACAACTATTTGTTTATACCAGTACAGACTTGTTACAGTGTTTACGGTATTTGTCGTGACTTGTCCTTGCAGCCCGTGTGGCCCTGCAGCCCGGTTCCAACAGCTGGTATGAGAGTCTGAAGGAAAAGATCCGTCACCAGCAGTCCAAACCTGTCTGGGTGTCTGAAGTCACGGTGTGGCCCGCTAAAACGCTTCCTCGCACATACACATCTAACCCATTTTCATCTAAACTTTGTTTTAAATTGTCAGAAATGGATAGAAAAGTGACTTGTGGCTCCAGTAATTATACTACTCATTCAAGTCAGACATCAAAGTTTATGAGTTTATGTCTTATGATGACTATCCTCCATTGTGAGAATAATGATGAAGCTGTGCAGTCTACATCATGATCTCTGCTCATCGAATAACTACACGTCTGGACTGTTCTTCATTTAAATTTGTAATGGATGCCTGCTCTGTTCGGGCTCTTGTTTCACAAAGTATCATCATCACAATCATGCAATTCCCTCTTGGGGATTAATTTAAGATAACGAACCAGACTGATGCTGTGAAGGAAGCGCAGCCCTAAACATAGTTGACCTGCAGACTTTTCACATTTCAAGTTGATTTTCCCCACAGACGACATATTGCAGACCCAGAGTTGAACGTTTAACAGTTTTAACATTGCAGGTCTAAGTCGTATTATCCTTATAAAGAACTAAAGTAGTTCAATTTGTCTTCCATTCAGCTGGAGAGCGGAGGAGAACATGATTTAGATGCTCTGGACCAAATCCAGACTGACTACCTGAGTGCTGCTAGTGACCTGGAGGACACTGATGGAGAAGGCTTCACAGACGGAGAAGCCTACACCGACAACGAGGATCTGGAAGAGGCTTACCCTGGTCAGGACGCATCCAGGCTCCCACGAGGCTCTAGGGGAACCGGAGCTGCTTTAGCCCGATCATCCGAGCCAGCCTCTGGACACCACAGCCCAACATTTGAACCGGAGCCCAGCGAAGATGGGAACTCGCCCAGAGCAGTCCCACCACTGATGCTGGTGCCTGAGCCCAAGTCATCCCGGCGAGACCCTTACAGCCCGCCTCGCAGTCCTGTCGAGGACGATGAGCCTTTTCACCGCAGTTTTACAGACTCGGACTTCAGTGCCCTTGATGCACCTGTGCCCAAGTCTCCGTCAGATGGGCCGCCGGACTTTGTAGCCCCACACCCCTCCACCCGGTACACGCCGAATGAACCCGAGTACGAAGAGACGCCAGAGAGCTCACAACCTGCCCCCCTGTCTGCCATCGAAGAGAAATTACAGCAGGTTTGTGCAACTGCAGGTGTTTTTTTTGTTACTAAACATTAAAAATCATTCATCTTAAACCAGATATACAGTATTGCGTATCTCCATCAAACTGCCAACAAATTTAATAACAATGGAAGTAATGTTTTAATCAGCAAAATGTCATAAATTAAATTCCTTGTGCTTTTTAAGTTGATTAAAACTAACAATAAGACTCATTTTCTACAGACAGAATTGTGAAGATTAAAAATATCACCATCCAAATGTAAGTGTGGGGGTCAAAGCTATTTCTGAGTCTGCTCACTTGGCTTTTATTTACCACATAACACTGCAGAAATGGATGCAGTTGAGAGAAAACCAAAATAAAACATTTAGTAACATTGCCCTTCTGTAGTTTTATTTATTTTTAGCCTTGTCACATCTTGCAGTGTGGTTGGTGGGTTTTCTGACTTCCCTATTTAGCTGACAATCCTGTCAAAATTACATAGATGAATGAATTTCTTTTAATTTACATTTGAAGCTCATCAGCCTTTGAATTTAATATTGTTTGAGTTGTGTGTTAGAAGGTTTAAGTTCTGAAAGATGCAGATAAATAACATATTTAAGAAGAGGGAACCGGGGCTGGTACATGGAGAGGAAAACAAATCGACTTTAATTTGGGTTAAGGCCAAAGTCAGTAACATGTACTGTATCCTGAAAAGAGTGATTGGAGAAAAACTGCCACATATCTACCTTTGCAAAGGTTAAATGGGTTAAAACAAAAAAAAATCCAGGATCACATCTAGAGTCCAAGATCAGCTGTGTGCTTTTCATTTAAATGGATACTACAAATTCATGCTTAATCTCTTTTTTCCCCTCTGTTACAGACTCGGATGGCAGAGCCGCAGGCACAAGCTGAGGTAAAGAGAGGCCCCCCGTTGATTGTGTAAGTCTTCTGCTACCTTTTTTGATTGTTTTGTAGAAGTAAAGCAAGACCGCAGTCAGCTGCTGGTATTCACCTCTCTGTTCTTCACCTCTACAGGATCGCGCATCACGAGGCCGTCCAGTACCGACGCACACAGATCCGAGGCAGCGACAGCTCCGAGGACGAGGATGAGGCGGAAGACATGGAATGGGGTCCTGCAACTGAACTTTAGACAACCTGAGGATTGAACCTGCGGATATCTGATCCAGCATGGACATGAAAAGTTTCACGCTTTTGACAAATGTTTTGTTTTTACTCTTGTAATATTATTGTTTTTAATTTATCTTAATAAGGTTTTGTTGTTCAGGTTAGGTGCAACTATTCATGATTTCTACAACTGTGAACGACGATGCCGAGTTTTAACATTGAACCGAGCGTTTTTACATCAACGTGAAGCTCAAAGTGCCTCATCTGTTTTTATATTTTTATGTTAAACTCTCATAGGAAATGCAGTTTGCTCTTTGTTGTTTTCTGCTGTAATGAACAAATACTAGTTTTACTAGAATTATCTTCAAAAACACAAGGCCATTTATGAACCAAGTGAACACTTTCTTTTTTTTTTTTACCGATTCTACATTAAACCTATTCCTGATGTCAAAGTGGGTTTGTTCAATTATCCATCAGTAAGGTTTTTATTTACATGAATATATTAATAATTTAATAGATGTAGGAATAACACCTGTTGCTCTGGACATAACTGCGGTTACCTGGATCTGGTCATCAGACTACAAACTCACAAATTTAAACAAAATGCAAAAGAATATAAAACATTTTCAACTGATTTCTAACCTTATAACACATGCAGACTTACTCCAGCCACACTTGCAGTTGAAAAAATGTTTCACTAATTTCCTCCGACGGGTTTTCATGCTCGGTTCCTCTCTTTAGTTATGTGACGGGGAGATTCATGTAGTTTAATTTTTTCACTTGCCATTTCAAAGTCATATTGGTTCAATTTGATTTCTTCTTTTAATCAATGAGCTCAAGGACTGACTGAACTGAGACAGAAGCCTAAATCTGTGAGAGAACAGCTGCATTAGAAAAATAAGTAATTTTTGGTCAAAATAAATGTCAGCAGGTGGAATTAGGTTGAGCTTTAATGAAGGAAGGTCCTTTTTTAATGCTGTTTCGGGAGTATTCTGGAGAAAACTGTCAGTGGAAACCCAAATATCAGTATGGGATCCTAAATCTGCACCAGTTGGAAGTGTTTTCTCACCACAAAAATAACTTCCCGCGCAAATATTTGACATAAATTCCTAAATGTTGGTTAATCAGTTTTGACGTCCATAAAAAGTGCCTTTAGAAACCCTCCACATGATGCGTCTTGGCTGACGACAATCATCGTGTGTTTGTGTTCGAGTGAAAGTGCGTGTAAAACGTTTTTTTTGTTTTTTTTTTCTGGGGCGCACCTGTCCTGGAGCAGGTGTGCGCCGGCAGGTCACGTGCTGGTAACGCGCTGGTAACGCACGTGCGCCAGGACGGACTGATTGGAGCGAGTTTGGACAAACCGGCCGCTCGTTTCTGTCTGGTTGGCCGCGGCGCGCTCTCCGTTTCACTTTTCAGTTGTAATATGATCTAATGGACGAATATCTTCGCCTGAAATCAGTTCAGACTTGCGGAGTAAGCTGCCCCCCTCCGCGTCGGCTCTCTCCTCCCCCTCCTCCCCTCCAGCGGTGTGAGTCTGCGCGGCGGCGCGGCTCGATGAGCGACAGCAGGAGGAGGAAGACGCACAGACAGTCGCCGTGGCTCCGAGTCGGCCTGGACGGCACCGAGCTCCCGCTGAACACGAGCGGCAGAGCGAACAAGTGGCGAGTCGGGGGGTGGGTGGGGGGGCTGTACGTGAAACTCAGAGAGGTCGGGATGGACGGCAAAGGCACCCTGAAGATGTTCGGCAAGAAGCAGCGGGTGCTCATCAAGACGCCATCCATCTCGAAGAAGAGCCGAGCAGGAAGCCCCGGGCCACAGAGCGCCCCGTCAGTAAGTTGCAGCGCGCATCACTTCTGGTTTCTGCTGCTGCTGTGTGTGCGCGCGTGTCCGTGGGCGCGCGCTCTTGTGTGAGGAGTCAGATGACCTTCAGCTGGAGGGGGCAGACTGCGGGGAGGGCTCTGGACCAGGGGTCAACGTGTTCCTGTTGTTTTGTGCGAGTCTTACACCAGATGCAAGTCTTGCTTTAGTTAACTTTTATATTTTTAGTTTTGTTGTCTGAGCTGCTCTGCCTCTGGCTGCTGAGATCAGGGAGAGAAACTGACACCTGTCGGGGTGAAACTACTTTAAAAACATCCATCATGATGCGGACTCTTGGGGCCAGATATGCAGATGGGTCTCTGATTGCACATTAACTTCCAGCAGGGGATAGGAAGTACGCCACCCGCGGGGCCCAGACCGCCGCCGTGGTGTCAGGCCAGCGTGTGTTTGAGGCGGTGGCGCTTTCACAAGTTGACTTTTTACTGTAGCCAGAATGGGGGCCGAGCTGTAGGGGGAAGGAGCATGCTGAAGCGGGGTGGCAAAAGTAGCTACAACCCTTACTCGACGAGCCAAAGAGTTAGGAAAGCAGAGGGCAAAAGCAAGGACAGGCTGGACATCCTGCCCAACAGGCACAGCATATGGCTGAAGCAGGTATGTTGACGCGTCTTTACTGCTGCAGACGGGATTCGTTCGTTTCTTGGTAAATATTTGGCTGTTGTAAGGATGAAGAAGTTGGGCTCCGAAATTTGAGCGGCACTAAGCGACGGATGAGACGTGAGACCTGACTTTTTTTTCTTTTTTGTACTTTTATTGTACTTTTTTGGTAATTTCCACTGCTCTTCTTCCAAAACGGTACGTGTTATTTGACACTGTGTTGGGTTGGCCACACCCAACAGTAGCTTGGAGTCAGGAAGTGTTGCACAACGCGACAGGATCTTGTGAAAGCCTTCCTATGTGTGTTTACCAACAGCAGCGCTGCTGGCGCCGAGTGGCCCAGAAGCACCGACTCCGCTGTTGCGGCTGAGCCCAACTCTCATATAAGGCTGCGTTTCTGATCTTCTCTGTGCCTCCCTTTCTCCCAGCTGTCTATACTCCAGGAGCAGCCTCGGAAGGATGCGGGAGACACCTCCCTCTCCTCCTCCTCCTCCTCACCCTCATCCTTTTCCTCCTCTTCGACACTTACCCCGACTTCAGTGGGGCACCAGGACCTCTCCCCGTCGTGCCCGGGTACCCCGAGCACTCAGCACAGCAAGCAGCAGGGGGTGGGCTGCCCATCCCCCGTGGCCACCCTGAAGAGGCCGACCACGCTGAGCCGACATAGCAGCTCTGCAGGTCCGCTCAAAAACATCCAGCTCAGTTTAAGAACAGTAAAGCTGCATCCAGGAGCTGATTTTTCACTATATGATCTATATGATTAAAGAAACACGATCCCCAGAGTCCCCGAGCTCTAGATGACATCTCCAGTTTTATGACGTGACTGGCTGATGTTCTAAATTCAAAGATTTTATGACCACTGATTTTGTGATCCAGCTCTCTGTTGAAAATTGATTTTAAGAACTGTTGCCAAAATGTGGAACTGATCCTTTGTTTTCCCATTTTTTTTTTTCCCCCCAACGAGGAATTTTCAGTCAAATTTTTCAAAAAGGAACTTTAACTCTGTTGGTCTCCATGTCTCCTCAGGGTTCCCGCTACCGTCGTGGGTCCACACGAGAGGCCACGGAAAAGGGGCCTTGATCCCGTCTCCTCAGCCCGAGAGTCCGGAGAGCACGGTCATTGAGGTGGAGGACATCCCCGCCCTGCTGAGGGACGTGGCGCGCTTCGCTGAGGCCGTGGAGAAGCTGAAGGATGTGGTGCTGACTGAGGGTAAGGCGCATTTCATGGAGAGTGTGAAGACCAGACCAGAGTCGGCCCACACAAGAAGGCTGCAAATATTTACCACCCCAGCTGCCAAAAACAATGAGCCAGGCTCCTGTGGGGTAATCTGGGAGTCCTCGAAGTGTGCTGCAATCACACAACCGAACACATGAAATATTGTTTGTTTGCACCACCGCAGAGACAAACCTCAGCTCTGCGGCTGCGTGGAGCCCCGACTGGCCGATTGTTTCTGCGTCAGGAATTTGCAGACGGGACAATACTGTTTGGTCTCTCAACGAGACCTCACATGAAGAGAGCATCCCTGCGAGGCTCCCTGTCAAACTTACATCAGCCATGTTCACCAGCACGTGCTGCAGATGAGGGTGGAGCTTCTGTGCATGAGCGAGCTTACAAGAAGGCTCTGAGTTTCCTCCCTCCAAATGAACAGAGATGTTTCTGCTGCACCCGCAGAGTCGACCGCAGTCTTCTCTTGCAGGAAGCAAGGTTCATGTTTACTGCAGCCGCGTACACACACACACACACACACACACACACACACACACACTCTTATCCTCCTGCACGATGCAGCTAAGTTAAATACTAATCAGCGTCCACCTCCTGGAACTGGAATCCACCTGCTCAACGCTCCAACTGTGATCTCAGGAGTTCAGGCTTGTCATGTCCTCTAGTTGGAAAAGGCTGTTTTTAGGACAGGTTTCAATTCTTTTTCCTTTTGTCTGCTGTTATCAGTTTTTTTGGGTTTTTTTTCGTCATGCTCTCCACCCATGTGAGCTCTCTACACAGGAAGCCATGATGGATGGCTCTTTGACAGAAAGGCCTCGTCCATGCTTCCTCCTCCTCGGGCAGGCCGTCTCCGTCAGCGTGACGTCACGCTTAGTCTTAAACAGCAGCACAGTTGGAGCGCCAGTCTGTTAACTTGGCGTGTTATCCGTGCCCACTTTATTTTATTTTAACTGTTCTTGTGAACAGGAAAACAGATGTAGCAAAGTGCCAGAGGTTTGTGATCCTGCAAAACGAGAGAGAAGGGACCACATCCTCTCTGCTGCTGCAGCTGCTCCCACACGCTGCGACACACTTTCAGACACCACCCCGGGGTGCCCTCTGGCCACTGTCTGGAGGCTTCACCGATGTGTGAGGTTGCAGAATTAATGGAAAATAACCAACAAAACCTGCGTGTGTGTGAAGAGGAAATGAGGATGCAGGCCGTTGATGTGCCACCAGGGACTTTTCAGCTGATGTTGCATCATCAGTATCTGTGTGTCCTGTAATCAAATACACAACAGGAGAAAACACTGACTTACTGAGATGTTGAGGAATATTTTGAGGGGAAGGACACTTGATTCAAGAAGAGATAAACATACCAGCACTAGACTACATAGTGAGTCGACGAGCTCTACTAGGAGCTGTAGTTTGTTCTGTCGGGGTTTTTAATCTACTTACCTGTCAGTTACACTTATCACACGCAAAACTGCAAATATGTTTATGCTTTACATTTGATAACTTTCGGCACATAAACATCAAGATGATGTTTTAATAGTGTGAAGATTTACATTTGCTATCCAGGTGGGTTGTTTTGTAATTAAACAGGGACTGTTTGAACATCAGTTTAGTGAACAAAAATCTGCAGGTTTGATGAGACTGGCTCATAATTAGAACATATTTACAGTTATTTTAATATTTTATTCCCTGTGGATATGATTACTCAATCACATTTTGGAAACACGTTTTGTTATGATCGGTGTGTACTTCTTGTGGGAGGATTTATACACCTAAAACCTACCTTTTTATATAAAATGTATTTTATTTGGGTCTGCAACACTCTGGACTGTAGAAACAAATTAAAGGGTTTAACTGGCTTTGCAGCACAGCATGAAAGCATAATTTCCAAATGGAACTGAAAGACAATTTTTTAATTTTTATCTTGACTGCTATAATCAGAAGCCAAAATTCTTACTGGCAATAAAAGCAAATTGGCTGATAAGGCGTGAGGCGTACACGGTCCCTTAAAAACCAGACAATTTAGGATGTTTTTCATTTGAGTCAGAAAAGGCTTTCTACAACCAGACTGATTTTAGGAATACAATGTCTCATAAGTAAGTTCATTAATATAAAATGTAAAGCCTTCAGAATATAAAGTTGGAAAGACATCTGGAAAATTAAAAACCAGTCATTTTCAGTTGAGGAGCACAGGAAAAAAGTGGTGTGAGAGATCTGTATTGATTGACTGGCTGGGGGTATAATAGATAGAGGATAGAGATAGAGCTGAGATGTGATAGGATGATAGTATCTGAGAGATATATAGTAATGATTACTAGATATATAGAGTATAGAGAGACTAGATAGAGTAGATACGAGTATAGATGATATGCAGATAGATATATATATATATAGTATATATATATATAATATATAGATATATATATATATATATATATATATATATATATATATATAGGATATATATATATATTATATATATATATATATATATATATATATATATATATATATATATATATATATTAAAACAAACACAAGATGATGTATAGTAAAACAGTTGAACTTGTGTCCTGTCTGACAAAATCAAATCTCAGCTCGTGTATGTTAAACAACCCAAGTTTGCTGCAGTTTCTGAAGAGCTGGCTGAATTCTGTGCCGAGGCGTGTGATTTAAAATAAATGTCCTCCAGGGAGAAACTGAAAGGCGTGCATCAGCAGTGACGTGCAGAACCTCGTTCTCACCTGTGTTTTTCCACACAGGTAAGGAAAGCCAGCGGCCCGTGGCCCACGAGTGTTTGGGGGAGGTTCTGCGTGTTCTCCGTCAGGTCATCAACACATACCCTCTGCTGAACACCGTGGAGATCCTCACCGCTGCCGGCAAACTCATATCCAAGGTTAAAGGTCAGTCGGCTGTGCGGAGATGTCAGCTTCAACTGAGAGGAAAAGTATTTCTAAAGTTCTGACCCCAGTAACCCCAACATGTGAACAATCTTCCAGGTTTCCACTATGAGGCGAGTAACGAGGCTGATAAAAAGGACTTTGAGAAAGCAATTGAAACAATTGCGGTGGCGTTTAGCAGCAAGTGAGTGTGACGCACCTACACACACGTCCACGTTGAGCGTCTGTGGGAGGAGTTAACGGTCAGGCTTTAAAGACTCGACGTTTCACTGTTGCTCCCAAAGAGCCATTACTAGTTGTGTTTTTTTCTTTCTGACACACACAGCAGTCAGGTGGTGTGTGTTTGGTGTACCAGTCTGTTGTCGGGACTGGGAGGGAAGTGCCGCGATGGTGACACATTTGCATGAGGCAGAGCTGAAAACAGGAAGTGGTTTTGATCTGTAGTCACAAAACCAAAACTTGAGAGCTCTTGACTCCCAAATGATCAGAGTGCACTGATGTGTTGTGAGAGTTATGGCTCAGTTTGAAGCACCTGACAGACCAGCAACAAGGCCATCAAACCTTCAAAGTTTTCTTTGTGTAGCCTGGAAATGTTCGTTCTAATGAACTCGGGACAGAACATTTCCAGCTTTTGAGTGAGTGTTTTTGTGCAGCAGCAGTTTATCACCCGTCTATCTGCGCTGGTTCAGGGTTCAGACGACCGTTGCAGCGCTGTGGGAGGAAGTGAGCTGGCAGACAGTTGAAATCTGCCTCACGAGTCTGTTTCCTCGTTCCCTCCTCCACACTTTGACTTGTTTTCTTTCAAAGTTAGAAGAGCACTCCAAGACCAAGATCCCACTTTTACTGTGCATCCTACCACTCGGTTTCAGAACGGGCAGCGCCGCTTCATTTCTGCTGATTTACCAATAAACGTTTGAAGCTGATGGTAACTTGGCTGTCTGTCGCTTCCTGTCTCCAGTCTACCTGTAGAGGTTTCACACAATCCTCTTTCTCTTATAAAACACTTGTGTTCAGAAAGCCGACCTGATTTCTGAACAGCTGTTCTTGCTGCACTTTAAATGTGTCCCTGTTCCGTTTTGTCGCCAGCGTGTCTGAACTGCTGATGGGCGAGGTGGACAGCAGCACGCTGCTCTCCCTGCTGCCCACCGAGAAGAGCAGGGTGAGTCTCTCTCCCAGCATCTCTCACGTACCAACTTCAAAAACAAAGTATTGCCGTCACCAAACACACACACACTGCGTTTACATTTTCTTTACAAGGGGATTTTCCTCTGCCACGGGGTGTACAAGGGGAGAAAAAACAAAAATAAAACGCACTCCCTCAGCTGCTGACGGGCTGTGGCGTCTGTCACTAATGAATCATCTGTTTTCTACAGTCTATGGAGAACTTGTACACCGCAACGGGCCAGGGGACAGATGGAGGACACTTCAGGAGCGACCTGCAGGACATGGGTAAGCCAGGCCCGCCCGCCCGCCCGCCTCCATTTATCCTTCCAGTTACTGCTGATTCACCCCGTTTTAACACCAGTTGCACCTCAATCTTTCTATTATGTCTCGTTCGATATATTTTGATGTTGAAGAAAACAGCCAATCTGACATGCACTGGTAGTAAATGACGACAAATTATTTGTTCATGCCATCTTCGACAGCAGGGACGAACTGTAAGAGAAAGTTAAACCCGAATAAACCGTTTGCAGATGATGATTTCAGCAGTACGCAGTCCCATCTGTATCGTAAACTTTCACTTTCCAATAATCGCATTTGACACAAACAGTTTGCCGTCATAGCGACCGACTTCATGTGCAGTGACAAGTGTGTGTTTGTGGCCGCGCAGGCAGAGTCGAGGAAGTGGACGTGGTCCTGCAGCGCAGTGAGGGAGGGGTGGACTCGGCTCTGCTTTATGCCAAGACGATTTCCAAGTACATGAAGGACCTGATGTGCTACGTGGAAAAGAGAACTTCACTGGGTGAGTGGAAGTGCCAGTCAAGGACAAATGCATGCTGCTAAAGGCTAAAATGTAATCTTTTTTTTTTTTTTTCTTCTGTTTCACCAGAAACTGAATTCTCAAAAGGCCTTCAGAGATTATATCAGTCCTGCAAGCACAGCATAACGCATGTAAATCTCATTCTCATCAACTTCAGAGAATAAAAATCAAAGTCCAAAGCTTTAAAACATAAATTGTAACTGTCTCACTCGCTCGCTCCCCTCAGCCCCACATGCCCCTTTTCTCCATCTACTCTCTGGCGCTGGAGCAGGACCAGGAGCAGAGCGTGGGGCTGCAGCAGGCCAATACCACCCTGCACAACCAGACCTTCATTCAGGTAATCTCAGCTTTATTCAACCTGAGATTTCATCATATGTGTGCAGAAACGGCCATCCTCTCTGAAGAGCCGGTGTTCTCACACAGACCCGAGGTGGCACAGCTCCGCACTGGTGTGTGATTACAGACCGTTTACCAACGCTGCAGTAATTGACAACGTGCTCTGTGAGGCTGCCTCGCAATTCGGCTTCAGCGTCTTTGTGCTGGATGCTGTTCGTGTTATTAATTTTTTCCTTCTGGGATTAATAAATGTTTGTGGGCGTGTGTTATACTGTTGAATCAGTCAGCAGCAGATGTTGGGAACCTCATGTCAGGTACATTGCTCTGCCTGCTCAGGTTCGCAGGGAGTTGGAAAATTCCCTGCAAATTTTTAGAATCTACCTAGAAATTTTCCATGGAAAGTAAGGCTCTTATGGAAAGTTATGGAAATATCCTAGTTTTAGAATTAAATGCTGTACGCGGCATTGTCAGAATAAATTTTCAATATATTACTTATAGTAGTCATGGTGTCACGAGCAGGTTTCTAGAGGTTAGGGTAGAGAGGCACAAAAGTTACGTTATAACCAGAAACTAAACTACATTTACTATCACCGTTAATCTATAGACCTAATCTCCACTTTTGCAAACTTCCTGTCTGTGCCCATATGTTTCCATGAAAAACCACGTTCCCATCAGTTACCAAGGAAATTTTTTTAGCTTTGAAAATTCCCCAAGTTTTGGGAACTGTGGCAGAAACGTTAAGCGTCTTTGAGGCTTCAGCAGCTCCCTGTGACCTCTGATCTCCCACGTTTCTCCCACTCAGCCTCTGATGCAGCGCAACAAGGAGCACGAGAAGAAACGAAAGGAGGTAAAGGAGCAGTGGACTCGAGCGAAGAGAAAACTGGTAGGACCTTTGAATTTGGAATCATCGCATTTGAGTTTGATTCTCATTTCAAAATGAGAAGTGGGCAAATGTGATTTTTGTTGTACCCTGGTTTTAGATGGAGTGTGAGGCGAACCTGCGCAAGGCCAAGCAGGGCTACATGGTCCGCTGTGAGGAGTATGACAAGGCTAAATCAGCGACCTGCAAAGCTGAGGAGGAGGGAGGGGGATCTACCGCGAAGTCTGTAGAGAAGAAGAAACGGCTGGAGGAAGAGGCTCGCAACAAGGTCGTTATCATCGATGGCATTTTATGGCTGCGTGTGTCAGAGTATCCTGTTGGTGAAATGTTTATCTGGTTACTAGGGAGATGTGATCAACATAATCAGCCCTTGTGTGATGGAGACAAAAATGGGAAAAGTGAAAGTGTTTGTGTGTTTGTGCACAGGCGGATGAGGCGGAGGCCACCTACCGTACGTGTATAGCAGATGCCACCACGCAGCAGCTGGAGCTGGAACACACAAAGGTCACGGTGCTGAGGCAGCTGCAGGACATCATCAAACAGAGCGATCAGACCCTCCGCTCGGTGGGGATCAACACAAACCGGGAATTCATGTCCCCGTAATGCTTTTCGCTTGTCTTTCAACTGCCATCCTTCCTCCTGCAGGCCACCATCTCCTACTACCAGCTCATGCACATGCAGACCGTGGCCTTGCCGGTCCACTACCAGACACTGTGTGAGAGCAGTAAGCTGTACGACCCCGGCCAGCAGTACGCTGCCCACGTGCGAGACCTACAGCTGCCTGAGCAGCCCAATGTCCACTACGCGTTTGAGGCGTACTCCCCCGTCAGCGCGTTGTCACAGTAAGGGCTTCAAACCAACACCCGGATCAAAACCGCAGACATAACACGGTTGTGTCATTTCTTTGCCTTTCAGTGGGCCGTTTACATTTTTCAGTGTGCCGTGACAAAATTATCCAGCTATCCGTTTCCATTCTCTGTAACCTCCCGTCATGCTGCGTTTGCTGTACCTCAGCAGGAACTAATGAAGTTGTATTTCAAAAGAGGTGTACCCTGCTGAAGGGTGGAGCGTCTGACTACACCTCCTTAGACTGGGGAATACCCCACATATGAATTTTTTTATTTATTTATTTATTTTTTTTTTTTTTTGATCGGTATGAATACATCCGGTAATATGTGTATTTTTATTTATTTGTAATGTTTTCGTCAGTGTGCGTGTTTTTTATTTGCTTTTGTTTGTTTTGAGTGGTGCAGAAGTGTCAGGAAATTGTGTATCATTTATACATCCAGTAAGTGTTGAAAGAAATGTCACATGCCTGTTTTAAAGGTTTTCAGAAGTAATCAGAGGGATAAAGATTGTTTGCACAGTTTTTGTATTTAAGCAAATGAAAGTTGCTGCTGTTTTCCGTTTCCCCCAACAAAAGAGATGATGGGATAGTGGTGGCGAGCTCGTTTGTGCAGTATGATTGAGGGATAAATGTCCTGAGCCGAACTCCACTCGAGGAGCAGGTTGAATTGAACATGCCACTCTGAAATGATTCAGTGTCTTGTCCCGGATCGTTGCAGCCATGGCCACAGACTGAGAAATGACAGTTTCAACACTGACACGACTCAGACAGACTCTCCCGCCGTCAGTGTGGATCCAGCAGCTGCAGACACGGAGGTTCAACGCAAGAGTGAGCGACGCATCCTGCAGATTTGGAACAACTGTATGGCTCGGAAAAGTCTGACTTCCAGCCGTGGATAACAAACCCACAATTTGTTTGTTTTTTTTCCTATTTTAATTCCAGGACAGGGCCACAAGTCGTGGGGTTCAACAGTAAGCAACGACAGCGTTGGAGGAGAGGGAGGGCTGGATTCTCCCACTGCAAGCACGGGTACGAGGAGTTAACTTGAAATGGGTCACACTTGGGAACGCAGCGCCCAAGTGACTTTGTCTTTTTTCACAAAAGAAGCGGTACAGCCAGGGAGTCTTCACGGACAATAAACACATGTTTCATTTACAAAAGCAAATGTGATTTAAAATAAAAGGACAAGTCAGCTGTTTTTCCTCAGAAGCCCCATTTTAAATGTCATTTTTACGTTTAAGGTGACATCACTAAAATGGCTCGGACGTCATCAACTGGTACGATGTCATCTGATGAGGATGTGGACGAGAAAGACGGGAACGTGTCCTCCTTTGAAAGTCCAAGTAAGACTTGGCTCGTCCTCCTCCGTTGTGTCCCCGCGGAGCCACATGTTGGATGCTCGTCTTGTAAGGACATCTGGAGTGTGTGTTGACGAAGGCTGTTCTGTGTAGATATCAACGGCATGGATCCGGACGTGGTGGTTTCTACCAGACCTTTCCGGAACATCGGCTTGTCCAAAGCGGCGCAAACCCACCGACTCAGGAAGCTCCGAACTCCTGCAAAGTGTCGCGAGTGTGACAGCTACGTTTACTTCCAGGGGGCCGAGTGTGAAGAGGTACGTTTTTTTTCTCACCCTGATACTTGTATGAGAGTACACATGAAGCATTCCAAATCCTTGCTTGTGTACTCTCCGATCTGTTGTCAAAGAAACCCATCGTTGTTTTCCCCCTACTCAAATTGTTAATAGCACTTTTGGGGAGCAAAAACCCACTTCCCAATGTCCCAAGAGAGGTGGACAAGAAGAGGTTGTAGAGAGATGAGACTAAAATGTTGCTACAAGGACATGCAATCTTGGAAAGTTTTCCAAATCCCACATTCCTTCCCTCTAATAACTATTTTTCTGCGTAGTTAAAGTTTGGTCTCTCTTCATGTCTTTTGCTCAATCATAAACAAAGGTTTAACAATAACTCTAGTTATTTAAAACACCCTACAGCAGTGTATCAACGATAAGTCACCTCACAAAATTAACTATCCGTTTTTAAGTTTAAAACTATGAGAAGGTCAATCAGTTCAATAATGAACTTAAATGCTCAGATGTCTGTGTAGTGTGGTTTGTGTGCTAAACTAATGCATTATAGAACCTCAGTACACACTACCAGGGATTAAACTGTGGTTATTGATTACAACTGCAGTGCTTCCATTGGAAATCAGAGGCAGAGACTGATGATCAGCAGGTTTTACCAGCTCCATCAACCAGAAATGTTTGTTTTCATCATTAAGGTTATATCTCAAAGTAGAATAGGAAAGACATCAGCAATGATCTGACGAGCCGTTGTTGATGCATATCAATCTGGGGTTACAGAGCCATTTTCAAACGGGTCCGTGGTTCTACAGTCGGATAATTTAGAGGTGGAAAACATTCATTACTGTTGCCGGTCTTCTCACATGTGGACCCCTCAGTTATTGTTTTGTAGATGTGCAGTGTGTTGTAACGAAGCAAAGCTCATACCTGCGCCGGCAGGAACTGGTTTGTAGGCAGAAACGAACGCCTACAAACCTCAATGAAATGGAGCAACACCGAGGGGAAGAGCTGACCAGATTTCCTCTACAGCGACGCGAGAGACTGAGGTCGAACAGAAAACAGTCACTGCAGGTCATTTCTGCGAAAGGCACTTCTGAAACCAACTGAGCCATGGTGCATATTTACATTTCGCACAATGTTTCTGCATTTTGGCCTGGTTTCTTCAGAACTGTAATATGGTGTGACGTGTTCGTTAGGGAGATTCTCATACATGGAACACGATTCTTTTTAAAAGAAAAAGGTAAACTTCTTTTTTGTGTGCTGCTCAGAAGCTGGTCATCTATTTTTGTCTGTTCCTGTACTTTTTATGTGGTGAATGTTCATCCACGTGCTACTAAAGGGTTTTTTTTTTGTTGTTTTTTTTGTTTTGTTTTTTGTTTTTTTTTTTACAAAAAGTGGTTTTGATCAGTCTCTACTACAAGCGCTTGTTATTTCTGTTCGTGGGGCTCATCGTGTTGTGCTCTGTCATCCCAGTGCTTCCTGGCGTGTCACAAGCGCTGTCTGGAGACTCTGGCCATCCAGTGTGGTCATAAGAAGCTGCAGGGGCGTCTCCAGCTGTTCGGCAGGGAGTTTTCTCAGGTAGCCAGCTGTGCCAGCGACAGCATCCCCTTCATCATCACCAAGTGCATCTCGGAAATAGAAAGACGTGCACTCAAGATGAAGGTAAACGATTGTTTTATGCTGTTTCATTACAACCTGTTTAGATGTTGGGAGTGTGACGCGCTGCCTTCTCCTCACAGGGAATCTACAGGGTGAACGGGGTGAAGACTCGGGTGGAAAAACTGTGTCAGGCCTTTGAGAACGGAAAGGAACTGGTGGAGCTGTCTCAGTGTTCTCCCCATGACATCAGCAACGTCCTCAAGCTCTACCTGAGACAGGTACGTGTGGGTGCGGGCATTTAGTCGGGCTCGTTACGGAAACGAGCAGGACAACCAGCAAAACAAAATCCATCCCAGTTCCACTTCCTCGAGAATTTAGAGGCTTTTGTGCAATCGAAAGGCAACTGCATCATATCCATGTTTAATAATCTGAAAGTCACATTTGAGGGTTTGTTTCTTTGGGTTTTACCATTTATCCCTCCAGATAGCAGGTTATTTGTTAATGCCTTTCATAAACGATGTTTCCCCCTCTAACATTTTTCCCTAAACATGTTTGGATTTCAAAGCATATCCACAAACAGTCCTTAAAATTAAATAGTGCTTTTATTCATTTACCAGGAATTCTCACAGAGAAACCCTTAACTGTGTCTGAAAGAGTTGGATGTCATTCCGGTGATCTCTTTTTGCACATAACTGGAGTTTTCTGTTGTCACAACATCACAGGTGTTTGTTTATGCTTACTTGAGCCTCTAATGGACTCTTTCCTGTCCCTTCAGCTGCCAGAGCCCATCATGCCTTTCCATCTGTACAACAGACTGATGGGTCTGGCCAAAGAGAGTCTCCAGAGCGATGGAGACACCCCGGAAGGAGAGGAGGCCGAGTCTGGCGGTACTAACTTGGCAGTGAGCAGGGGGCCTGAGCTTGTGGACCAGGGCCCTGCCACGGAACAAGAAGTCCTGGTCTTGGTGGACAGTCTGAGGGATCTCATTAAGGAACTGCCCAAAGCCAATTTGGCTACGCTGCGCTACATCGTTCGCCACCTGCGGAGGTTGAAATCACGACCGCTGTATAGAAATGACGAGGCTTTAAAACGCCTGAATATACGATAATTGGGAGCAGCCACTGAACTGTCTTCTATTCCCATTTCAGGATTGCAGAGCTGGAGGAAGATAACAAGATGAGTCCTAGCAATTTGGGGATTGTCTTTGGGCCGTCCCTAATGCGTCCTCGTCCGACTGGGGCCACGATCTCTCTGTCCTCTCTTGTGGATTACCCTCACCAGGCCCGCATCGTGGAGGCCTTCATAGTCTTCTATTCATCCATCTTCCAGTCCAAAACCTCTCAGTCCAACAAAACCTCCCGCTCTGCTTCCAGCACCACTCAGAAGGTAAGATCATCGTCTGAGCAGAACCCGACTTGTAGTGTTTGTCTGAGCAGAACCCGACTTGTAGTGTACACTGCTGTAAATAACTTATAGCTCATATGGAAAACGAAAGCAGGAACGCCTCCTACACACTCATTTACTGGTAAATATTTCAGTGCGTCATTTAGGACCTTTTTATATTGAGATAGACGGAGATAAAACTTCATCTGATCTTTACGAAGTCATTTCACATTAGAATTGTAGCCTGGTTTAAGGAGCTTATTAGGATTAAAGATTACAAAATGTTATAAAGCTGCTGACGATGAGTCACATCCCAAGTATGTAGGTCTCCCTTATCTGGTATATATCTTGTACATAATAGGAACCCAAAACACTTTTCCCAACTTCCTTTTTCAGGAAAGTGCTGTATGTGAAAAGACAGGCGGCTCTGCTGATGCCGGAGAGGAAGATGGCAAAGAAGAGAACAAGCTGGAGGAGGGATGTGGTATGTTTTCATCAAGGAAAATCTTCCTCCAACACCTGAACTTTTTTTTTTTAAGTGGAGATAACCATTACAGCCTCTCCTCCTCTCCATTCAGGAAGTTCTTTGGGGTCGTTGGGCTCCAGCGAGCAGCTCCGAGACTCTGACTCGGATGATAGTGTCCAGAGGACCCGCAGCCTGATAAAGCAGGAGAGCGAGGTGAGCATGGACGAGGACCAGTTGAGCTACAGGGACAGTCTGGACCTGTCCACTCAATCGGCCATCAACACAGACCCCGAGCAGGATGTGGATCAGGACGACAACCCAGAAAGAGAGCCACCAGCTCTCCCAGAGAGCGGACCTCCTGATGAGACGGCCACCAAGCAGGATCTGACCGTCTCTCTGGCTGAGCTCAATGTGAACCAGTCCAACAACAACAACAACCAGCCCCTCCCACCGATGCCGAGCTTGTCGGGGCTTCCACTGGAACGTCTGTGCAGAAAGAAGTTACCCCTGACCCGAAACCGGGACAGCGAGCCCGAGTTTGTCTGAGCTCCGTCCGAGAGGCGGGGGCGAGTGGTTTTATACGTTAAAACGCAAAATCACATGTCGCGTTTTAAAATCTTGTACTTTGATACGGTAATGATCTATCCTGCCTGTGAAACCTTTATGCTTTTGGCTCTTTGATGCAATTAGTCATGGTCTGATTTAAATAATTATAAATGTTACCTTTGCGTCCATTTAAGTGTTTTTTTTTCTCTCTCTGAGAATGTGTATAACAGGCAAAATTTCTGAGCAGATTCCTTTTTAAAAGTGCTGCTGGTTTTATTTCAGCCCTGAAATTTCAAGTGTCTTATATAAATGTCACTTGTACGCATAATATGGATGTCTGAACTATTTTAATAAAATTTTTTAAATCCATCTTCTGCATATTTGTTTTTTTTTTTTTTTTTTAAAATAAACTCCACTTGTATTGGGGTTAAGTTATGACATTGATATGCTTTCAGTTTTGTTTTGTGTAGTTTTTTTTTTTTTTTTCTTTTTTTTAAATAAGGGAGGGGGGGCAGGAGAGGAAGCGGTCCATTTGTACGTGGAGACGCTCCAAGAGCAGACCGGTGCTACGCATGTGAGTGAGCAGGAGCCACGCACGCCTTTTAAAAAGGTAAGAACCTTCGTCACAGATTTAAATCAAAGTCGGCTTGTTAGATGCATCTAATTTACTTTACATTAACTGACAAAACTGTTTCAATTCAACTTTATTTTACAAAATATTCAAGTCTGAACATATAAAAGCACATGAGTACACCGCCTATGGTGCGTTTCCTTCGCTGGTCCAGGAAAACTAGGAAACGAAAGGAAGGAAAATGTTAATTTTAAAGAATTGGCTGTGTAAAGAGCTTCAGTTTCTTTGCAAAGGATCTGCATCAGTATGAATACACAGTGTTGGCTAAAGTTTTGACTAAACTGACAAACGCAGGGAGAGTGAACTCCCAAACACTTCATGTCCAAAAGTGTCCAGTGTTGGAAGCACTTACGTCCATCCTGGTCCTGTCACTGGACCAGTCTGTATGTGATGTATCTTCCAGCCGTTTCACTGGGTCTGATAATCTTCACGACCTGAAAAGGTTCAGAAACAGTTCAACATTTTGTAGAAAACCACAACAGTGACACTCCTGTCTGTCAGCCGCTCTTTAAACATGCACATGATGTGTTTGCATATGTTCAAAGCTTTATTCAAATTATACTATCGGACGCAAATGACTTCAACTATACAACCAGGACGCAGCTTGGACACACCTGCAAATTTATGTAAATACAAAACTATGTTAAAAGAAGAGTTGGGTTTTTACGGTAGCCTTTAATGTAATTTGCATTATGAAATATTGAGTGTAGTCCCACATTTTAATCAGTGCCAGTTGATCCTCATAACTCCGTACCTGTCCTCTTTTCAAGCCAAAGTAGCGAGCCACAGGGTCCCCCGCCTGAATCCTTGGCAACTGGCTTTCCTTTAATTTACTGGAGTAAAACGTGTTAAGGACATTTGTACAAAGCAATGCTCAAATCTGCAATCGCTCTTTTATAAAAATGGGATTAATAAAAGGGTGCAACAGGAAAAGGATACTATCTCGCTAGTAGTTCGGTCACTTCCTCCTTTGTCATGACAATGTGCTCTGGTACAAGCTGATGGTTGACACAAATGCAGAACTTGAAAAACCAGCATCTGCCGTTAGTTTGGAAATGTAGAAGACGGAAGGCCGTGTACCTCGTGCTCTGTGATGTTGATGAGCAGCTCTTGTTGCAGAAACTGTTCCAGTATGTACTTGGGGGCCATGTCCACTAGAGACTGTGAAATATTTCCATGAATTAATCAAGGGACACTTAAAAGGAAGGAGGGAAAGAGAAGTCGGCCAACTCTGAAACATGGAAAGGTGTATACCTGTTTCGCCGAAGGTGTCATGCCCATCTGAACAACAATGATGGCTCGTGTGATGTTCTCCTCTTGCATCCTCTGACAATACATCTTAATCGTCTTGATCCCCACCTTGGGCTCCTCTGGCAGAGAGGATATAAAGAAATGTGGTATATGAAGTTGTCAACAATAATCCTGAAGTCAGCACAGCTGAAATAACCATTGATTGTCGTTCACGTGACATGACTCACTCTTTTATCTTGAAGTCATTGCCTTGTTCACACTACGTGATTATTTGTCCCTAGATTCATACATGAATCATGGGAAATGAGGCAGAACTATGCACAAATTAGATGAAAACCAATACAAACTGGCAAGGCAAGTTTATTTGTGTAGCACAACCCAACATTAAGGTGATTCAAAGTGTTTTACAGAGGCATTAAAACATTACATAAAAAGAAACGTGATTTTAAAATGTGAAAGAAAGAAAAACAAAGAAAGTGGTTAAGATATAACGTTTTGAAACTTAAGTTAAAAGTAAAACAGTGTAGATTTGTGTCTTTATTCAACTGCAGCTGAGAACAGGTGAGTCTTCAACCTGGATTTAAATAAACTGAGTGTTTCAGCTGATCTGAGGCTTTCTGGGAGTTTGTTCCAGACATGTGGAGCATAGAAGATGAAGGAAGCTTCTCCATGTCTGGGTCTGACTCTGGGAACTGAAAAAAAACAACAAAAAAAAAAACAGATTCAGGTGACCTGAGGGGTCTGGAAGGTTCATACCGGGTCAGGAGGTCACTGATGCACCATTCAGAGCTTTATAGACCAGCATCAGAACTTTGAAGTCTGTCCTCTGACGGACGGACAGCCAGTGTAAAGACCTCAGAGCTGGACTGATGTGGTCCAGTTTTTGGTCTTAGTGAGGACTCGGGCAGCAGAGTTCTGAATGAGCTGCAGTTTTCTAACTGATGTTTTAAAAGTAGACCTGTAAAGATGCTGTTACAATAATCTAACCTACTAAAGATGAATGCATGAACTAGTTTTTCCAGGTCCTGCTGAGACATCTGATCTTTTAACCTTGATATATTTTGAGGTGATTGTAGGCTGACTTTGTTATTGCCATTATGTGTTTTTCCAGTTTAGTTGGAAGTTTTTCCATTTAGGTTTGAGTCCATGACTACGCCCACATTTAATAAATAATAAAATAAAGAAAGAAAAACACAATCTGGACCAAAGGAACACTTTATGACTTTGTTGTTATGTTTAGAGACTTTTCAGACCTCTCTGGGGACTTGTTTTTTTTCTATAGTAAAAAAACAAAAAAAAAAAAACCCCAAAACAAGCGATTTTTTTCAGGTCTTACTGGACACTTTTGGAGACCGTAGCGTGAATGCATGTATCATTTTTAATTCCTCTCTCAGCGAGCAGCCAGCGCCTCTGTGGGTCCGCCTCCTGCAGCCTAGTGGCCCCTCCGTGCTCCAGTCGGAGCTGGAGACCCCCCCCCCCATATCCTGGAGACATTCAGCCGTCCACATCCCGGAGACATTCACCCCCCACATCCCGGAGACATTCACCCCCCACATCCCAGAGACATTCACCCCTCCACATCCCGGAGATATTCACATCCTGGAGACATTCAGCCGTCCACATCCCGGAGACATTCAGCCGTCCACATCCTGGAGACATTTACCCGTCCACATCCCGGAGACATTCACCCGTCCACATATTGGAGAAATTCACCCCTCCACATCCCAGAGACATTCACATCCTGAAGAAATTCACCCCTCCACATCCCGGAGACATTCACATCCCGGAGACATTCACCCGTCCACATCCCGGAGACATTCACCCGTCCACATCCCGGAGACATTCACCCGTCCACATCCCGGAGACATTCACCTGGCCAACAATCGCTAAACACCACCAACAAACAACAGCCCACCGGGTTTAACGCGGGGTTCTGGCTCGTCCCAGTCCTCTACGTCACATCAGACGGGAATAAGGACCACGCTGTCCCGCGTCAACTTACCAGGGAAGAAGACAAACATCTGGTCGGTGGGGTCGTCGTTGTGCGCTACCAGCACGGTGAGGTCCGTGCGCCTGGGGCGGCCCTCGCTGGGTTTGTCCCCGAACTGGCTCTTGAACTCGTCCAGGGTCTGGTCCAGCTCGTCCTGAGTCACCAGGTATCCTCGGTCGTGGCAGAGCTGTGAGAGAAAACTTTACAATGATAGTTTGAAGAAAACAAAAACAAGAACCAAGACCGAACCGAGCTCCGAACTCCGCGGCGGCGCGCACGATGCGACGGGGTCAACGCACCTGCATGATGGTTTTACGGATCTTCCACAGCCGGTATGTCTCCTCCTCGTCGTCCATACCGTCTTTGTGTTTTTAGATTTTAACTAAAATCTTAGTTTACGATTGAATACGTCGCTTTCTTCTTTAGCAGACGACGCCGCTATACACGCTTGGTTTTCCCGTCGCAAACTGATGACGTCCGAGAAGCCCATACGTTGGTTTGATTACAAAAAATAAAACAAAAAAATAAAATAATATACACACACATATATATATATATATATATATATATACATACATACATACATACATACATACATACATACATACATACATACATACATACATACATACATACATACATACATACATACATACATACATTCAATTCAGTTCAATTCAACTTTATTTATATAGCGTCTATTACAACACAAGTTGTCTCTAGGATCTTTCCAGGGACCCAGAACTTGACCCCCGAGCAAGTATTACATAAACAACAGCAGGTAAAAACTCCCTTAGTGGAAGAAAAACCTTAAGCCAAACAGTGGCAAGAAACACTCCCCTTTAAGAGGGAAGAAACCTTGAGCAGGACCTGGCTCATAAGGGGGGACCCTCCTGCCGAAGGCCAGCCGGGTATATACATACACATACACACACACACACACACACACATACACACATACATACATACATACATACATACATACATACATACATACATACATACATACATACATACATACATACATACATACATACATACATACATACATACATACATACACTAAGCTTTTATTCTGAAAACATCTTATAATAGCGGTTGCCGTAATATCGACAGCAAAGCGCCACACATTTTTCAGAGGAGAGTGCAGTGCTGCAGGGCGGAGGCAAATACAGCAGCGACAATGAACAGAAAGGCCAAGTTTCAATAGTCACAGCCTCTCCTTTACAATATGAGGCCGTTATATGTTCTGGTCGCAGTTGGGGCTGCGGCGATCAGCGCAGCGCTCGTAGCGGTGGCCGTGTACTGCGTTTTATCCACAACGGTAACGTACCCTCACCGTACTTGGCTTGTGTTGGGATTTTTAAGTTGCGTAACAGTCTGTGATAACACCACAGTAATAAAAAAAACAACGAGAACAGGCTACGATCATCCACAGTAAAATATTTCTTTTTCATTTTGTACATTATTTAAATGCTTCGTATTAATAGGTTTAATCATTTCTTACTGCTTACTTTCCTCCAGGGCAGTTTCACATACAATGATTAAATCTCTTCTTTCATTTATCTTATTAGTGTACGATTATAAACGTTGTGTACACTGGCAGTGTTTTTGTTTGTAAGGCGCACATAAGTCACATGACATGAGTGTAGTTGAGGCCACAGACCTCTGCGTCATAATTTGGCCCCTCCTCCTCTGTTGGTGGCTTCACAGATAAACTAAACTAAAATCAGTAAACACAACAATCAAGCATCTTTTTAATAGTCATGTGAACTAATTTTCTGTTAAACATGATTATTTTTTAAATTATTCTCCCTATCCGTCCATCCAGAACTGTTCCGGGTCTTAAATCTTGTCCCAGCTGCACCCCAAAGAGTTGGGGTACACTTTGGACAGGTCGGCTGACTTATATTAAATTAGAAAAATGTGATTTTCTTGAAAACTTGCCTAAAACGAATGTGAGAAGATCTGCTGCGAATCCGATCAACATGTTGCCTAACGAGGATGTTTGTTGTGCAATGCTGCGCTCAGCACTTCCACTGGAACTCGTCCACTTTTACAAACGTATTCAACAGTTCACTAATGAACTGAAACACTAACTCTCTTGTTGTCTGGGATTAGGATTATATTAGAATAAACAACTCTGTTATATATTTATTTTTTCTCATTTTAAGATGACTGCGTGCTGAACGTTATAAACCTTTTTTGGCAGATATTATTCCCATTACACAACGTGTTGATGTGTTTGCTCAGAGTGTTGCTCTTTGACCAACTCGCCCTCGTGTGGCTCAGGTTTACTGAGATTATGACAAAGCGGTGGCCTTTGGACTGCGGTACACAGATACTTCTGATGTGGATTTATTCGTCAGCTAAGAGACAGACCTAGAATCACACCCTATCAGTTCTGTTAATGATCAGCCACACATTCGGACACATCTGCGTGTCTCTGCGTGTCCTGCCTCAGTATTAAGGTGTGGTAGTGAGGGTGTAAGTTGAAGTGGATTAGACGTCGGATTTTTGTCTGCCTTCAGACAAACTGAAACGCAGCCATGCGGCTGATAGGGTGCACAGCGCTCTTCTCAGTCCTGCTGCAGGCTATGGTAAGAAATAACGAGAGAAGGACTAAAGCACAGGACGGGAATTCAGTTTATCAGGAGAGAAGATTTGTTCTGTTTATTTTTATTGTAATCCATTTCTGTGTTATGTTAGATGTATTTATTGTGTAAACATTTTAGAGCATGTTAACATTTTTAATTTATTGTTACATTAATGTCTTATAGTGTGAGATCTGCTCTCTTTACTCTTTTTGAACCTCTTTCCTCCGTAACAGTCTACTCCAACAGAGGACTGGCAGAGGGCCACGTCTGTCTATGACTTCAACGCAACAGATATCGATGGAAATCTGATTTCCTTAGAGAAGTACAGGTAAGTTTGACTCTGACGTGTTCTCTTTTATTTTGCCGCCTACAAGCCCTTTTGATATTACGTGTTTGTGTGCGTCTCCTTCGTGCTTTCAGGGGAGATGTTCTCATCATCACCAATGTTGCCTCCCAATGAGGCAAAACCCCAATAAACTACTCTCAGTTTGCCGAGATGCACGCTAGGTATGCTGAGAGAGGTTTACGCATCCTCGCCTTCCCGTCTAACCAGTTTGGGAATCAGGTAAAATACACTTTATCCCAGACTGATCTGATCGTCCTCATGTTTATTTGTAAAATAAAGGTGGGCCAGATTGACATGCACATTGCAAATGCATGTCAAGGAAAAATGACTTGTTACTTAGTGAAATGAGCCAGTTTGTGTTAGATTTGTGTCCTGTATGCTGTAGTCTCTGCCGAGGTTTAGGGATGGTATGTTATCAGTACACTTTGTTGATTTTTCTAGGCTGGCTGTACTTTTGTCAGTTGGCAAGGTCGTGCAAAAACCTAAGCAAAATCCAGAATCCAGGCAACTTGTAATACCGAGTAAAGACATGTGACATGAGTTTATAAAGTTTATTACAAGCCTCATTGGATACGTGTAACCCTCACAATCATGACAGTCACACAGGTGAAGCCATTTAACTGAGATTTTAGAAACAAGTATTTAAGAATGAATTTCTCTTTAAGTCATTACATTAAAAATTGTTTCTAAATGGGATCCCAAGACTCTAAATTGTCTTTGTCGTTTTCTGTCCTGGTTAACTGTTTAGGAGCCGGGAAGCGATACTCAGATCAAGCAGTTCGCTGAGTCCTACAACGTTAAGTTTGACATGTTCAGTAAGATCGACGTGAACGGGGACAGCGCTCACCCTCTGTGGAAGTGGCTGAAGGAGCAGCCCAACGGGGGCGGCGCGTTCGGAAAGTAAGTGGAGAAGAAATACGCGAATGCCACCAAGGATGGTTGACACTTCATCTGAATACAAAAATGTGTTTGGGCCAGCTGTAATCTGGTTAAGACATTTGGATTCTGAGTCAGGTTTTTAGGCACAAAGCTTTTGTTTGTTTGGGGTCTAAATAAAATGAAACATTTGAAATAAAATGATCTACTAACTTGTGTTTTTTTTTTTTTATTCCTGTAGTAGCATCAAGTGGAATTTCACCAAGGTAAATATTTATTATCATCTTTTTTGATGACCGGAGATCAGCACAGCTGAATATTGAACAAAAGAATACTTGCTAAAATCAGGATATCCGGACAAAAGTGTGTCATTAAAGCATTAACGCTAAAAGTAGAAGTAAAACAGCACTTCCTTTTCAAGCAAACACAAATACCGTTTGTTTTTTCCCTGACATGTTCCGTGTCTTCCTCTTTTCCTGGTTTCTGTCTCTGTAGTTTCTGATCAACAGAGAGGGGCAGGTGGTGAGGAGATACGGACCCCTGGAGGATCCAAGTGTATGTAAAATAACCTCCCTCTTTGCTGCACTTACTCAGAAATTATCAGTTGTGACTAGATATGAGCTGTGACAGACTTGTGGATATGGTTTTGTGCGATTAAATCATTGTTGTCACTCTGACCAAATGTAAAACTGGACAGTTTTATATGGACAAAGTCAAATCATTCAGCATATTCCTTTTTAAATATCAGAAATGAGGTGGTATTCATCTCATTATATGAAATAGTTCCAGCTGATTGTTCACAAACAAATGTAAGGTCTGCATGTTATTTGTCAGTAGATTGCTATGTCTATAAAACAGTTTTACTGGCGGCTCAGTTCAACTCCTTTATTTCTTTCCAGGTGGTGGAGAAAGATCTTCCAGATTACCTTTAAACCCCTGACAGATGCCCCGGTCTTCACCCGCTCATTCCTGATTCATTAGTTACTGATCCTTCATCCATTCACCCCCTCCTTTGTCTCGCATCTTCACTCTGGTTCTCCAAGTTCCAGTGGATATAGTTTGAATCCATCCCACATGAATGACGGCCTGCTTAACAAACCTGCATCGCGGGCGAGGCAGACCTGATGAAAATGGCGTGCAAACCTGCTGGGAGGATTCTGCGGCTTTTATCCCCATGGTTCCCTGGAGTCCCGGAGAAGAGATCCCTCATCTCCCTGATCCCCGATGCTCTTAAAATCTTAATGTGTTGCTTTGTTTTCATGATAAAAATTAAATAAGATTTTATTCTTCAGATAAAAATGTTGTCTCTAGTCTTTCTCTAAAGCTTTTTTTTAAGTGTGAAATCTAGTTTTACTTTTGGATCAGATGTCTGTGTTGTGTAGAAATGGTTAAGAGAAATGATTCTGGACAATATTCTGTAAGCATCTGTGAATGAGAATTTTAAAACGGCAAAAAGGTTTTTTTCCATACGGAGCCTGTAAGGGATCATGAAAGGGGGAAAACATAGTATTGGTTTCTGGTTCTGGCTGTTGCAGAGGGTACAGACCTAATTAACTTAATCAAAACACTAAATATTTCTGACAATGTCGTCAACAAGCTTAATAAAGATAAGGTTGGCACCCTCACCTTTTTTCTTAATGTATTCCTTGTTCATACATGTTAGTTCACACAAGTGTCATTGTTTTTCTGTCTTAGCAATTATAAGAGGCGTTTCCTGTCTGTTCCTTCAATTTGGTTTGGTTTATTTTAAGATTGATAATAAAGTCATAAATGTCCTGGCTGATGAGCACTTAGTCCCGCATATCCACAGATACGGAGACGTGGATGCGGAACGCGGCGCGTGTCTGTCCAGAAAACAGTTACGACGGAGAAGCTTTTGGAAACTGGGAAATGCTGTTTTTTTCCTAAATGTACACTACCAAAGGACCAGTGGAGGGCTTTATGTTTGACAACCGTGATTTCAGCCACAAACAGTTTCCTTGAATGCACGGTGACCCCGCTATATGAGCAAAGTCACGCCCGCTGCGCCTTCACCGAGCGGCGACCATCTCACGTCTGAGCTGACGCTCCGAGTTCCGCTGCAGTTCCTCGACTGACCGATAGAGGCTGGCTTCAAAAGAGAGTCGACCTCCGCTGACTTGACAAGCTGTTGTGATGGTGCGTCGCGGGAGGTGCACTCCGCTTTCTGGGAGCGTTTCTTTGAACAGTGTGAGGGGGAGGATGAACGGGCTCCCAGACTGCGACCAGACGTTACTCAGCAGCAGTGGCCAGCTGTTGGAAGAGTTTGGTTGAAAAGGTATTTATACCACAACATCATGAAACGCAAGTTAAACCCTCCGTGGAAATCTTGTTACATAGTGAACTGACAATAAAGTACACTTTGGTTTGACTTTGATGAGGAACATTTCACGACGTCATTTAGCAGATTTATTTCAGGACCTGAGCAGGTGGCGGCTGAGAAAGCTCTGCAAGGTGCCATGGATGAAACTGCAGAGGTTTGTAATAGACTGTTTCCACTCCCCTGCCGTCACTCACCAACAAAGATAGTACAGTAGGACGCCGACAAATGAGAAAGTGGCCCAAATGATAGAGCCAACAATTTAAAAAGTTTTATTTAATTGCAGTTTAATCTCAGATGGAAAAGATCATTGAAATGTCCTTATCAAAGTACTGAGCAACCAAGGATTTTGGCCTTTTCTTGTTAATTTTGAGCAAATTGAATTTGAAACGGTTTGATTATTGATTTGATTATTCTTATCTGTTCTCACGTGTTAACCTCTTTCACAGTTATGCACGGTTTCTAATTTGTCAGTGATGCTGTTATGGAAAGCGATGTACATGTTACTGTTTTCTAAAATAAGGACTGATGACTAATAGCATTTTTAAAAACTTTCCAGTATGGTTGTTTACCAAGTTAGAAAGAACCAAGAGCAAAATATTGTTTTAATTAAACTTTATTGATTGTTCATAAAATGGCTTCTGACTCATGTTTTAACAAACTATAACAAATAAAATGGCTACAAGGGAAATTACTTTGAGGAGCTCATACTTCAATCTCAAACACAGGTTCAAAAAGGAAAATATAAGTTTATAATAATATAATTATAATGTTTCTAAGTGTTCATACAATCCAGTCACACAGCACATAGTTCTGTCATTGTGGCAAAAGTGAGAAATCCGGCTGTCCAAGTAACTGAAAGTGACTGTTTTTCTGACTTTATATAAGTTACAGGAATACTACAGACTAGATCCAATGATGTCCAACTTTGAAAACAAACATGAAATGGAATATACCAGAAATAAAACAATCAACTTTGGTTTTAACTTTCATTTATTAAAACTATACATACTCTGCATTTTACACTCTTCCAGTGAACCAAATGTTTAGGCTCATACGCAGCATGAATCAGAGAAACAAATACAAAGTGAATGAAAAAGGTCCATATTTTCAAAGTAGTTTTGACGAAATTTACTGCATGTCCAGAGCAAAACTATCTTTTTACGTTTGTAATCTATTATAATCTATTTACAAATAACTTGGTGATATATGCAAGGAAATCTTAAAAGTTTAAGCAAGATAGTTAATGTTAGATGACAACGCCTGCTGAACTTGAGAAGAACTGTGATGTGTTGCTCAGATGGATCCACATCTTGCAGTCTCAGATTACAGAGTAGATGTAATCATACTCCTTAAGTGCGGGTACAAATCCAATGCTTGATAAGCATCAGATGGAAGATGCGGCTCTGACTCCACCACAGATGGTTGCAGAGCTCATAGATGTCTGTGTCACATGGTACTGTTGGTCAACATGAGCAGGTAGTAAGACACAGCTGTAAGTCAGCTCTGTCCACAGAGGAAATGCAGCCACCAGTAGAGCAGAGCTCCGGAAACATGTACACTGCTTTGGGTCGACCACTTGGTACTCTGTCATTCTTTGATGGTCAAATGAGGTGTGAATCCCAAACACAGATGGTCTTGTCCAACTCGTCCTGGCAAAACAATGATGTATGTATAGTCAACGTATGTATGCAGTACAGCGAAAAATCCTTATTTGGGTTTTAAGTTAGAAATATAAGTCTATAATAAACACAAAAAAGTCTTACAGCATTAACTGTCCATATGACAAGAAGCATATTAGCAGTTGATTATGCATTGCCTGTTTCAAGCACTTTTATGAATTTACAGGTTCATAGAAACAATTTTGACAAAGCAGAAATGAAACATTACAAAGTTTTAAAAACCTTGTGTTGTGTTACAGGCCTTAAATATAAAAACAGATTTGTACAAATGAAACAAACAAATGAAAAGAAGAGTAGGGCAATCTTGCAATGTTATTTTGTAAACCTTCTGTATATTATTCAATCCCAACATGCAATTTTTGTTGCAAAATGTGAACGTGGCTCTGTATTCCAGAGTAAAACTATTTCTTAGTTAATAGTATTCTATAACGGCGTCGTTTGTTTTGCAGAAATGTGTAACAGTTAGTTGTGACGCGGAGACTTGAGCGTTTCTGTCTCGTGAACAGGCATTTCAAACAAAAACGACTCTAGACATGCAAAAAATAAATAAATAATGACTTTACTTACTAAAAGAATCTGTACAGATTTCATACCGCTGCAACTCATCCCCTGTCAGTCCAGAGGGCCCCTGGCTGCAGTTCCTTAACCTGCCTGCAGATGGCGCCACAGCACCCGGGAGCAGAGTAGAGGCGGCCAGCAGCACGGCAGCAGGAGCAAGTGCAGCCGAGCTGGGAGGAGCGGAGAGAGGAGCCAGCCGACTCCGTACCGCCGTCGTGAGGAAACACCGCACTGATGAAGGGACCGTCTCGGATATCTGTCACACGTTCCTCTGTTTAACTGCTGTGACACAGCCAACAGCACCCCCTTTTCTTGCTCCCACCGGGTTTACGCCGTTGCCGTGGGTTTTGCATCCGGAGGGCTCCTCCAGTTTTTCCTCCGGGAGGCTGAATGGAAGCAGCAGCCGAGGGAGCGGTCGGGCTGTCGGAGGCCAGGGAAGGGAGCCCGCTGTCCGGGGCCGCAGCATCCGACGATGCGGACACGGTTGTGGGGGTTGGCTACGGGATGGACTCCGCAGAGACGGGTAAGTTGTCGCCTATCTCGCATCCCCGTGCGGGGTCGAGAGTCTCCCGGGTTTCCTTTAATCCGACTGCAGCCGCCTTCCTGCCGCCAAAGTCCCGACTCATCTCCGCGGTCGACGGACGGCGGGCTAGGCTAGCGGCTAGCACACGGACGGGCGGGCGCAGGTGAAGTTATCTCCGGGACAGGCTGTACCTGTAACCGGCTGTCACGCAATCCACGACGATGCACGGACACCTCCAGCCCTGGCCGCACAGAAACGGGACAAATGACGGAAAATGACGTGCAAACGCGTAATGACATGTCTTGTAATTGATCATATTACTGATGAGCTCGGGTTTTTTTTTTAAATGCACATTTTCCAGCTTCAGGCCTCCTATTACCACCCAGTAATGTCCTTCACAAACACAAATAGTTGTCAGTGTTTCTGTCTAAATAAAAAGATAACCGGTTTTGCTGTTTTCTGTGTGCAGAAAACGACGTTTGAGCAGTAAGAAAGCTGAGTTGAGACTGCTGCCACTTAAACATGATTCGTGGTGGTTTTTGTTTTTTCTTTCGTGTTCATGGTGTCTGTACGTAAATGACGCACAGATACATGTTCAACTATTAAAAAAAAAAGGTTAAACATATGACATGTCACTGTTAAGGGAAAGGCGTGGATGCTAAAAGTAGACATAAATGGAGCAAATAAACCCAGGCAGGGTCGATCTGGCACCTTTGTTCCTGCAGTTTCACGTCCACAAGTCATGTCTGGTGTGGCAGAAGAAACCTCTTGGCAGTAGACGTACCCAGCTGAAACTGGACGAAATTGTCCCACAGCTGAATTTAAATATCTTTAAGAGTTAGGTGTCTCAGTCCCAGATGTTGACCCCTCCCGCTGAGATGGCAGCAGAAGAAATCAAACCAGCAACCCCTTACAGTTCATCACCGCATCACCCTAAATGTGACTCTTGTGGGAAGTATGCTGAGTTAAATTTTACCTTTTTGTTTTTTCAGAAGAAGAATTTTATGGGATTTTAGATCACTTTATCAAACTTGCTGAGCTGTATTCTCTTGATTCCTAATACTTATCGTTTCTTTCTTTGTGTGATTAAAGAAGGCAACATTTTCATTTGATATGTTCATGTTAATGCCTGGTAAACCGACCTGACCAGGGCGTATCCGGAGAGCTGGGCTTGGCTCCAGCAGACCACTGTGACCCTAAATGTTAGTAAGCATCTATAGATAATGGATACGATGAACTGCACATACAGTTGATGATGGCGATTACCTGATAAGATGTTAAATTGAACAGAAGCAAAGGTCTTATGCTTTTATAGGATTACACTTGGAGGAGTCGAGCAGTCAGATTCAACCGCTGTTCAAGCCTCCGTCAAGGCTCAAGAATGTTATTCAGTTTAAGAGACAGTGTGGATAAAGGTGGTCCTTAGAGTAAGTACTTCTACCTTTGTGAGTGAACAGAAATAGTATAAATAGGACCATTTGTACGATTTGTACAGGCGTCGCCTTCCAGTTGCTGCCATTCTGTTATAAGGCTGCATAAGTCGACTGCTGACGTCGAGCAAACTACTGTCAGTGGACATTAAGTGAGTTTATGGCCTCGGCTTCTAATACTTGCCTATTTTGTCATAAATATCTAAGTACCTATACATAAAAATGTAGTTCTCTGGACGCACGTTAATTACCATCAAAGGTGCTTTGATTCACTCCAGAATGTTCCTTCAACAGCATTGTGTTGGGTGTAAAGCAGTTTGCCAAAATTATTGATTATCAGTAGCAATTCTGTGTCATCAATGTAGAGTTTTGTGCCTGCGTGTAGATTACAATGTTATGTAATCTACACAAGTAAACAGGAAAACATACCGGTGGATGTGCACATGCACGCAACTGGCCTCAGCTTTGTGCTCATCCTTTGAATTTACAGCCACCAATCATGTTGCATTCACTGGTCATGTTCGCTTTACATCACAGTTTGCAGCTTTTCATTGTCCCTGGTGAGAGAAGTGCCGACTCTGCTACAAAGGGCGGACTCGTGAATCAAAGGGACTGCCCAGTGAGTGTGAAACCTCACTGACACCAGGGGGACTGACACCAGGTGCCTTTGGCTGCACGTTTTGTTTTTTTGTTTTTAAGGATGCTTGCTGCCATGTGTCTCTGTCACCTCGGGTAATTTCACAAGTGTACGACTGCTTAGTCAGTGCACCTTCACGTGCACCAGAGAGACACAGGTCTCGTGTGGCTGAATGTCGTTAAATATACATTGATGAAGAGCTTTCGTCTATGCCGCGTATACCCAGGTTGCTGTTTTTTTTCAGTCGCACTATGAATGTTTGATGGAGATTTGAACTTACGGCAAAGAGGATTACCAAAAAAAATATGGTTTATTAAGATATGGTTTTTAAAAAAACAAAATTAGTTGTACTTCCTTTTAATAAAGCCAGAGTGGTTCTTCAGGCCTCCTAATGCTGAGTCCTGGATGACTATGCATACGAAGAAACGTGTTCGCCGTGACTGCCTTGGCGTTGTTTTTGAACTACCTGGTGTCTGCTTGGACAGGACAGGGTTTTCTATGTATGCACACCATGAATCAAGTTCATTGTTGAGAAGAGAGAGCAATTAAAGCAAAACATATGTATATATTTCTTTGTTCACACGTCTGACAGCAGTCTTTCAGTAGAAGGAAAAACCTTCCTGTTTTTTCCGTCAGAATTTGAGTGTTTCTTATAAGAACAAATTGGCATACAAACACAACATTTTGTTTAATTGTATATTAAAATAGTATTTGAACAACAAGAAGAAAAGTAGGCATTCAGAGACACGTTAGACATGTTTATGGGACATTTGCCAGATAGGTAGACAGAGGAACATAGATACTTTATTGAGCCCCAAAGAAATTAATTTTCGTGGAGAAATTTCAAATTGAACCAAAGCCATCCTATTTTTTGCCCGTCTGCATCTGTAATCTTGTTATCTTGCCCGCCCGCCTCAGCCTCTCTGAACCTGCTCACACTATAGTTAGTTTAGATGTTGCTGAGACGAGACATATTTCACTGACGTGTATCATCCATGCAGCAAATGCCTAATATTCTGGCAGGGCAGCATTTTATTATTGCTGAAGGAGTGCAATTTTAAGTGGAAGATGAAAGAAAGACAAAAACATGACAGTGAAGCAATGTTTTTTACTGCTGCTGCAACGTTAATAAACAGGCTGCTGCCGTGCATGAGTGTGATCCCCCCAGTATTTCTAGTAAGCGTTTGCTCCCTTGTGTAGATTCCCTGCTGAGGCAGCCAAAATTGTGTCTGAGACTTGTCATTTTAGTCACAGATACGAAAATACAGGTAGATGAAAAGCATGGTTATAAACAAAACTCTGTTTTCATTCGTCACACTTTTAACAAGGACTGCTGTTTTCAGTTTCCTGGCGGGGTGCCGACAGATGTTCCCGCATCTGTATTTGAATAGCACTGCAGTTTAAATGATTAATCGTGACACTGTGAACGACAAATGCAGAATCACACCTGTTCTCCGGTGTTGTCTGGAGAGTTATATTGTAGCTGCAGTCCTTCAGAGATGGAAGAGGATTCGTTCATATTAGAATAAATGAACGGGGGTGCCATTTGCAAAGGCTTATCTTGATTCTCATTGATTACTCAGAGACGTAAATGTTCGCGTAATATGTCAAAGTGCTCAGTTTGAGCGTTTGTTTAGCATCAGACCCTGCATATGTGTAATTGCGGGTTGAGCTGCGCAGCTTGGATGAAAAGAAATCTGTGTGGGTGTGAAAGCTGTTTGTTAAATAGGTGTCTTAGCGTTTAGTTTCCTTTAAAGCTTCTCATACTCAGACTGTCCTAATTTGTTCCCATAGTCTACTGCCAGCATGACAGCATTAATCTCATCCATCTCAGCCCCCTCTCTCTGAAATTTAACTCCTCTCATTTCTCGTTATCCCTCCGTTCCCCCTCAGTTTTTCACTGTTCTGCTCCTCAGGCTGGGCCTGTCAGAAGTGCTGACTGAAGCACAAAGAGGAGGTTGCCTCCTGTGGACTTCCACCATCCATCTGCTTCCTCCTCATTCCTTCAGAAAGGTCTCCGTCTACCCCCGAACTCCCCCGCCTTCCTCAGAGGCTGTACGCACCAGGGTTAGTTTGTATCTGGGTGATCTTTTTCAAGGAACACATACAAGGATTTTGACTATATGCCAGGTCATTTGATGTCATAATATTTGACGTAGACGATGACGCAGTTGTGTTGCGTTTCACGTGCTGCTGATTTTTCTATGCAAGTGGGGGGATGCGTGCCACAGCAGCTATTTTAAACAGACACCACAGAGAGGCAGGAGCATTAGTGCAGTATGTCCTCGTGCTTTGTTGGAGTGATGCATACTGGATAGATGAGTGAAGAGGCAGAAGGCAGGAAGGACAGAATAAAACTAAGGGTGTATTTCTCTGTTATGGTGACTGCAGTTGTAAAAAGCCAGGCTCTGGCTCAATTTTATATATAAAGGGCTGCGGTGTCATACCGCCCCAGCTTACCTTGAGGGGAAATAAACTACATGCCTGCTGTTTTCAATTAAGATAGTCGCGAGCTCACTGTGCAGGCTGTTATTATTTCATAAGCATCGCATGGAGCATGAGCGCAGTCAGAAGCAAACACAAAGCTGCCAGTCTTATCTGACCCAGCCACACAGAATTAATAGTCATTGTTTTCAATAATAAAAAGGAATTGAGAAGCGCCGGCTCACGCTTCAGTTGTTCACTCTGTCAATATGTATGCCTGTCAGCCCTGTGATGAAGCTTTAAGGTGTAGTTTGCAGTTTGTCTCTCATCTAGTGGATGCTGAAGAAAGGTCTGTAGAGACAGTATGGCCAGAATGAAGAAAAGTAAAAACACCCTTATTCAATCCGATACAACCTATGTGAGGCAATATATGATATATTAGAAAGTTGTCCTTATTTATGCAATACTAACACACACACACACACACACACACACACACACACACACTGCTGGTTATTTGCAGTTTAAGTCTGCTCACGTTGTGAATGGTACACACAGTCATTGAGAGTAGGAGAGAAAGATGCTGCAGGGTTTATGCAAGTTTAATAGAATATGAGCAGTGAGAGAATATATTCATTCATTAAACAGTGAGAGCCTAGTTGGCAACCTTTGTCTACTCTAGTCTGTTCCCATCTTGTAAGGCGTTTCATTTGGACTCGGAGAACAGAGACGACTTTGATAAGCAAGGCTTCCTTTTCCAGCATCTCAGTCACTGTATGTCCAGCAGCCAGACTGTAACATGTTCTGCTCCAGAATAACACCAGTATGTGTTTATTGTGGTCTCTGACAGCCCTGTGTGAAGAGCTCTGCTCCTGTGCACCTTTGAACTAGATCTGGAGCTGTGGGATGTATTATAAGCTGCATTGTGTTTCACAAAAGGCCACGGCCGTTCTGTAGCTGCAGAAAGGGCTTCTTTTAGAAACCAGACCTTCTACAGGTTCACACTGTGCATACAAGATCTGGGCAGCTTTCTGTAGGCGGCGTGGAAAACAACTCTACGTCATAATAATACGTCTACCTCACATACTGTGTCCCATGATGCAACGCTCAACATTATATTTACCACAACGGTGAAAAATGGGAGACAGCACCACTCTACTTTTCGTTTACTTCCACTCTCCAGAAACGGAAACTGGCCATAAATGTCACCTTTAAAGATTTTTCAGGCTGTGGATTTTAGACCTGATTTGCCAGTTAAAGAGCTGGCTGCTGACGCACTGGTAGCATTTTGTTTGGAGGTCGGTGTTTTGGGAGTCAGGGCTAGATCTTTATGTGTAAACATCTCAAACCCACTGGGCGATGAAGCACTGCAGAACTGCTGTGACTTATGGCCATTCCAGTCAATGAGTCGTCCCACCAGAAGCGCTCTGGTGCCGTTTAGCTGCATCCTAGAAGTGATCGTCCCAGCTCCATGAAAGATACGTCTATTTTTTCACTCCCCCATGGCAAATTACGTAAATTCACACGTGGCAGATCAAGGTGGCAGGAAGTCAGACACAAGAACGACATAGTCAGGCTGATTTTCAAAATAAAACACCATGAGCGAGCTCCGCCTCATACGTCAACATTGGGTTAACCCTTGGAGGCCGTGGGTTAACAATGCAGGGGGTCTTAAGAGAGATTTCAACTATGCATAAGAGGTTCTTTTTAGAAATTTTAAATCACGCCTTACTTAACACCACTCATCCTTTTGTTTGCACTATAGCAGAAATAATAGGACATGGCAAGATATCAGCATTTTAAATAGCAGATTACAGCATGATTCTCACGTGATCTTTTAACTTTAATATAAAATCTTTCTAATCCAGCTGAGCTGACAAATTTCAGAAGTGCTTCACGTCTGAAACAGTCCTGGTGGGACCTGAAGTGGTGATGAGGATGGAGGAAAACTGCCGCAAAGCCGGGCTGTGGCGTTTCTGCTCCTGGTGACGCTCAGGGGAAAGACTCGTCAAAGACACTGCAGAACCATTACCAATGACCGACATATAATAAACAAGGCAAATATCTGTAGCTACTGCAGACGTTTCTATTTGAAATACATCCAGGAAAAGAGCCAGGAACGAGGTGGGGAAGTAAATTCTGGGGAAATCGGTGAAGAAAGGGGCCATACTGCAACACAACAGGCTGCAACGTTTTCATTGCAAAATACTTTTACTTGTCTTTCACTTAGACAGTCTGTGCTACCCTTGTGTGCCAATCCATTCCTGACACGTGTGTGCATTTTGTTGATAAACTGTGGTTTTAGAGAACAGTCGGGTAACCAAATCTCTTGTCCGATCCTGTAGTGTGTCATCCTCCAGCTGTGATCAGTCACATCATTTAAACAGGGAAATTAGGATAACAAAATCTTATAATCTTAACAGACCAATCTGTGACCAACTTTGTAAAGGAGGAAACCCGCTTTAGGGCAGCATACTATAAAGTAAGGACATATATCAAGTATGTATTATGCAATGTGCAGTACACATACTGTGCTGTATCCCTGGAATGGAGTACCCAGCTTGCAGAATGGGCATACTGGTACCAGTGTGTAGCTCTCTGTGTGCATGTTACAGCACTTCGCCAGATTTCAAAAAGGCTGATCTGCCAGTCGCAGCTGGTCAAGCTGAAAATAATTCCAGTCCAGCCAAGCAATTGGTGCTTCCCTGTCAGTGACCTGCGTTGTTGTGCAGTCATGTTCTGTTATTGGAGCAGATTATTTCCTGACTCACCATCACTGCTGAAGGTGCTGCTCTCAGCAATAACTAAAGAATGAAGCTGATCAACACCCTGATTATTTCTGTTGTCGGTATGCCCCTCATCATCTCCTCAATCCGTAAAGGAGCGTTTTCTTTTAGGTGGCAGCTTTCATTGTATTTTGGGAATCAGCAAGGATCATTGAGCTGACACATCAGTATAAAAACCACACTAAGATTCCATAAAAATGTAAGTGTGTGTGTGTGTGTGTGTGTGTCTGTGTGTGTGTGTAGAGGTCATTTTTGCCTGGAGCACTGTACTTCTACTAAACAGGTTGCAGCAGCTCAGCATCTCAGCATATACCGGGAATGGGAATGTTCCAATTCTGGTCTTTTTTGTCTGTACAGGTTCTTTTACCTGGGCTTTGAGTATCTGAGTGTCGACTGCCTGCACGTCTCTTAGCTTACATCACGTACAGTATGTTCAGTCACGATCTCGAGAGTTTGGGGGAGCTGTGTGTGGGAGGTGTATTTCCAACTCAGCCAACTGTACAATTCCGAGTGTTCAACATCGGACAATTTCAATGACTGACAGGCACTGGTCACCCAGGACACTCAAGCCCGCAGTTTTGCCCATTATTACTGTGGCTTTCTTTGGAAAATCTCTTTCATTTATGAAAAGCAGTCACCAGAGTTGGCTGGTATGGTTCCTCCACCTTTTCCTTTGACTTCATAAAGTCAGTCACTTGTTTTACATTTAGGAGCACTCGCCCCACCTCTGGAAAACGCTGCGCTGCACAATGAGAATTCCAGCGAAAATTGAACTAGAACATATCAATCACAGCTGCTTTGATTGCATCTAAAGTGACTGATCTTGGTTTTCCTCATCCCCCTCTTCTTCCTCCTCCCAGACTACCTTTTACACTCTTCCTCTGTCTCAGATTTTTTTTTATCCATTCTTGGTCTCAAGTTTCACTAACCTGTGCACTCTGAACTGGGTTGCAGGAGATGTCTGAAATATGACTCTTGAGTCATCGCGTCTAATCCATGACACCTACACCTTAATCCCAGTTCATCATTGCATTTTGTGGTCATTGGTACAGAGCACAAGTGCATCACTGTGTAAAATATGTTTTACAGCCTGAGTTAAACTACAAATTGTGTGTAACTGAGTGAAAATTGATCGCCGAAGAGGGTTTCATTTAAAAACTGGATTGAGATTCAGAGAATGGGGTTTACGACTCTACTTTTTCATTTAGATTTGTGCTCACTTGTATCAGTCTACACGTTGACGTTTGGCTGTCTTTCCCGTTTGGTGGTGTACGTGCTTGTGTATGTGTGTGTTTATTCCTGTGATGGGATTAGACCGCTATGACTCGATCTAGCCGAGCATCTTTATTCCTCTTTAATAAAGACAGCTCTCTGCATCCCCTCTCACTGAATTTCCATTTCAAAGTCCACTGAGCTTTCAGATGTCTCCCAGGAAAAATTACACTTTCATACCCAGCTGCTTCATTGGCCCAGTCCAAAAATTATATTAGGATGTAAGTGTCACAGGCTTTTCAGAGCTACAGTCAGATCTTGTATTCTCGTGGTCACCTCTGAGATAATCGTGAACAGCTGCTATTCCAGAAAATGAAGGTCTGTGAACATGCAACTCTGGCGTATCAATGCATCCTCGCCCTTTCATAGTATTATATCCAACTGCACTCAGGAACAGTTCACATTTACAAAATCATGATGACATCCCAGCTGCAGATGTTATCTGTTTAAACAAAATAAATAATACAAAGGTACGTACAGGCGCCGTAGTTTCTTCCTCACAGCAGTCTCTACTCAACCGTTAACTGTTAACTGGTACAATATTTGCACAATTTTGCTCCATTATTGTATATATGTATGTTTTTGCATTAACTCCTAAATCCTTTCCACTATTTCCCACTTTGTTCCATTATTAAATATTTATTACCTGTGAGCCCAGGGATGTCAAGGTCACCTCTGGCCACACTTAACATAAGGCCTTTTTGCACAGTAAAGTTTGATCACCACTTGTGAATGTAGCTCCATATTGTTGCACTCAAAAAAAAAAAAAGTTTCCCATCGTAATTCTTTGGCTGTATTTTTACATAATTGGTTGATGGATGAAGGTCCTTGAAGCCGTGGTGTCTGAGGGATCGGGGAGATTATGGGTGTCCAGTTGAGGTCTGTCCTGCCTTTTCCACACTCAAATGTCTCTGGGTTCCTTGAATGCTTATTTAATGATATTCTGCATTATTGAAGGTGAAATATGCAAATCTGTCCTAGTCGCCCTTTGAGCAATGTTGTTTTTAAACTGATTTTTTCATGCTTTTGTTAAAGATCCTCTGCCTATGTTTGGTATCAGAGAGTCCTCACATTCACAGGTCAGTTCATCCCGATAATCCAGAACCCCGACAGTTGGTCTCATCCACATACACAAACCGGTGCATTAGCTCGGTCAGCGCAGGTTCGTAACGCCGGACCAAAGTGTTCATTAAACACTGTTTCAGACTAAAAAATGAACCGTATGAACAAATACATGTTGGTAGTGTTATACATTCATGCAATGCCTTTTTTCTTCTTTTTTTTAACGAAGAATATGTGATTTAACTACAAATTGATTAAACTATTAAAAAAAACGAAATTTAGTGAGATGCTTTCTTTTTCTATAATGCAGTGTGTCCTGCTATTTAAAAATGTAAAATAATTTTACAAGATTATTTTAATTTGGTTGCTTGGAAATACGTAGCTGTTCTAGAATGATGCATGTTTTTGTACACTATTATATTATACCCATGAACTTTTATGAAAGCAGGTTGTTCGAGTCCACTCAACAATTTTCTTCACACAATCATTCAAACAAACTGACTTACCTCATCAGAGAAATCTTTTCTCTCCGCATCCTCCTCGTCCTTGCTCTTTTGACCGTGCACAGACAGGATGCATGTCACTCACCAGTAATTAACTCATTGCTTTGTTGCTCCGGTCTCCGTCCACGTAAGTTTGCAATCTGATGATGAGAATTTTTGCAGGAGGTTATATGGGAGCACTGTCCCCATGAGGCTCATCAATGTCAAAAATGTACAACATTTCATGGCAATCCTTCAAATATTTGTAGGACTATTTGAGTCTTGAGCAGAGAAAGAGATGCTGACTTACTGGCTAAAAATGCAAAACTTTGGACGACAAGGAAGAGAGCTGAATCTTTGTATTGTGGCAAAGCTGTGATATGAAACTCCAGCAGTTGATCAGCTATAAATGCTGTAGTCTGCTCATTTTATCATTTATAACTTTATCTTTAAATTAGCCACCTAATCTGGATTAAGAATATACAAAATAATTATAAAGATTCCAAAGTGTGTTTGGTTGTATACGTTTCTTTGTGCAGCTCCTATACAGCCCCAGGCTAAGTCCCTTTAAAGGATCTGTTTTAGAGCCAGCTGGAGCCAGGAAGCTTTTTATTTAGTCTGCTTCCTTCCCTGCAGCTATTGATATTGATAATGGATGACTTGGCGTAGTAAAAGGTTGTGCTCTCCAGCTGTCTGCCCCCTTCCTGCATTCATTGTATTATATAAAATGTATACTGTTCACAGACGACAGAGGACAGAGCAGTTTTGCCCCTCTGTGTCTCGGGGTTGCCCAGTAAATCAAACACCTCCAGAGGGGAGTGGGCTGTAAAGGGAAGGGGCCGGTTGTGTGCTTTCACCTTGATGCAGGTCCGGAGGGAAAGCTTGGTTTTTTTTATGCTGGAGGTTGTCAGAGATACATATTCGTATTCGCTTTATTACCTAGATTAGATCATGTTCTAAGGAGCAGACTATCGATTCTGTTGGGTCTTAGTGGCATTTCGACAGTGTTATAACTATAAAGCAGCTTTTATAGGCTCCTTTAAAACTCCTGCTGCAGAACAGGAGCCTTCCTAGCACCTTTAATGCAACAGTACAGTGACTGGTTGAAACAATGCGGCTTATTTTTTATTGGCCTGTTCGGGTGCTGTAATTGGTTGAACGTGTGAACACAACAGAACCTTTGATTTAAAAAAAAGTCTTGTAAACACTGGTAGAAAGTCAGACATATAAATAACACTTCTGACCCAGCCCTACAGAAAAGACCCACCTCATTATGTTTGCTTCATGTTTCCAATGTTGTAGTCAGAACAAAGCGGTCTTCTGCCTACACTTTGTTCATGTCCAACCCAACAGGTTGAAATCCCAAAATCCCAAAGAAAACTAACTTGAGTTCCTCATTGGAAAAGGGCCGTCTAATGACAAGGTCTACTTTAACTAAAGTAGTGATACAATTGTCATTTCAGCGATATTATAGTAGCTGTTTAAGTCGCGTTGACGTAGTTGGAGCTGGGTACAACCGAGGTTCCTACCCAGGCCTGTATATAGCCTGCTCGCTGGTAACTGTGCTTCTCTACCTGCGTTTGCTTGTCTGAGTGTTTACGCGCAGAAGCACGAAGGATTAGCCAGAAGGGTATTATTGTATTATTCTGCCGGAGGGCCGTAACTGCAAGGAACATTTAAAGCCTCTTTGAAAAGCTCAGTATTAGGAAGTTGATGACACCTTAATTATAACTGTCACCATCCAAGTAGCTGGTTGAGGAGGAAAGAGCAGTTTAAAGGAATAATTTGCACACTTAGATGAACAGATATTCACACAGACATTTAGGGGATTTTGATTGCATTCGTGTTTATGTTCGCTCCATGTTAATTATAACTGCCACTCACAGGTGTAATATTGGATCTTCTCCTCAATAGATATAGCATGTATTTTTTTTGTTATTATGGTGTTTGTTTAATTGGGTGACTTAAAAAGGTTTAACAAACGCTCAGGCACCACTTTATGGTTCTACGTTGTTCACATCATAATATTAACATCATCGAAGACAGGACTTGTTAGACTAGTGTGAATCTAAACATGCTCAGTTCTTTTAACTTTTCCACTTAGTCATCCTGGGCTGATGCCAGAGAGGGACGATGAGAACCACAACGCCGGGCCGGTGTGGTCATGGAAAAATACACAACCTGCTGGCCGCTGAGATCACGGGATCAAGGGTGGAACAGCCGGATGACATTGATCAAGGATCAGTTTTCCCTCACTTTCTCTCAACAGAAGCCACTCAAAGATAATGTTTCATAGCGGCGTGACCTGCACCAAATTGAGGTGAACCGTGAATCAACATGTCCTGACAAAAAGAGTTTTTCTCGAGGCACCTGCTGTTGTCAGATGAAGTTACACTTCCATGACTCTGTTCACCTGGTAAAATACCTGCCTGTACTTTTCTTTGCTTTTACAAAGCAGGCTACCTACAGTGGTTTTTCAGCTCCTTTAAAATTGACTCGTGGATTTTGCTTTCTGCAGGTCAGGTCAGTCACATTTTGACACAATAATCAAATGTAGTGGTTTGGAAAATGAACCCCCGATCAATAACTGGAGCCCCATCAAATAGGCTCAGCCAAGATAGCCGTCGTCTCAGAGACGGGCTATTACTCAGCTCTTGTTCTGGGAGTCCAAGTGAGTCAGTTCTGCGAGTAAGAGCAAGTAAATGCTGCTGAGACGCTTTCCTGAAAATAGAGGACAAGTAAATTAAGAGGAGGATTTACTTAAAACGGTTGAGATACAATAAAAACAGATGCATGTTTCATGATTTTCCCAGTAATGTATTCATCCATCCATACATCCATTATCTATACCCGCTTTATCCGTTTCCGGGTCACGGGGGTCTGTCGGAGCCTATCCTGACGCATATCAGGCGAAAGGCAGGGGTACACCCTGGACAGGTCGCCAGTCTATCCAGGGCCACATACAAACAACCAATCACACTCACATTCACACCTAGGGAGCATTTAGAAAGATCAATTAACCTACACTACATGTTTTTGGACTGTGGGAGGAAGCGAGGGACCGGAGGGAACCCACGCAAGCACGGGGAGAACATGCAAACTCCACACAGAAAGACCCACCAGGCCGGGAATTGAACCGGGAACCTTCTTGCTGTGAGGCAACATAATGTATTCATCAGCAGTTGTAATTTTGTTACTTCTGCCCTTGCAAAATAATTTCTCCACAGAGCAGATTGACAAATAAAAGGATTCCTGCGGTTTATGTCTTGCACTTGAGATCATTTATATTCTTCTTAAATGATGAAACTAAATGACACCATGTGGCAAGAACCTCCATAAGTGAGTGATGTTCATGTTTTCTTTCTTTAGTTAAGTGATGAGTGATGAACATCACTGTTTCAAATTACAGCCAAGTGTATAATCAAGTCAATTGATAATATATCACTATTTCTCTCTTATTTTGTCAGTTTGTCCGAGTTCTTATGTCTTTGGGGGGGGGGGGGGGGGGTTGTCCTTTTTCTGTTGCTTCACCTTTGAGGCTACTTTTTATGCTCGTTTATACTCCTCTGCATGGTTTATTCCATTTACTCCATCTCTTGGGCTACGGTTATGTTTATTCTAGTATCTCTTTGCATGCCGTGAGGGTTACTACAACTACTACTACTGTCATTTAGCAGATGCTTTTATCCAAAGCGAATCACATCTGAGAGAACAACACAAGCAAGAAATCAAATAGGAGGGTACAACCTGGATAAGTGGTGGTCAGACTGCTGTGAGTCTACAACAGTCCCTTTATTCAGCAGAAACTAGGTCTTAGATTCACCATCATAATATCATCTTGGCATAAGTGCATGCAGCGTTCTTAGTGCTGAGTCATGCAAAGAGCTGGATGAATCTTCTAACTCATTCTGATGAGCAGAGAAGTTCAACTAAATGTGAAAATGCTCCTTGAAGAGCTGGGCCTTGAGCTTGCTCCTAAAATTAGGTACGGCCCCTGCGGATCGGACAGAGTTTGGTAGGTCAGTCCACCATCGGGGAACATCGGGACAGATTAGATTGGAGCCTAGGAACCAAAACCCCAGTGTTTCGACGTTAAGAACGCTTTTGAAGCCCTCATTGTGAGAACTGATTGACGTAAACTAAGAAATAGAAAGTATGAAATAATAAATTTAACAGTAGGATTAATTGAATAAGCTATAATTTTGTGAAATTACTTAATCACTTGTCCCTCTGCTTTTTAGTTTATGTCCAGTTTCAATCTCATATTTTAATTGTACTTTGATCCCACATAATTAAGGATGTTTAATGCCCTGCAAAAAGGTCCACAGAGAGGACAGTTCTTCTATCTCCAAGACCATGCTGCTGAACTGCCTGAAACGCCTCACTTGTGTTACAAGTTTCCTTCTTTCTTTCTTTCTTTCTTTTTTTTTTTTTTAACCATTATAGGACTGGGTATTTGGGGTGAATGCAGGAAAACACCGTAGGCAGCGTGTAGTTTGTTAAATGATTAACTTTGTAAATCCATAACAGCCCCAGACTGTCTTTTCAGAGTTTTTTTTTTTTAAATTTCAGTTGATGTTACTGTTGGTTGGCTCCTGGTTTTAGTTAACCTTTTTTTTTAATTAATTTATTTTTTTTTAATTTCTTCTCTCAAAATGCCTTCATGCATGTCTGTGTGTCACTTACACCATAAACCTCTACGTGCCTGTGCTAATGCCCTGTTCAACAACATTGTAAAAGTGCGTGCAGAAGGCAGCATCTGTCTGTTGATCCCAGGCGCACGTGCATCAGTCAAAAAAAAAAATCTTGGTTGACCTCAATTCAGGGCACCATGGAAACGGGAGGGAGGAAACGTGTCTGTGCGAAACAAGAGCAGATAACGTTTGACCACGTCCAGGCCACAGAGAGTATTACAAGTTATTATAACAGCTCAGTGTCATATTAATGTGTAGGGTTTTAATGGAAAAACAAATTTGGCAGAGGTTCATGTAAATTTTAAAGAATGAGAACGGATATTTCATATCCTGTGGTGGATCTCAGTCAGCACATCTGCTGGGATGTGCACCGCTCTGCACGTGGTGTAACAAGTTTGGACAGGAGTTTGTTTTATGTGTGTTTGCATGTCTTGCAAAAGACAAAAGTAACACAGTCGTGTGTGTGTGTGTGTGTGTGTGTGTGTGTGTGTGTGTGTGTGTGTGTGTGTGTGTGTGTGTGTGTGTGTGTGTGTATATATATATATATATACAATTGTGTTATTTTTTAGCTTATACTGTGTTTTATCATGTGCTTGATTGTGCTTTCAGTGCACAAATTCAAGGCATGCATCCATTAGAATATGTCACTGAACTGTTTCTTTGCATAGTTTAGTGCATATAGGCAGAATGAATAAGGGAAACACTAATGTGAGCTGCTCTTTAGACTTTTAGTGAATATAGTGGACTGCTTTGTGGTTTTGAAGATATGTGTATGAATGGTCTTACATCAACTGGCAAGCTGTGAAACCAGACTCATAAATGGGGTTGAATGTGAGTTGAACATGTGATCACATTCATGACTCACATGCAAGATTTGTGAGAAAAAAATGCAATAAATGAACCTGTGTCTCGCTTTGCTGTGAAGGGCCATTACCCGCTAGAAGCGGACCACTCCTTCAAAGATTTCTAGAGTAATTTATAAACCAACGCATAGCAGACTACTGAGGGAACAGACTCAGCATCCAGCTATTTATGTTGAACGGCCTATTTTCCATTTCACTCCTTGGAGAACTGTTGCTGCATAACGTTAGTTCACATCCATGATTCTCATCCCCTTTACACTGAATCGCAAGAGTTACTTGTTAGAGGGGACAGGATCTTGTGCCATTAATCAAATGTCTGTGACATGATTTGTTCAAAATACTACAGGGTTACAAAAGCACTCCTGTCAACCATGTCTTTATAGCACATTTCATAACAGTTGATTTTAGAGGGTGGAGTTGACCAGTCCAGTCCACTTCCACTCTCCAATCTGTGGGATGTTGCTTTTTTAAAATCTGTATTTCAGATTTTCCGACGTCCACCAAATTGCAACATGGCATGACAGTGAAGCAAAGATGGAGAAGCTGGGCAGGTCTTCACTGATCTTCTCTGGATCTTTGATGTTAAAGTGAAATAAAAATCTGAACTGCTAGATGCGCTTTCAGACCGTGAAGCTCTGAGTGGACTAACATGCTACCTATTTCAGTCACCCATAATATCCCTTCAAGCATGGAAAATAGTCGTTTAACTATGCTCTCTTTCAAATCTATCAAAGGATGATAATGAAATGAGAACCCCAACGTATATTATAAAATACCTTCTTCTACTGCGTTACTTTGATTGTAATATATTCAGACCGTCTTATTGCTTTATAGATTCAGATATTACATCAGTCAGGAATTACTCCTTTAGCTCCAGGGCATTGTGATTTTAAGCTCTGCATTAACAGGTAACTGTAACAGGTTTATTTTAATGTTTTATTTTTTCAGTATAGTGTTACATTAAAGGGCTTAAAATGTGAATGTGCTTCTAGTTTCTACAAATCTATTCTATCCAGAAAGATTCTTCTTCTCCCAAAATTTTAATTATTTATAATAGTGGCCTTTCTTAGTTTACTTTATATTGGTAATTACTGGAAAAAAATACACCAGCTGAATCCAGATATGCATGTTTTTTTTAATGGTTTTACACAACAAAAAGCTTAATAAGTGCCTCAGAGTTCAACTGCTGCTGGATGTACAGCCTGAATAGACTGTTGTTTGGTTAAACTGGTTTGTTTGCCAGTCAGGGAGATTAAGCATGAACACACAGCCGGAGTCATTCATGCTGAATTACGACACACCTACACACCAGGGTATCTGAATTCAGATACCCTCCTGGGGATTTAACAGGTGGAGGCATGTGGAAAATGTATAGGGAGCAGGTCTGATCACATGCATGTACACACAGGCTCAAAGGAAAAGTATGGCATGGGTAAAAAAGAAAAAGCTTCCTCTTTAATTATTCATTTCTTCATTGGCATGTCTACTAATTTTTTTTTAACTCTTCCTATATTTTAATTTTTATTTCCCTGACGGTCTGGCTCGCTGGGAGTTTCATTGCAGAGCTTGGTTTGCTCATCCCAGTTCACATATGTGTGACAGGGGAAGGAAGAAGTGGAGAGACTAGAGGAGGAATGAGAAACGTGGGTGTCAACGAGAGGCTGAACAGACAGTCGGACAGAGATGACAGAGGTGGACATCAGCTCAGGTGCGAACAAATGCTCAGGCTGTGAGGATGCAAAAACCTTGCAGCTGTATTTGCTGTATGCGCTGACAGTAGTAGTGAAAGCTTTTGGATCATAAGCGTATTTTTGGAGGAAATGCATCGAGCCATTTCAACATCCGTCACCAGCACTAGCGTCATGTTTGTGGAAAAGCATTCACTGTCATCTTTAAAAGAGCTGTTTGACTTTATGAAACACAGCAAAGAATTTAATGTCACTACTCCGTCTGGTTTCCGGTAGTGCGTTAGACTTTATTCTATCAGGGCTTTCTGTGTCCTTCATAAAGTTGCATTAGTGTGATAGTGTTTTGTTAGGTTGTTTTGTTTGCATATATATTAATGGTTAATACCAAGTTTGGTTAAACCCAAGAGCCACATATATATGCATTTTAATCTTGCAACAGAGGTTTATCAGTTCCTACAGAAAAAAAAGAAAAAGAATATAAGATTCTGCCAAACAGGACTAAGATCACCGACTGTGGGACGTGAAAGAGCAAGAAGAAAAGCCAAGACAGTGATGGGTGCAGTTTGGTGATTGCGTGGTGTGTTGAAGTGTATGTGAATGAGAGTATGGCGTGTTGTTTTGGAATAAAAGGAGACAGAGGACAACCAGGTATTTACAAACAGAAGAGGACAGAGAAAAGGGGGAGGAGCATTTCATTTATCTTTGTTTAATTTTAATGTGTGACATATGTGCTGTGTGTGTAGTGTGTTTGGGATGCATGTAGGACTGTGAGCATATTTAAGTGTTGGGGGGGTGTACACACACATACACACACACACACACACACACACACACACACACACACACACACACACAGTGCAGTTTAAAAGGGATCGTGGTTATAAATTGCATCCTTGTCTGAAGCCTTTCCTCATCCCCTCACTTTCCAGTCTTGCTTGCCCTTATTTTGTGTTCTCTTTTTCCTGCCTTCCTCTCTCTTCTCTCCATTATTATGATGAGTGTTATGTGTCTATAATTATGCGGCTATTTCAGACCTTCCTGGTGAAAACAGTCCTCTGATTGCTTTTCTCGACTGTCTACATCCTGTTATTAAACTGCAGATGTGTGATTGCACGACTGTGAGCGTTTGTTACCATTTATAAATGGAAAATGAGGTGTCCTGTCATCCTCAGTTAAAAAAAGATGTGAAATATGCACACTTATGTACATGTATTTAATCATGTATAGTTGACACCATAGCTAAACTGGGACTGTCGATAGTTTTAACATTTGGATTTTTGTGGAAGTTTTGTTATTTTACGAGCTTCTGCTTTCTTGCCTCAGTCTACAGTAAAAAAAAGTTTTAATATGAATGAATATTATCAAATCAAAGAAGACTTAGAGCTATTACTCTTGACCAAAACAACAGCCTAGTCAACTGTCAGCTCTTTATTATGCATGCAGCATGTCAAAGACAAATACATGAACTCACAAAGACTACATGAGGCTCAAAGAAGGACGTCGTGCCCTTGTGGGTGACGTCTTTGTTTCCTACGGGCCCCTGCTCTGCTCAGCACTGTTATTACATAATGTCAGGCTGTTTTGTCCACCCTTTGGGATTCATCTTTGTCATGGAGAGCCCTGATTACGCTGGGTAATGGAGCATCTAGTCACAGAGCGACTGACGCAGCCATCTCTGTCTCTCCTTTGTCTTTCTCTCAGATGCGGCTGCTAAGAAAGCCTTCATCACAGAGGTGAGCCGAACTCCGTCCTTGTGATCATCTGCTCCCCGAGGCCTCTCTGTTTCCTCCTTTTTTTATTTTTAACATCAATATCTGCTTCCTCTTTGGTTTTAGTAAGATGAAAGCACCTTATTTGTCTCATCTCAGAACATTAGTTAATTGTTATTAGGATCACATAATTTTCTATGAGTATTTTGTTCTCATTGGATCAGTGTACGCTAGACTATTTGCATTTTTGTTCTTCTGCTGGACAACACGACTCCTATGATCTTAATCCTCCTAATTTGTTAAATAGAACACATCTGTCATTTTAGATGGAGCACATTAAAGCGAAGTACTGCACATTTAGTTAAATTGGAGTCTGCAGGGATTTTAGTTCAGCGTAGATTTCTAACAGCAGCACCACACGAATCATCACTGGATGGTATCTCATACATCTAGTTGAGATTCTGTTAAATCTGATTAAACTGCAGACTTCATGCCATGCACAGTTTGAGTCGGATTGATTAAGCTGGGAAAGTTTCACAAATTAATGACTCGATGAGCTAAGTTTGAGCATCTGGTCTACGCAGTGAAAAACACCAAAGCTTAAAATCTCCTTCCTTAGTTGGTCCGGTCTCACTCCCTGGCCTTTAATACATTTAAATGAATAGTGTTTATTAATGTTCATGAACAGGTTCCGACATCCCTAATCTGTCTCGCTCCACATTATCAGATGCCCTCATCCTCAGGACAGCCTGGTCAGGGAAAGAAGATTGGCCACAGAGGCGTGGATGCATCAGGAGAAACTACTTATAAGAAGGTTCTGCACACCCGACATGGATTGTCCTTCACATGTTGTTTGGCTGTTTGAAGTCTTTATGGTTGTGTTTCCTTCTTCGTATGTCCCTCTTCAAACCTGCAGACTACATCGTCAGCCTTGAAAGGTGCCATCCAGCTGGGAATTGGTTACACGGTGGGAAACCTGAGCTCCAAGCCTGAGCGAGACGTGTTGATGCAGGATTTCTACGTGGTAGAGAGCATCTTTTTCCCAAGGTCATTACTATACCAGCTCACTCACCAGACCCATCTAGTGCACTATATAAAGATCATTTGTAGTTTCGAGTCTTACTTTGACTGTTGTATCTTATTTTTTGGATTGATTGATTGATTGTTCTTACACTGGTTTTGCTCTACATTCTAGTGAAGGAAGCAACCTCACTCCAGCCCATCATTTCCCAGACTTCCGCTTTAAAACATACGCTCCTGTGGCCTTCCGCTACTTCAGAGAACTGTTTGGCATCAGGCCAGATGACTATCTGGTAGGTGCTTGTTCCTAAATTAGCTGATTTTCAGAGAAATCTTGACCTTAGAAACTCTTGTAGATTAATGATAAATAAGAATGGTCTGAGCGGCATCGGTATGGTGGAACTTGAACTCATGACCCCAGTTGATGTGATGTGCCAACTCAGGTTGGGATAAGCATTAGAGGGCAACTTGAGAGGAATGCGAGAGCAGTTGTTTTTTAGAAGGACTGACAAAAAAGAAATCAGGACTGGAGGCTGCCAGCATCAGAATGAGGAGAAGGATCTGGAGCTTTCCTCTTCTGGTCAGAGTGGAGAACATGTTGGGTGCATGATTCACTGCCTGGCTCTGAACAGTCTGGCTGCATATACTGCAAACGTCCCCTGCTTAGTCACGGTTTATGAATGCTCCATGTGTACTTATCTTTAATGCATCAGTGCTCCAGCCAGACAGAAATGACACATAATGCTCGCTTTCTTTTTCTTTTCTTCTTTTTCTTTCTCAACCAGCCCGTGGACAGTCATTAGTATATTTGTACATAAGTTATGTGGGGACATGTCGTCCTCGACTTGTTATTGCCTCATTAGACAGGCTGTTTTGTAAGGGAAATGTTGTTTTTTTTCACAAGCAAGTAACAAAATAATGCAAAAAAAAAAAAACAATGCAAAAGGCAAAGATAATTGTTTTAAAATTAGTATAAAAGTCGAGATCATGATAAGTAGAAAAGACGGAGTCAAGAGTCGTTTTGACCTGCGGTCTGAGATGGACCAGAGTCAGTATCACAAGTGGCATTTGACGTCAGTGCAACTGGCCCGACATCGCTGAGGCCAGATGGGGTTGATTTCTAGGTCACAGAACCTCACCCCAGCCCAGTATTTCCCAGACAGCTGATCTCTTTTCTATAAGATACTTGGAATGGAGATGTTTTGCAGGACGGCGAACGGTTTGAAGGGAGATGTCATTGCTATAAAGGAGGAAATTTGGGAGTTGTGATCAAAAGAGCCCTCAAAGGTGCAGGCTGGAGGCTGAGTCCATAGTGATGTGATGACTGAGGACAGAAGGACACAAGGGGACAGTGAGATGAGCCTTTGTGCAGAGCAGAGCAGACTCAACTCTCTGGCTATGACCGGGCTGCAACCCTGCTGCTGATCTCTTTGGTGTTGAAGCTTGTTATCGGTTTCAACTCCTTTCAGGCTTCTTAGATGTCATTTTGCTGGATAATATCCTCCAGATTCTTTTGTTATTTTCACGTTAAACCGCTTCAGACCCACTTCACGATCACTCTGCATCTCTTCCTTTTTGATTATTGATATTTTAAGTCTGATTAAACTGAAGGTAATTAAATAACTCTTTTTATTAAGGCATGGGAGCTTAAAACAGACACTAAGACATTGCATAGTATTGATGTAGTATTGATAATGCATTTTGTCCATAAATTCATGCATCTTTTTATCAGACGCTTCCTTGAATCCCTCAGAACATTTTAAAACTACATGTTGCTATTTCAGCATACATTGTTGTTATAATTTCCTAAAATACAGTGAATGGTGAGGGTTTTGGACAAGGTTGCATACAGTGATTAGTTTTTTTTAATGTTATTATGGTTTTACACTCTAAGTGTCTGTTTGTGTGTGAACCTGCAGTACTCCCTATGTAACGAGCCCCTGATCGAGCTGTCCAACCCCGGGGCGAGTGGTTCAGTCTTCTATGTGACGAAGGACGACGAGTTCATCATCAAGACAGTGATGCACAAGGAGGCCGAGTTCTTACAGAAACTGCTACCTGGGTACTACATGGTAAGCAACGTGTGTGAAGTCCAAACGTATGGGTGAGTCAGTGTCAGTGTGTTATGTTGTATGTTATCACATTTTAGCTGCGGGCCTTTCTTCTTACGGATGTATGTAGGGATCACTAAACCAAAGTATTACATCAGTAATAAACTTAACCTACAAGAGGGAGAGAAGCTTGTTGATGTAAAAATGAGCTGCTGCTCGCAAGTATTGTTCACACTTCAGTTTGAAAGTTGACCTCTCCTGATGTTATGGTTTAAACATCAGGTTTATGTAAGACCTTGGAGATCTCCACTTTAAGAGTGGCGTCCTTTTAATACAAAGCCGACATAACGGCTCTCATCACCGCTGACTGAAACCTTGGGCTGTGCACTTTCATAAGAGACTGGTTGGTGTTTTTCCGGAGCCGGATGTACTGTACTTAAGCTTAACAGAGCATGACATTCACCAACAGCAGCCCACCCCCTCCTCCGCAGTCTGCAGGCTCATTCTGAAGGAAGTCGACCAGCAACCGCTCCATGTATGTTCGTGCTGCTGCTCCGACCCGTCAGGTTCACGGCCCCTCAATCTTCTGCTTATTCATGCACAGACAGCCGCGGGCAAGGTACATTACAGGGGTTCAGTTTGCACTGGATAGTTCCCAACCTTTTGTTTTAGGAGCTTGATGAAGCCACAACGTCCATGGTTGGGGCAGTAAGTGGGTTTAAACTTTGGCAATAATGTCTACCAAACATTGAAGAGGGTTGGGTTCATTTACTGAAGCGTATACCTGCATGTTTTAAAGTATGTGAAGGAGAAATCAATAAAAGTATGAAAAGAAAGTAATTTATTGCTTATTTTACAGTGTTATCTTAGAGTAACTCATCGCATCATACTTATGATTCAAACTAATTGTTTAAGACGGTGAAGCTTAATTAAACACTAGTGTCAAAGAGTTTGTAGTTAGACTTTCAGCCCAGGTTTTGTGCAACGATACCAACGAATGTATCCACATTTGTACAACAGGACACAGAAGGTGTATCAGAGGGGTTTGCAGTTTGCAGCTCATTCAGACATCGTCTGGTTCGTGTTTTTTTTAACGAGTCTCAGTTTCTGTTGCTAATCTTTCAAATAAGTCCAACCGACCGACAAAGGGGTAAAACTTTTCCGAATATTAAAGACTCGGCACATTCGCCGCGACCTTTCCACAGTGCTGGTTGTGCTCTGAAGCCATTTTGCAGCTGTAATTCTTATGAGCAGGCATCCTAATGAAACCACAGATATTCAAGCTCACATGGAAAGGCTGTATGGAGCCGGAGGCGAGAGCAGGTGAACTGTAGAAACCGCTTTATGAGCTCACAGGGACAAAAGCTAAAAAAGAAAGCTCCAGAAACTGCAAACGCTTGCTTTAACACTACAAGCTCATCTGTATTTTCACGGCACACATTACAAGCAGCATTGCCGTCGTTGGAGGAGCTCCACGTGTCCTCCACAGCTGACTGGATGAGGACTCTTGCTCTGGGCAGCATGCTGATCGCAGTGATGTAATCGAGTCCCTGCTGCCACTTCTCGCCCTTCTGTGTATTTGCTCTTTCACTGCACGCCTCTGCCTCCCATCCTCCCTTATGGTAAAGCTCTTATCAGTCTCCTTGCTATGACTCTCAGTGTAATTACTTTTCCTTCATCTCTCACTCGGTCCTCATATTTCAGTCAGCCTCTCCCCTGATTTTCTGTCTTGTTTTCTCGTTTGTTCTGCATCCCTCTGCTGGCTCGCTTCCTCCTCACGTGTCCGTGCCGTCGGCTTGTCACTGCTCTGCCCTCTTAACATTGGCAGAAGGGTCGTGTGTGGCTGAAGGCAGAGGACAGTCTTTTTTTCCCGCCGCGTGGTCTCTCTCTCTCTTTTACCTCTTGTGAAGCGAAGGTCCTTAGCTGAACCTCTTTAGCCACACTTCTAACCTCACATTTCTGCCTCTGCTTCTTTTTTCCCCCTCTTGCAGCCAATTTGCCTACTGGATGCTCTGCATTTCCACTTCACAGACAAGTGCGCTCAGTTTCTCTCCGTGCTCTCGTTGCGCTAATGGGACTGAACTGGCCTGGCTTCCAAGGTTAAAGCGGGTTTTCCTCTGAGCACCCAGCCCGACTAACCTCATTTGTTTGGATTGAATACTGAAATATTCAGCACATGTTCAGGACTGGAGAGGAGAGCCTAGATGGAAGAATATTCATCCATTTTCCCTTCCTTGCTGTTTACTTTCCACTCTCTGCTGCACCAAATTAAATAGGAAAAGTCTCAGTGATCTGGATGACACAGACTGCATAAATTAGAAACATGCTACACATTTTGTGCATCTCGATCCGTGTAAATAACGGCAGGATTTGTATCGTTACTTCCCTCAGCCTAACTCTGCTTGTGAACAAATTGTGCCCATAAGTTCACCGTTTTCTCGTTCCAGTTTTCTCTGTTTTTGTCAGTCTTCAGTTTTTGCCGGTTGATCGCTTTAGATGACAGATAATACAAACCTTTTTTTGCCCGAACATCCACATCCCAATGTGGCTTCTTTGTGTTTTCCTGATATTGGGAAACAAAAGCAAACCTTTGGCACAGTTTCCACAAAATTATGGATGATCAAAATATACCCATCAAGCTTCTATTGATTAATATACAAAACAGGATTTTTTTTATTTATATTTCTTGCTGATCCGAGTGTCCAAGCTGTGGACGTCAACAGACGACAACTTCAAACTGTATTTTACTCTCAAGTGCATTTATTCTACTTTTGACAGGATTAGGAAGTTTAACAGCAAACCTGTCCTTTAACACATAGATTTTAAGTTTCAAAAATGTCCTTTTTATAAAGAAAAATAAATAAATAAGAAAAAAAATAGATTAGAGCTTTAAAAGACTTTGGTTGGTGCAGTGTACTGAATGGAGGGTGATGTCTCAGCTTTGACTAACGTGCAACTAGACCACTTATACTAACATTTTAATTGCGTTCCTTTGCTCCGTTCTGATCAGCGTGCACTGTTCATGCATTCAGACTGTCCTGCTATTTCACCAAAGACGGAGCTCTGCTGCTTCCATGTGTCAGGGCACTGTGGGGTCACATGTGATTTGTGTTCACTCTGTCAGAGTTCACCAGTCTGACTCCTCGAGGGCGTCTGTGCATAATGTTTAATGATAAATAAATGGATCACCATCAGCTTGTCATGGAGGTCTGTGTGGACAGTTTGTTTACACCCAAACATTTATCATTTTCATTTTTAAATGTCAAAAATATTGTCTTTGATACATGTTCTGTATATTTCACATTTATATATTCTAAAGGATGGTAATATTGGCACACCAGACAATTTTCCAAGCAGACGTTTAACTTCAGGTCTCTAAAATCAACTTTTTCCTGATATAAAGTCCTGTTTTCAATCCCTCTCCCATCTCATCTCCTCCAGAACTTGAATCAGAACCCTCGCACCTTGTTGCCCAAGTTCTTCGGCCTCTACTGCGTCCAATCCGGTGGGAAGAACATCCGTATGGTGGTGATGAACAACGTCCTGCCCCGTGTGGTTCGTATGCACCTCAAATATGACCTGAAGGGTTCCACTTACAAGAGGCGAGCATCCAAGAAGGAAAGGGAGAAGGCCAGGCCCACCTTCAAGGACCTGGACTTCATGCAAGATATCCCAGACGGACTTATGCTGGACCAGGACACCTACAACGCATTGGTGAAGACTCTACAGAGAGACTGCCTGGTGAGCAGGATAGCTGTAAAGATTCCCTTTGGTTTTCCTGAGATATACTGAGAGATTGAAGGACAGATAGAGGATAATTGGAAGTCCAGGCAGTAAAGGAAAGGAGGAATGGGTAGAGAGCAGAAAGGACAAAGTCTCTTATGGGAAATGGAAAAGAGATAGTTTCCCATACAGTAAAAAAAAAGAAAAAAGATTGTGGGTGAACAGGAGAAAAAGAGAAATTAATGCAAAGAAGAAAAAAAATCTATTCAAGATTAACCGACAACCTGATATAGATTGGTACTTTGTTATAAGCAAGTGTCTGGCCTTGACTTTTAAATCTGTGTCACACTTGCATTTACTGCCCTCGTCCTTGGAAAGGATCCATGTGCTCCTGCTCTGGTTTTCACACATATCGTTTGTTTATGTGTCCTTTGGCTTTACTGTGTCTTCTGCATAGTAATAACATCCACATAGTGGTCAGTTTGATTTCCTTCCAGTTCGCTATTGAAAAAATGAAAGCTTTCATCCAGATCAAGGAGTGATGTCTCCATCAGCACACATGTAGATTTCCCTGTGTGTGGAAACCTGTGCTCAGGTACTGGAGAGCTTCAAGATCATGGACTACAGCTTGCTGCTCGGGGTCCACAACATGGACCAAGCTGAAAGGGAGAGGCAGATGGAAGGCTCCCAGGGCGACAGCGATGAGAAGAGGCCCGTGGCCCAGCAGAAGGCCCTGTACTCTACTGCCATGGAGTCCATCCAGGGGGGCGCCGCCTGCGGAGGGTCCATCGACACTGACGACACGTGAGTTTAACTCAAGCACCAAAGGATGAGAGCAGAGTGATAAATGTGATTCCCAGTACTTCCCATATTAATAGACTCAGTGCTTCCTATTCTATTCTATTGTAGTGCATTTGTCACTGGTTTTCTCTTTAAATTAATTTAGGTTTATATATATATATATATATATATATATATATATATATATATATATATATATATATATATATATATATATATATATATATATATATATATATATATATATATATACACACACACACACACACACCGATAGACTGAAAGGTGATACTGAGATAGAGCTGAGCTGTGCAGGAGGCTGTGTCTGATGTTTGCTGACGAGGCTCGTACGCCATCAAAGGTGATAGAGATGTGTCAGGAAGGGAGAGCTAAACCAGAACCGTCAATGACATTATTTAGACACACCTCTGAAGCGAAGGAGCCCGACCCTTAAGTTTAAGGGACTTACCCGGAGGACCTCTGTGCTTATGTTCAGATGCCTAACTGGAGTTTAAGATTGCAGGTAACTTGCTAGAACTCATCTTGAAATGGAAACGTGAGGCTTAATTATGTAGTTTGTGAATCAAGATAATGTTTAGGTATTAAATGAAACAACCCCTCCCACAGATGTTTCATTTTAAAGCCACGAGCTATTCTCTTCACTGGATCATTTCTAGAGCAGAAATGAGTGGCTGTGGGTTCATACTGAACTATGAACCCTTAAGCGATGTTTCAGTCTTACTTCCTCTCGCCATCCAGGATGGGAGGTATTCCAGCAATCAATGGGAAAGGGGAAAGACTTCTTCTCTACATCGGAATCATCGACATCTTGCAATCCTACAGGTGATCAACACAGAGATCTTCACCACAGGCCATCGTTAGATTAGTAAACATGCATTACTTTCCTTTCTCTCTCACCTGTTTAGCATCATGTAAACTGTCTCGTTTGTGTTTCTGCAGGCTAATCAAGAAACTGGAGCACACATGGAAGGCTTTGGTGCATGACGGGGTGAGTTACATCGCTCTTTAGATGACACACAGCTTTCACACACCAGAACGCTTCAGCACTGAGCAGGTCAGGTGAACTGAGATTGATTTCTTAGGTCTCCAAAACGACGTTTTATCCCTGCAAGCGTTGTAGGTGTGAAAAAGAGCTTATCTGTCTGTGTAAACGTGCTTCTCCATCAGTTCACCGCTTCACCTCACTAGTGCCTCGTGTTCTCTCTGCACAGTTAAACGTGTTCATCCAGCGCATACCCGCCTTCCTGTCTTCCTTTCAGTAGGTTATTTATTTATTAAATACACAAAAAGGAAGAATGACAAAGTCAGTAGGTTTTTAGTTTATCTCGCAAGGAGGACAGACAGAGGAATTTGGTCACATTTCCTCTACTCCGACCTCCTTCTCTCCCGTCCTCCTTTCGTTTTTATTGAAAATAATGAGGTCACAAATCACCGGAAGACAAGCAACTTATAAGATTAGAACATAGTGCGTAACCAAAGATGAGATAACCAAAAAGAATGCGTCAAAGTACAAATCACTGTATCATTTCCCTCCTGTTTATCACATCTTTGCCCACTTCTCACATCGTCCAAGACCACTTCAGGTGATTTTCAGTCATGGAGTCATTTTTCATGGGCACAAAGATATTTACACTCAGAGGGGTTTCTATAAGGCAAAAAGAGGAGAGATATTAATATCATCATAATCAGAGACATTTTCATCACCATTGTTATCAGAGTCATGACCCAAAAGCGGATACATTGATGCCACACGGTCTTCCACGGGTGAGATGACTGTGGTGATCAATCGGTTCAGCAGTGCACGCAGACACGGAATACACCAACACCCACACAATGTCAGAATTGCTGAAAGTACAGCGATGGATACTAGTACAGAAGATACTAAGGTTCAGTACTTGCCAAATGCATCCAGCCAGGAGTCCCACATGGCTGTGTCAACACCGGAGTGCTCCTTCATTTTGCCATTCAGCGTACACAGCCCTCGTATGGCCTTGGTAAGACTACCATCTGCAGCGGTGTCATTATCAAAAAGTGCAACATCGTTCTCCGAACATTGCACACACACCTCCTTTTTCAGCCAGAAGCATATCCAGGGCAATCCTGTTCTGGAAAGTCATAACAGACGTGGCAGACAGCTGTCCATGTACAGCCTCGAACCCGTTCTGTGTCCAGTTTCCTAATTTCGGAACATTTTAGTGGATGTAGTTTATTCTGTCCATATTTTTGTTCAACGTGCACCACGGGCAAACAGAGGACTCAAATCCTGCTGCTATCTGATTTACCAATTTGTACTCATCTGGCACACCGCGTGGCACCTCGATGGCATCAATGTATGTGGGATCTTCGTCAGAGACCCAAGTGGAGCCGCCGGATCTCTTGCTTCTGTAAAGATGATGGTTAATATTCTAATATTGTCGTGTATTGCCTAAAGGTTAGACCTTATAATTTCCTGTTAATATCATGCACGCAATAAATCAATAGAATTAGCTTTATTTAAATGTAAACGTTTCCCCGAATGCTTTGTGATATGATATGGAAAAGTATTATAAACAGGTGTCTTTATGTCTTTATTTGCAATTATTATCCACTGATGCTACAGTTTTCATTTTACAGGGGAATAGACAGAATTATGCTCCAGTTTGACTTGTAGAAGTATAATTTTATGCTCCCGCTGATGCTCGATCACCCGCAAGTCCCTGAACTATGATGCATCACCCATATTTTTAAAGGGAAGAAGATGTAAGATGCCGTTTAGACAGCGTCGCTTCACACGCTGCTCTCTACCACTCTTAAATAAACTTGTTACCAAGATATGTGTGGGAAATCAAACAGGCTCTTTTTTTTTGGGTAGCTTTGGTGCCTAGAATAGATACTTCACACTCATATTCTACACACAGATGATGAATGCATTTGGAGATGTTACTCATAACAAACAAACATGACCATGTGGCTGAAAGCGGATGAGTGAGATGGTGTCCATTCGCTTCCTCAGTCTCCTCCGGCCCTCTTCCTGCCCTCTGCTACTCTAAACCAGACACCAAGTGTCGTCTGTCAGTCTGCTGGCAGTGTTAACTCGGTCTACTGATACATAAACAATGAAGCAGAGTGTCTGTAGCCTCATCTGACGGTGTTTCTGTGTTTGTTTTCCTGCGTATGTCTGTGATTCTCAGTTGCACAATTTGACCCAGTGAACAGAATAGACGAAATGGGACACTAAAGGACAAATAGATGCTTTAATCTACTGTAAGCCCCTATTTGATCATTTTATTCATGCACCATTTGTCTCATTAATCTGTTTGTCTCTCCCTCAGGACACCGTGTCAGTCCACCGGCCAGGTTTCTATGCCGACAGGTTCTTCAAGTTCATGAGCAACACCGTTTTCAAGAAGAGTTCCTGTGAGTTTCCTTCTCATCTAGATGCTACCTTACATAGTCAGAGAGCTGTGTGAGAAGAGCCAGACAGAGATGGAGTTGGCAGATGCCACACTTTGTTCTATTTTACTGCCAAGCGTTGATAGGAAAATCAGATACAGACGCTAAAAGCCTTATTAGGTGCTGCTTAGGGCTCTGTGAAGGAAAAAATAAGGCCACTTTGATCGCAGTACCACTTTTGTTTTTCACTGCTTTTATTTATTTTTATATTTTGCAACTCTGTGCCTTCCTCCTCAGCCTTGAAGTCCTCTCCATCCAAGAAGGGCCGCGTGTCCTTGACAGTGCCTAAGTGTGCTGGTCCCGGTGCGGCCTGGTCAGCCAGCCAGCTGCCGTCGGAGAGAGACGAAAATATCTACGACCTGCGAGGAGCTCGCAGCTTCCCGACTCTGGAGGATGAGGGTAAATTTGTTGTGCAATACGCAGTTGTAATAAACATACTCAGACAGACTGGCAGAGGTAGATCATATTGTATGTCCATCCTAATTTTAAATATATTTTGTGAGCCATTGTTAAGTTTAAGAGGTTTACCTGGGCCACAATTGCACATTTCTATAATTTTTTCTTTTTTTTTTTCAGCTAGTACCGTGCAGTGGAAATGACCTGTAACTGAAAAATGCAGTTAAGGTTCAGTTCACTGTTAAGGGAGACAGTTGATTATAGTCTTTTTGCATAAACAAATGCCACTTCAAGCATGCATTGACCAACCACGGTTCTGTGGTTGAAACCATTGGAACTAAAAAAAAACTACCGTATGTGATGACAAAAAATTAAAAATGAAAGCTCACAGCCATCAGCTCTCTCCAAGATCCAGTAATGTCGTTATCCTCCTTCCAGGGAGACCAGACCTGCTTCCGTGTACTCCTCCATCATTTGAGGAGGCCACCACAGCATCGATTGCCACCACTCTCTCTTCCACCACCTCTTTGTCCATCCCAGAGAGATCTCCCTCTGACACCACCGAGCATCCTCGCTACAGGTACTAACTCACATGCTCAATCCCCTTCACTCCAGACAAAAAAAAAGCACCATTGATCACCATTTATGTCCATGTCCCTGCGCACTAGTCACTGGCATTGATCGGTTCCAGCTACTTGAAAAAAACATATTGAAAAGTGCCCTTCATAAATTAAAAACAGCAAAATAATCTACTGGAAATTGTAAAGGAATCAATAGGCTCTCTTTACTTTGTGATGGTCATTAGTTACTGATGTCAACTTCTTTTATACACCAAGCAGCTCTTGTGCTTCCACTCACAGTGTTTTCTCGGTCTCCAGGAGGCACACCCAGTCTCTCAGCCATGACGGAAGGTGAGTCGGATCCTAAACCTGTTCTAAGCAGGATCAGCTCAGTGGGTTTCAGAAGTTCTGACGCTTGCCAGCCCCATGTTTTCACAGCATCACAGCTCTCTGGGTGTGGTGGGTGGATAACAGGAAAAATATGTGAAGGGAGAATGTTTTTATGAGTAAGCCCCTTCTTCCCGTTGCTAAGATGTGGCTCTGTGCATGTGTGTGTTTGGGGGTTTCATTTCCTCTCTGCATGTTTTTTTAGGGGCTTTTTTTCTGTATGTGTTTGTTTGTGTTCAGGACTCATGAGGAGCTGCGTGTGCGTGAGGAGGATCAGCAGACCATCACGGTGGAGGTGGAGTTAAAGAAACACGACAGCGAGCCCACCATCTCTGTTCCACAGCCTTCACCTCAGCCCAGGTAACATGACAGACCCACTGTGAGGTGCTCAATTAACATGTTGTTTAGTCAGGAATCTCTCTGATATGGCTTGGGAGAGGTAAGTACTTATAAATACTATAATCTGTTTATATGACACAAGCATCAGGAATACAACTTTAAACATTTATCTAGAGATCAATGAAATAGCATGAACATTGAATATGTTCAGAGTGATCTCGGAGTACGGAGGCCCGGATCTTCCGGTTGGAGGTCAACTTCCTCTATTCTCAGAGACACAGAACAAACTTTGTTTGTCTTTTGGTTTGCAGCCAGAGTCTCCACATTAAGAACCGTCTGTAGTAGTCCAACCCAAAAACGCAGATCCAAACTTTCCAGCTTTGGATCTGGTCTGGTTACAGTCTGCATTTCCCCGAGTACCGATTCTGACAAGCTCTCGTGAAACTGTCCTTGTTCAGTCAAATACTTTTGTCATAATCAAGAACGTCTGATGATCTAAACTGAAAATTACTGACAGAACCCCCCCCCATCCCCAAAAGAAAAAAAACAACCACAGTACCTTTTATAATCATACCAAGAAAATAAGCATACTAAACATAATTAAAAGATAAATGGTAATAGGAAATGATTCACTACTCTTTTTAGCATCATACTTTTAAAATACTATAAATACTAAAAATGCAATAGACTTTTTAGATATCTTGTGAGTATAAAAGATTCAGTTGTTTTATATGTTACTTTGATACGAGATAGAAACAGCTCTGCAGGATAGAGCCCTCATGACCTCTGTTGCCTGCAGTCCCAACTCACCTGGCATCACACTGTCAGCGGTCGGATTAGTACACCTGTATCTCACACATGCAGACATCCATTTGAAAACAGCTTACCCCATTTCTTCATTGTGCTCAGAGGTCCACCGTTGCAAACTATTAAATGCTGCATGGGCTTTTTGGAGCAGCTGCCTACATTAATTGGGGTTATCATTATGAGCGAAGTGTGCACATGCATGTGAATTTGTGTCGTGGGTGCATTCGTTCTGTGTGAGGCCCAGGCGTTTCCAAACAGGCCCCAACATTTTGGGGGACACCAGCCAGTAGAAGTAGGACAGTGGGCCATGACGCCTGCAGGCCTGAGCGAGCTTCTGTGAAGACGTTGCAACACTGCATGATTTCACCTTATTTTTAAAATGTAGTTGGATTGGTTTGGAATTTTAGTAGCCAAAAAAAAAGAAAAAAGATAACAATACACTGTAGGGGGTGTGGATTTATAAAATCAGAGTTAAATCTGAGCAGAGTCAATCATGAGAGTAAGGTTCATATTTATTTGTTTGGGTTAGGTCAGGGGGGTGTGGCCTGTTCATCAAGGGAATTCAACTGAATAATCGGATTTGATGCTGCGAGGGCAGTGGCTAGACATATGACCCGGGGGTCTAGAAGCGCTGGCAGGAAGGTAGGAAAGGGCAAATGGGTGGATGCGCTGAGACGGCGGTAAGGGGAGGAAAAGGAAATGGGGCGATTTATTGGTGGAGAAAAATATTGTGAGAAGATGAATTTTAACAAAAAGGGAACACGAAGCAAGATTGGGTAAAAGAGTCTTCCTGCATGGCGACCACTGTCCTGTCCTCCTCGTCTGTTCAGCCAATCAGGTCTCTCTTTGAGATGCCACGTCGGCTTTTTTTTTCCTTCACTGGATAGGTGCCAGACTTTTCCTCTGACGGAGCTAAGCTCAGCACACAAAAGACAAGTAAAAAACAATGTGGAAGCGCATAAATCCTTTCCTAATAGTTGATGATCTTGCCAGGAACAATAGCACATTGTTCTAGCACACAGCCAGCTGGCATAGTGGAGAGCTTAAGCATCTCCAGCACAAACACCCACACACATATAGCTGTTGGTTTTTAGTCAGGGCCGGTTTAATCCTAACAGTTTAGTCTCTTTCCTCTGCTCTACTGCAGGGAAATGGTTCACAGCAAATGAACCAAGTAATTGGTCTAAATGTCAACACCTGCTGTGAGACGTAAGGTCGGGTGTAAAGGTGGAGGTCAGACTGGGCAGCACCAGTCGCTGTCGAGACACTGAGCTTGCTCATAAACTCTAAAACCCCTCATTTCTGCATGGATGGATGGATGGATGGATGGATGGATGGATGGATGGATGGATGGATGGATGGATGGATTGATTGATTTGAAAAAGTGAGATGATTTACCATTTCATGGGCCGTGTTAACTGTTGTGTTGCCTTTCAACACAGTCCGTGTATTATTTGTTGTACTTCTCATTTTCTTACACACTAAATGTTTTTCAGTCGGGCCAAGGTCGAGACTGCAGCAGACCACTTCTGCACTTGTCCTCTCCTGCTACGAAGCCATGCTTTTGTGATGGAGTCAGTATTGTAGTTTAGCACAGTCTCAGTAAAAAATACAAGGCCACTTAGTTCTGGCTATTTTAAATGATTTTAAATCTGGATCTGTTCACATAAAGCTTTGTCTTTGCAGGATAGAGCTTTAAACTGTGTTTTTGGACCTTGCAGTGAACTGTTTTAGACAGTGATTTCTGGACCTGTTCCTAAGCCTGTGCAGAGATTTCCGTTGCAGAATTGTTTATTTTATTTTATTTTATTTCCAATTCAGTGCCTCCTAAAGGTTTAAGATCCTGGGCATCCAATAATGATTGTCTGCCGTGTCACAGGGATTTATCCAGATTGCGAGAATCTTTTGATGACATTATGTCCCGTGGACGGTTTTGTGAGTTTGTTTCACAAGTTGTGGAAGTTTTGCACATTTTTACTTCTGAAATTCTAAAATGTCTCATTTTCAACATTTCAATAGTCCAGTTGTAAATACAAAATGGGTTTTTATTTACATTTTGCACAACATACCAACTTTTTGAGAACTGGGATTACAATTCATGTTGCAGTATATGTTTTTTTTTTTTTTTTTTTTTTTTTTTTTCTGCTGGTTTGTCAGTTTTATATAGATTTATATTTATTGAGCACAAAACATGTACAAGAAGGGCATGTACAAGAACAAACAGAACATGTACAAGAACAGAGGCTAATGCTAAAAGATTATTCAAACAATGCTCCAGTTTTTTGTATTTTTTTTCCCCCTCCCCAACATGACCCTCCCACCCCTAAGAACATACGGGACATCCCACAGAAAGTATGAAATGAATTATTTTGTCAGTTGAAATGAGCAAGTATGTACCACTACGGCTGTGTGACCTTAACATGTATAACCTGAATAACAAAAATAACAGAGCTGCTGAATGCTATTTCCCAGGTAAAGTGTTGAGTTCATCAACGTATGCCAATACCGGGCCCCACACAGACAGAAATTTGCTTCTGGACCCCTTAAGAGCATATTTAATTTTTTCTAGTTGCATAAACTGCAATAAATCATTAAACCAAAGAGACACTTTGGGTGGCTTATTAGACTTCCAGTGTAATAAGATCCTCCTACGTGCTAGTAGAGTTGTGAAAGCAATGATATGTTTATGTTGTTTCCTCAGTGTAGAATGTCTTCTGTCTGTAGTGCCGAATAAAGCCATGGCTGCATTGGGTTGAAGATCAATTTTGAGAGCCTTTGATAGTGTTTCAAAAATGACAGACCAGTATGATGACAGAGCTGGACACAGCCAAAACATGTGTGTTAAGTTAGCCGGAGTGTGATGGCACCTATCACAGTTGGCATCTATGTTAGGGTAGATTTTTGCTAATCTGGCTTTGGAGTAGTGGACACGATATACAATTTTTAATTGGATTATGCCCAATTTTGCACAGGAGGTGCTGTTATTTACTTTTAGTAAAGCATCATTCCAGATGTCATCCTCCAACACCAGTTCCTCCCCCAACTCGTCCGCCCAGTCTGCTCTGATCTTTGCAAGACACACATTTTTTAAAGAAATTATGTGACCATATATTCTTGAGATGAATCTTCTAAAATGTACTGGGGTTTCTAAAAGTGTTTCTATACCTGAGAGTGATGGCATATTTGGAAATTCTGAGTCTTGAGTCTGAAGAAAGTGACGAATTTGGAAGTAGCGGAATAGACTAGACCGGGGAAGATTAAACTTATGCGACAGGTCTTCAAAGGTCGCAAAGACAGAGTTTATGTACATATCTTTAAAATAGTTAATGCCTTTCTTTTTCCAGAGATTGAAACCAGAGTCCAGCTTTGCTGGGGGGAAAAGGTGATTATTGTGTATAGGGCTTAGTTGAAGGAGATTCCCACAGTTGAAGCTTCGTCTAAACTGAGACCATATTTTTAAGGTGTTTATGACCACTGGGTTATTAGTATATTTTAGGACTGAGAAGTGCGGGTCAGACGTGACCAGGGCTCGGAGAGAAGTTGAGGAACACGATGCAGCTTCCAGAAGGCACCATTCCAAATCGGGAGTATGGAGCCAATGTATGATACTTTTTATGTTTGATGCCCAATAGTAGTGGCAGAAATTGGGAAACGCTAAGCCACCTAGATTTTTAGGTCTCTGCAACAATTCAAGCCGTATTCTAGGTTTCCTACCATCCCATATGAATGAGAGAAAGACCTTATCGAGAGTTTTGAAAAACAATTTAGGAAGATGGAGTGGGATACACTGAAAAAGGTAAAGAAATTTAGGAAGTACAGTCATTTTAATACAATTAACCTTCCCTGCCAAGGATAGATGAAGGGTTCTCCATTTCTTTAGGTCTAATTTAGTATTTTCAAATAATGGGCAGAAATTCTTTTGATATAGATGCTGCATATCTCTTGTAATATTGATACCCAAGTACTTAAAGCCATCTGTAGATATTTGGAATGGCAAGACACCAGCCTGTATTTGGAGAGCCAGATCGTTAATAGGGTAACATTCACTTTTGCTAATATTTAATTTATATCCAGAAAAGGCCCCAAATTTCCTCAGGACATGAAGTATATGGGGGGTGCTTTGGACAGGGTCTGATATATATAACAGTAGATCATCTGCATACAAAGAGACTCTGTGCTCCCTACCCCCCCTGTGGATTCCGCTAATTGGTGGTAGAGTTTTGAGTGTGATGGATAAGGGCTCTATAGCCAGAGCAAATAGTAGTGGGCTAAGAGGACAGCCCTGGCGAGTGCCCCGTGACAGCTGGAAGTATTGCGACCGCTTATTGTTACTAATTACAGAGGCTTTGGGTGATTTATACAAAAGCTCAATCCAGGAGATGAAGTTGGGACCATAACCAAATTTCTTTAAACATGCAAAAAGATATTTCCATTCCACCCTGTCAAATGCTTTCTCCGCGTCAAGTGCAATAACCACTTCTGGCACTGCGCTGGAGGCAGGAGAGTAAATTACACTCAAAAGTCTGCGTATATTTGTGAATGAGTGACGCCCTGGAATGAAACCAGTTTGGTCGGCAGAGATCACATCATGTATTGTGGTTTCTAGACGAAGAGCAAGGGCTTTGGCCAAAATCTTCACATCACAGTTGAGGAGAGAAATGGGTCGATACGAACCGCAGTTTTTAGCATTTTTGCCTGGTTTAAGCAGGAGGGTAATTGATGCTTCAGTTAATGTCTGGGGGAGGGAGCCCCGGGATAAGGAGTCATTAAACATATCAAGCAATATTGTTGATAGTTTGTTCGAGAACTTTTTAAAGAACTCAATGGGGTATCCATCTGGGCCAGGTGCCTTGCCATTTTGCATTGAGTTTATTGCATTGGTGATCTCTTTACGGTCCAGTGGAAGTTCAGTATTAGTCCTGTGCCTTTCTGTAACTAACGGGGGATGCAAGTTATTAAAAAAGGTGTCCATATCCGAGCAGTCTTCTGTTGTTTCTGATTTATAAAGCTTGGAATAAAAGGAGGTAAAAGTTTCATTGATTTCTACTGGATCAATAGTCAGTGTGCCATCGTTTTTTGTTATTTGGGGGATTAGTTGAGCAGCTGAGCGACACTTAAGCTGGTGCGCTAAAAAACGACCAGCTTTGTCACCATGTTCATAAACGTATCCTCGTGATCTCAACAAGAGGCGTTCTGTCTTCTCAGTTGACATCAGATTGTATTTTGTTTGGAGGTCCAGCCTCTTTTTATAGAGCTCAGGGGAAGGAGAAGCAGAGTACTGAGCATCCACTTTGGATATTGATTTAACAAGCTCGTCTTGTGTGGTTCTTTTCATTTTATTTATTTTAGCTGAATATGAGATAATTTCACCCCTAATGACAGCCTTTAGTGCTTCCCACAGGATAGAAGGAGAGGTGTCATCTTTTTTGTTAGTTCTTATGAAGTCATCTATACTTTGGGATATAATTTTGCAAAAACTCTCATCCGCCAAAAGATTTCTGTCAAATTTCCAGGGGGGGCGTTCCAATTTATAGTAAGGGAACACGAGATCCAGTAGAACAGGGGCGTGGTCAGATTCAATTATAGGCAAGTATTCAACTTTTGAAACAAATGAGAGAAAATTTTGGTCAATGTAAAAATAGTCTATTCTGCTATAAGATTGATGTACAGAAGAAAAAAAGGAAAATGACTTACTTTGTGGGAACAAAAAACGCCAAGGATCGACACTTCCTATCTCGCCCATAAAATTTGATAGAAGTTTGGCCTTCTTAGAAAGGTTTGTAAGTTTAGGATTGGAACGATCAAGTGTTGGGTTTATTACACAGTTCAAGTCTCCACCAAAAATTAATTGGTGAGAGTCCAAATCGGGAATTAATGATATCATCTTACCTATAAATTTATCATCATCCCAATTTGGGGCGTAGATATTTACCAAAACCACAGGTTTATGATAGAGGAGCCCAGATACCATCACAAATCGCCCTTGAGGGTCTGAGATGATAGTAGTCATAGTAAACTGGATTTTCTTATGGATCAGTATGGCTGTTCCGCAGGTTTTGGAATTAAGATTAGAGTGGAATATATTACCAACCCAACTTTTTTTAAGTCTGACTTGGTCCTTAACCATCAAGTGAGTTTCCTGGAGAAAAGCAATATCACATTTTAGCTGTTTAAGGTGATTAAATATCCTAGCTCTTTTGACAGGTCCATTTAAGCCTTTTACATTCCAAGTGATAAACCGTATATCTGCTCCGCCTGTATCAGCACCCTTCATCATGTAAAAATAAAGGGAGGAAATGACCCAGTAGTGACAGCCAAGGGGTACAACTTGTCAATTACTTTACTAAGACAAAAACGCAGTCTATGCTGCAAAGACGTGGTGGTGTCCCATTCCCCATCCCTAAACTCAACCCCGTCTAAACCCAAACTAAGAACTAAGCCTATACCTGTCCCTCTCCTTGAGGCAAGCTGCAGGCTAAACACTATTTTTCCTACGAACTTCTGGTTACACATCTCCTTATATTTACACATAGGGCTCCCGGCTCATTGTAAAAAAATAAATAAATAAAATAAATAAATAAATAAATAAATAGAAAGATTTTAAAAAATAAAATAAATACACCCCACCCCCCAACAGCTCTTTTACCAAACTATTCATCCACTTGTCTCAGCATCAAAACCCAAACAATAAGTTTAAAAAAAAAAAAAAAAAAAAAAAAGGGAGAGAAGGAACAAAACAAAAACGGGGGGTGGAGGGCAGAGAGAAAAAACAAGCACAGCCGAACATACACGAACCTACAGATACCTATGCATTAAAGGCAGGTGGTTAAGTCGGATTATGGTATTTAGTCTAACATAAATAGTATGAAATACACACACCTCAGAAATGCTAACATGAGCTTGTACGATTTGGAGTTCGGGTAACCAGCCATCTTCCAAATGTTTAGACAAAGACATTTAAAAAATAATAATGATAAAAAGTCAAATAAGAAGATCTACTTTTCACCGAACCTCTGGTCGTAAAACTTCTGCGCTTCGTCGGCTGAGTCGAAGGTGCAGACGTCGTTCCCGCACATGACTCGCAGTCGGGCCGGGTAGAGCAGGTGGAATCGGACGTTCCTCTGGTACAGGGACTGTTTGACGCCGTTGAACGCGGCTCGCTTCTTAGCGAGCGCGGCGCTGACGTCCTGGTAGACCCTCACGGTGGCACCCTGGTACTTCAGCTCGTGGCTCCGGGCCCAGCGCAGCGCAGCCTCCTTCTGCTGGAATCTAGAAAAACAGACCAGGAAGGTCCGAGGAGACGATCTCCGGCCGGAGTTGAAAGTCGGGGTTCGGTGGGCTCTCTCAAGTTCAGGCGGTGTCGGGAAAACATCGGGTCCCATCAGCTGCATCAGCACGTCCGACATAAACTTTACGGGATCTTTGCCGTCCTCGCTACCCTCCGGGATGTTCAGGATACGGAGATTGGATCTCCGTGAGCGGTTCTCCAAATCATCACATCGGTCCAAAAGCACCTGGTTTTGGCTCTGGAGCGTTCTGATGGCGGACTCCGCGAGCGTGAGCCGCTCGAAGTTGTCCCCCGCCACCCCCTCCACGGAGGTAAGGCGGCTCTGGAAGGAGTTGAGTGTCGTTTGTAGCGAGTCCAGTGAAGCTTGTATTGGTTTAATGGCGACTTGTATGAGAGAAGAGATGTCCTCCTTCAGCGAGGTTCTCTGCTTGGCGAACTCCGCCGCTAGTTGGTCCATAACCCCCGCCGCAGCAGCACCAGACGGGGCCGGGGTCCCCTCTGCGCTGGGAGAGCTGCTAGCAGTGAAAGATGCTAGCTTAGCGGCTGCACGCGTGGCCGGGGTCTGCACGCTGGTGGTCGATTTGGCAGATTTAGAGTTGCTCATTTTGACCAAAGAAAGCTAATGTAGCAACGTCTGAATAAATTCTATCCAAATTTAAGCAATAATGTAGCTTATGGGAAGTTGTAAATACAAAATGGGTTTTTATTTACATTTTGCACAACATACCAACTTTTTGAGAACTGGGATTACAATTCATGTTGCAGTATATGTTTTTTTTTTTTTTTTTTTTTTTTTTTTCTGCTGGTTTGTCAGTTTTATATAGATTTATATTTATTGAGCACAAAACATGTACAAGAAGGGCATGTACAAGAACAAACAGAACATGTACAAGAACAGAGGCTAATGCTAAAAGATTATTCAAACAATGCTCCAGTTTTTTGTATTTTTTTTCCCCCTCCCCAACATGACCCTCCCACCCCTAAGAACATACGGGACATCCCACAGAAAGTATGAAATGAATTATTTTGTCAGTTGAAATGAGCAAGTATGTACCACTACGGCTGTGTGACCTTAACATGTATAACCTGAATAACAAAAATAACAGAGCTGCTGAATGCTATTTCCCAGGTAAAGTGTTGAGTTCATCAACGTATGCCAATACCGGGCCCCACACAGACAGAAATTTGCTTCTGGACCCCTTAAGAGCATATTTAATTTTTTCTAGTTGCATAAACTGCAATAAATCATTAAACCAAAGAGACACTTTGGGTGGCTTATTAGACTTCCAGTGTAATAAGATCCTCCTACGTGCTAGTAGAGTTGTGAAAGCAATGATATGTTTATGTTGTTTCCTCAGTGTAGAATGTCTTCTGTCTGTAGTGCCGAATAAAGCCATGGCTGCATTGGGTTGAAGATCAATTTTGAGAGCCTTTGATAGTGTTTCAAAAATGACAGACCAGTATGATGACAGAGCTGGACACAGCCAAAACATGTGTGTTAAGTTAGCCGGAGTGTGATGGCACCTATCACAGTTGGCATCTATGTTAGGGTAGATTTTTGCTAATCTGGCTTTGGAGTAGTGGACACGATATACAATTTTTAATTGGATTATGCCCAATTTTGCACAGGAGGTGCTGTTATTTACTTTTAGTAAAGCATCATTCCAGATGTCATCCTCCAACACCAGTTCCTCCCCCAACTCGTCCGCCCAGTCTGCTCTGATCTTTGCAAGACACACATTTTTTAAAGAAATTATGTGACCATATATTCTTGAGATGAATCTTCTAAAATGTACTGGGGTTTCTAAAAGTGTTTCTATACCTGAGAGTGATGGCATATTTGGAAATTCTGAGTCTTGAGTCTGAAGAAAGTGACGAATTTGGAAGTAGCGGAATAGACTAGACCGGGGAAGATTAAACTTATGCGACAGGTCTTCAAAAGGTCGCAAAGACAGAGTTTATGTACATATCTTTAAAATAGTTAATGCCTTTCTTTTTCCAGAGATTGAAACCAGAGTCCAGCTTTGCTGGGGGGAAAAGGTGATTATTGTGTATAGGGCTTAGTTGAAGGAGATTCCCACAGTTGAAGCTTCGTCTAAACTGAGACCATATTTTTAAGGTGTTTATGACCACTGGGTTATTAGTATATTTTAGGACTGAGAAGTGCGGGTCAGACGTGACCAGGGCTCGGAGAGAAGTTGAGGAACACGATGCAGCTTCCAGAAGGCACCATTCCAAATCGGGAGTATGGAGCCAATGTATGATACTTTTTATGTTTGATGCCCAATAGTAGTGGCAGAAATTGGGAAACGCTAAGCCACCTAGATTTTTAGGTCTCTGCAACAATTCAAGCCGTATTCTAGGTTTCCTACCATCCCATATGAATGAGAGAAAGACCTTATCGAGAGTTTTGAAAAACAATTTAGGAAGATGGAGTGGGATACACTGAAAAAGGTAAAGAAATTTAGGAAGTACAGTCATTTTAATACAATTAACCTTCCCTGCCAAGGATAGATGAAGGGTTCTCCATTTCTTTAGGTCTAATTTAGTATTTTCAAATAATGGGCAGAAATTCTTTTGATATAGATGCTGCATATCTCTTGTAATATTGATACCCAAGTACTTAAAGCCATCTGTAGATATTTGGAATGGCAAGACACCAGCCTGTATTTGGAGAGCCAGATCGTTAATAGGGTAACATTCACTTTTGCTAATATTTAATTTATATCCAGAAAAGGCCCCAAATTTCCTCAGGACATGAAGTATATGGGGGGTGCTTTGGACAGGGTCTGATATATATAACAGTAGATCATCTGCATACAAAGAGACTCTGTGCTCCCTACCCCCCCTGTGGATTCCGCTAATTGGTGGTAGAGTTTTGAGTGTGATGGATAAGGGCTCTATAGCCAGAGCAAATAGTAGTGGGCTAAGAGGACAGCCCTGGCGAGTGCCCCGTGACAGCTGGAAGTATTGCGACCGCTTATTGTTACTAATTACAGAGGCTTTGGGTGATTTATACAAAAGCTCAATCCAGGAGATGAAGTTGGGACCATAACCAAATTTCTTTAAACATGCAAAAAGATATTTCCATTCCACCCTGTCAAATGCTTTCTCCGCGTCAAGTGCAATAACCACTTCTGGCACTGCGCTGGAGGCAGGAGAGTAAATTACACTCAAAAGTCTGCGTATATTTGTGAATGAGTGACGCCCTGGAATGAAACCAGTTTGGTCGGCAGAGATCACATCATGTATTGTGGTTTCTAGACGAAGAGCAAGGGCTTTGGCCAAAATCTTCACATCACAGTTGAGGAGAGAAATGGGTCGATACGAACCGCAGTTTTTAGCATTTTTGCCTGGTTTAAGCAGGAGGGTAATTGATGCTTCAGTTAATGTCTGGGGGAGGGAGCCCCGGGATAAGGAGTCATTAAACATATCAAGCAATATTGTTGATAGTTTGTTCGAGAACTTTTTAAAGAACTCAATGGGGTATCCATCTGGGCCAGGTGCCTTGCCATTTTGCATTGAGTTTATTGCATTGGTGATCTCTTTACGGTCCAGTGGAAGTTCAGTATTAGTCCTGTGCCTTTCTGTAACTAACGGGGGATGCAAGTTATTAAAAAAGGTGTCCATATCCGAGCAGTCTTCTGTTGTTTCTGATTTATAAAGCTTGGAATAAAAGGAGGTAAAAGTTTCATTGATTTCTACTGGATCAATAGTCAGTGTGCCATCGTTTTTTGTTATTTGGGGGATTAGTTGAGCAGCTGAGCGACACTTAAGCTGGTGCGCTAAAAAACGACCAGCTTTGTCACCATGTTCATAAACGTATCCTCGTGATCTCAACAAGAGGCGTTCTGTCTTCTCAGTTGACATCAGATTGTATTTTGTTTGGAGGTCCAGCCTCTTTTTATAGAGCTCAGGGGAAGGAGAAGCAGAGTACTGAGCATCCACTTTGGATATTGATTTAACAAGCTCGTCTTGTGTGGTTCTTTTCATTTTATTTATTTTAGCTGAATATGAGATAATTTCACCCCTAATGACAGCCTTTAGTGCTTCCCACAGGATAGAAGGAGAGGTGTCATCTTTTTTGTTAGTTCTTATGAAGTCATCTATACTTTGGGATATAATTTTGCAAAAACTCTCATCCGCCAAAAGATTTCTGTCAAATTTCCAGGGGGGGCGTTCCAATTTATAGTAAGGGAACACGAGATCCAGTAGAACAGGGGCGTGGTCAGATTCAATTATAGGCAAGTATTCAACTTTTGAAACAAATGAGAGAAAATTTTGGTCAATGTAAAAATAGTCTATTCTGCTATAAGATTGATGTACAGAAGAAAAAAAGGAAAATGACTTACTTTGTGGGAACAAAAAACGCCAAGGATCGACACTTCCTATCTCGCCCATAAAATTTGATAGAAGTTTGGCCTTCTTAGAAAGGTTTGTAAGTTTAGGATTGGAACGATCAAGTGTTGGGTTTATTACACAGTTCAAGTCTCCACCAAAAATTAATTGGTGAGAGTCCAAATCGGGAATTAATGATATCATCTTACCTATAAATTTATCATCATCCCAATTTGGGGCGTAGATATTTACCAAAACCACAGGTTTATGATAGAGGAGCCCAGATACCATCACAAATCGCCCTTGAGGGTCTGAGATGATAGTAGTCATAGTAAACTGGATTTTCTTATGGATCAGTATGGCTGTTCCGCAGGTTTTGGAATTAAGATTAGAGTGGAATATATTACCAACCCAACTTTTTTTAAGTCTGACTTGGTCCTTAACCATCAAGTGAGTTTCCTGGAGAAAAGCAATATCACATTTTAGCTGTTTAAGGTGATTAAATATCCTAGCTCTTTTGACAGGTCCATTTAAGCCTTTTACATTCCAAGTGATAAACCGTATATCTGCTCCGCCTGTATCAGCACCCTTCATCATGTAAAAATAAAGGGAGGAAATGACCCAGTAGTGACAGCCAAGGGGTACAACTTGTCAATTACTTTACTAAGACAAAAACGCAGTCTATGCTGCAAAGACGTGGTGGTGTCCCATTCCCCATCCCTAAACTCAACCCCGTCTAAACCCAAACTAAGAACTAAGCCTATACCTGTCCCTCTCCTTGAGGCAAGCTGCAGGCTAAACACTATTTTTCCTACGAACTTCTGGTTACACATCTCCTTATATTTACACATAGGGCTCCCGGCTCATTGTAAAAAAATAAATAAATAAAATAAATAAATAAATAAATAAATAGAAAGATTTTAAAAAATAAAATAAATACACCCCACCCCCCAACAGCTCTTTTACCAAACTATTCATCCACTTGTCTCAGCATCAAAACCCAAACAATAAGTTTAAAAAAAAAAAAAAAAAAAAAAAGGGAGAGAAGGAACAAAACAAAAACGGGGGGTGGAGGGCAGAGAGAAAAACAAGCACAGCCGAACATACACGAACCTACAGATACCTATGCATTAAAGGCAGGTGGTTAAGTCGGATTATGGTATTTAGTCTAACATAAATAGTATGAAATACACACACCTCAGAAATGCTAACATGAGCTTGTACGATTTGGAGTTCGGGTAACCAGCCATCTTCCAAATGTTTAGACAAAGACATTTAAAAAATAATAATGATAAAAAGTCAAATAAGAAGATCTACTTTTCACCGAACCTCTGGTCGTAAAACTTCTGCGCTTCGTCGGCTGAGTCGAAGGTGCAGACGTCGTTCCCGCACATGACTCGCAGTCGGGCCGGGTAGAGCAGGTGGAATCGGACGTTCCTCTGGTACAGGGACTGTTTGACGCCGTTGAACGCGGCTCGCTTCTTAGCGAGCGCGGCGCTGACGTCCTGGTAGACCCTCACGGTGGCACCCTGGTACTTCAGCTCGTGGCTCCGGGCCCAGCGCAGCGCAGCCTCCTTCTGCTGGAATCTAGAAAAACAGACCAGGAAGGTCCGAGGAGACGATCTCCGGCCGGAGTTGAAAGTCGGGGTTCGGTGGGCTCTCTCAAGTTCAGGCGGTGTCGGGAAAACATCGGGTCCCATCAGCTGCATCAGCACGTCCGACATAAACTTTACGGGATCTTTGCCGTCCTCGCTACCCTCCGGGATGTTCAGGATACGGAGATTGGATCTCCGTGAGCGGTTCTCCAAATCATCACATCGGTCCAAAAGCACCTGGTTTTGGCTCTGGAGCGTTCTGATGGCGGACTCCGCGAGCGTGAGCCGCTCGAAGTTGTCCCCCGCCACCCCCTCCACGGAGGTAAGGCGGCTCTGGAAGGAGTTGAGTGTCGTTTGTAGCGAGTCCAGTGAAGCTTGTATTGGTTTAATGGCGACTTGTATGAGAGAAGAGATGTCCTCCTTCAGCGAGGTTCTCTGCTTGGCGAACTCCGCCGCTAGTTGGTCCATAACCCCCGCCGCAGCAGCACCAGACGGGGCCGGGGTCCCCTCTGCGCTGGGAGAGCTGCTAGCAGTGAAAGATGCTAGCTTAGCGGCTGCACGCGTGGCCGGGGTCTGCACGCTGGTGGTCGATTTGGCAGATTTAGAGTTGCTCATTTTGACCAAAGAAAGCTAATGTAGCAACGTCTGAATAAATTCTATCCAAATTTAAGCAATAATGTAGCTTATGGGAAGTTTAAGAGAAAAGTGAGCCGGGAGCCTCTGCATGTGCGTCCTCTCCCTACATGTCACAACCGGAACGCAGTATATGTTTTTAAGTGATAAATTGTGTGATCGATCCTGGTCCATACCAAGTTTCCCACAAACCACCTCTCCTTTTTTGTACAGCGCTTATAAGGAGGCAGCTGGCGCAGGTGACTCTTTGTCAGCACCTGAGGCGGGTTCATCCTCCTCCTCCTCGCCCGCCCCGGCTGCTCCCTCCTCACCCGGCCCAGCTGAGGACACCCCGTCCAGTCCCAGGGTGGTGGTGGAGGCAGACAGGGCCAGCCAGGTGTCCGGCTCAGGGTGCACCAGCCAGGCTTCAGTCGACGATGACGATGACGTGCCAATCACAGATATTTACTTTGTAAGTAAAACTCCTGGTATGCAAGCACATTCGCACCTGCAGGCGCATGATAAACACAAAGCGGCCGCTTTTATCACTCAGATTTCCTTTTCTTTAGTTTTTTTGCTTTCATCAAGCCACAACATCATTACACACATATTTCGACAGGATGATAAATGTGTCTTGTTGACTGAGCTGTGTGATGCTGTCCAACAGAGGCGTTTACACAAGGAGAGGAAGCTCAGGCTGGTATGGGAACAAGTGTGTGTGTACTTCATGTTTGCAGTGTGGTGAATTTATCTAAAGAAAGTGTTTTCAAAAATGTGCTCATCGCCTCTTCTTGCTGAGAGGTAGCTTTCAACATTGAGATTTCTTTTTTATAGATGTGAGGAAGAGATCATCTTTCTGTTCTACCTCTTAGCAAGGAAAAGTGTATCCCAGAAAGTTGCACCTCTGTCTTTAGAGTTGTTTTTTAGGGTGTGATTACAGCATGCGCAGCATCTCTTTCATATTCTCACTTCGTGTGCCACACACACTCGGTGGATTTCGAGTGAATAACAGTTGCAGCTTTTGTGGCTTGCATGTTTTCAGTGGCTGGGATTGCTCCACTTAAAGCAAACATCAGACGGTGCTAAATGCACCCAAAAGGTCTTCTATGAATGAATGTATGAGTCTCAGGTGGAGGATGGAGAGAAGAGCCAGCGGTTGCAGTTACAGATAGGACGTTTCCAGCCTGGCTGTGCTCCTGCTGGGTGTCTCCTCGTAGGAATCAAACACCCTCTTGTGTGTAATGAGAAAGCCTAGGGACCGACAGGTTAGTCAATAGGCTCCTCAGTTATTTAACAGCGCTCTCGTGTAGAAGGCGTTGACAGATGTGCAACCCATGCTTTAGAGGAGATACTCCCTCAGTGCACGGCGGCAGGGGGGTGGGGGGGGTTACAGCTCTGCATGAGGAAAAGTGACACTGAAACTGAAGTTTAACTACAGAGAAACATGCTGCAGTCACAGGGTGCTTGTGGGGAGCGGCCAAGAAAAAAAGATGTTTCAGTGGCCATCCATGCAGGAGCGACAGCTACACCTCATAAATATGGAAAATATTCCGGCATTTTTCCCCACATTGACAAGTTTGGAATGCGATTTTCCACATTCTTTTTTTCTCACTGGCTGTTTTCCTCTGCCAACTCTGTCTGTGTCATCACATCTTTCATCGTACATCTGTTACAGATCGGGCTCCTTTGAACTAAATAAAATCCTGTTTTTGGAGGAGTGGCAAAAATGTAAAAAAAAATAAATCAAAATAGCACTTAACACCAGCACTGCAGATGTACTTTCAGTCTTATTTGGCTTCCACAGGTTTCACAAATGCCACTAAATTTCATTACTGCATTCGAGGTGTTAGATTCAACTCTTGTTTGTGAAAAACAACATAGGTCAGTTGTTTCCCTCTCATTTTCACCAGGGTGCAGCTTCTTTAAGCATCCCAGGACCAGACTCTTCTGCATTTATTCTGTTTGCACATACATGCTGATGAAACAGAGATGCACGTCATCATCTAAATCCACTAGAGCACTTTACTGAACGTCTGCAAAGAGATATGTTCAAACTAAATTGGTTTATTAACTGCTAAAATGTTCCCCAACTCGTGTATCTCAGTGAAAAACGGGGCAGATCCTCTTGCTGTGGTATTGAACTTATATTTTAGAGAACTAATGGAAACAGGTGAGAGTGCTTTGTGATATTTCACAGGTTCCTGAGAGAACCTTGTGTCCTCATCCTCACTTGTGTCCACGCTCATCTTTTCACTCATATTTGTCTCGCCATGCCCTCCATCAGTGCCCCAGCCACGTGACTGTCTTCATGAGCCCTAATGAAAATGGTGAGCTTTGATGTGTTGTGTAAGCCAAGTTTTAAAAGAGAGCGTGTCTACCAAACTCATTAAGCGCATATCAGCAGAGGTTACAGTGTTCACAGCAATCTTCCATTTACACCTCAGCATGTGTCCGTTATTTTTATTTTTTATGTTTTTGTAAGCTCACTGTCACTGTCTGCCTCCGTTCATCCTCTCTGTGTATTTTTTCGTCCATGTGCCATGTCCTTCCATTGCTCTCAGTTTCCCGATGGGAGGACCTGGGTGGTCTCTCCCTTCCGACAGAGGAGGAAATGCCGGTCCCGTTGGCCAGTAAGTGAGAAGCGAGTTAGCTGGCTCCGGTCTCGTTCAGTGTGCCTGTCCTGGTGTTAGACTAGATCGGTCCTGTGCATGTCGCCGCTTATTTCAGGAAGCACAAGACCACTGAGAGATCAAGGTTTTCTGGAGTGTGCCGCGTCAGCCCCCAAGCCTCTTATAATTTGTGGGTTTTTTGTTTTTTCCACGGCTCATGTTTTTTTGTGCTGAGGCTGCAAACGATGTTTACCCTCCTGATGGCGAAGTTTAGGAGGCAGAAGAGTCTTATGTCAGTCTGTCTACGTGTGTTTCCTCACTCACTGACAGCGCCACTCATCCTTGTGTGCACCCATGCACTTGCTGCTATGGGCTGAGATTTGTGAGACACATGACATCAACTTGCAACATTACAAATATATTGTGATGGAGGTATGAAGGGATAAAACAGCTTGTAGGGACTCCAGGCAACACTGAGGTTGTTTGCAGTGTGACTTACAAATACTGCAAATACCACATTTGTTTGTTGGAAAAGCAAATACAGCCGGTTCTCTTGCTTTGCTCTGACCGAGGATGCTCTCTGTGTCCGGGCATCCGTGCATCCTGGCTTTTTCCATCTCCTCCTCCACACTCCACATCCTCCCTGCTTGGCTGACGCAGCATCTCATCCCTTGCATAAACACTGTGAGCTCATCCAGATGTCACAAAACACAAAGGCTTGTGTTTCAAGCACACAACAGTAAGACTGATTGTGGGAAACATTTTGCACCACTTCTATGTAACGTTCAGACAAGTTACTTGCCAAACCGAACATCAAGGTGTTGCCAGGATAGACACGTCCCTTAAGCACGTTCAACATATCAAATCCACACGTTCTGACTTGTCTCAAAAACATTTCCTCCTTTATGCATCCCTAATTTTCATTTCCTGTCTTGTCTTTTCTCCTGTGATGTCCTGTGTCTTTCTCTCCTGCCTGACCCTGCTGCTTGTCTCTGTGCCTCTGCCGTTCCCTCTGTCCCTCTGGCCCCCTCTGCTGTGGTGGGTGTGTAAAAACAGCCTCCAGAGGACAGGACCTGGGTGTACTCTCCGCTACACTATGGCTCAGAGTCTAAGGCCCTGCAGGATGGGGATTGGGAAAGAGAGACAGTAAGTGAGAAGCCTCAGACTGAAAAAAATAAAGCACAGGAAATTCCCTCAGATGAGGACACAGGTCAGCTGGAGCCCAGGTTGAGGTGACTGCTCGTCTGGCAGAACATGGACGGAGAGGATGAGTTGTACAATGACACCATGCTTGAAGCTTCTGCAGTGAATGTAGACAAAGCTGCTTGGGTACTAAAGTCCATTATAACTTCAACAACAGGCTTCATGCGTGTCCAGAAACCAAACCCCCTCCATTACAACATTCGTTCATTTTCACTGATAAATGGGTGGAAACGGATGCATGCCTGATCCACGACCAGCCGTCCTGCTCAGAGTGTAACACATACATCCACCCGCTGCGTGAAGCCTCTCATACGTCACCTTCATGCTGCTCCATGTTCATGCAGAAGACACCCGAACAACCCTCACGACTTCAACAGAACAGATCACTTTTGGTTTTATTCAGTTATTATAGGTTATATGATAATAATTAAGAGGTTTTGTGTTTTGTTTTTGTTTTTTTCCCAGTGCAATCTTCTTGTTTGATAAATCGGTGAGATTAGACAGTTAGGAATGAAAATGATGGAAATGGAAACGGGCTGTTTGTTCACCTCGCTCAGTAGCAGATTTAGCTCATACACGCTCTGATAAGGTGTCATTGATCATGGATTATATTCATGAAATTAGTTTAGTTGTTAATTGTTCTCTCCAGAACACTTTACATGGGAGCGATGTGTCCAAACAGGTTTTTATGTATTTTATTTTAACGTTAAAGCAAAAAATAAAATCCTAAAATATATATAAAACAACTAAAAGTAATTAAAAGTTGAAGTCTGATTGATAAAAAACATTAGTCTTTGTGCTGTTGTTGATTGGCAGTTATAAAAAAACGCGACAGCTTAAGAGATTTAGGGTTCAGTTGAATTTACAGCATCAGTTGATCTAAAATATTGAATAACGTGCATTATATTAATCAGATTACGAGGAAAACAAATCTCATGTCTTTCAAAAGTCAACCAACACTTTACTGTGTAACTCAGAGGTGAATGTTTCTGAATTTAAGGCGAGTTTGCTGTGTTCACTGTTCTTTTCTCCTCTTAAGAAGGGAGTTGGAACTTTGATCAGATTTTGCATCCAGGGGACATGAAGACGTTTACGCTTGTCTGGGATCATTAACCTGTTCTGTCTGTCTCCCACAGTAAAACCCCGTTCCCCGGCAGAGAGGAGTGAACATCTCAGTGGAAAGGACTCACCCGTCTGAAGTCCAGACCTCAGCGGTAGCAGCACGATCTCTGTCTGAACCAGGATTTTCAACATGCATCCAGAAACATACTGAGAGGAAAGATGTGACTCGAGCGCCTGAGGAGGCGGGGGGTGGGAATCCTGACAGTGGCGACATCGCTGATTTCCAACTGTCCCTGCCTTTCAGCCTTGACAAATGAAATTTATTATATCGATTTAATAATTATGTGTGTGTACGTGTGACATAGTCTGTAGAAGGCTGTAGTCGTAACTGTCTGACATACATGAAACACCCTGGGAACCTGTTGGTCCTGCATCACACAAACAAAGCCCTCTGACCAACTTCCCGCCGGCTTTCCCGCTGATTCTGCACACACAGCTGTGACGTGAAGGGAGCTCCATGCTCTCGTAGTTCCTTCATTTTGGTTTTATTTTTAATATATATGCGCTTCTTCACAAAGAAACAGGACATTTTTACTCATAAAACATTTGCCTTCAGATTGCTTGTACACTTTAAAGCCCGTGTTGTTCACGTCCGTGAGAACCAGCTTCCTTTGCTCGGTCCCGATGTGTTATTGCACCAGTGTTGAGAAGCCTCTTTTTCTTTCTGCTTTTTCCCTTTTGCAGGGACCGACACCATGGATGATCATTTTCTGCATGTTGATTTGGCACAGGGATTTTTGCCACATTGGCTTCCCTCCCCCTTTATCCAGGCTCGGGAACAATGTGGGGCTCACTGTCTTCCCCACAGACCCTGGAAAACAACAGGGCTGGGAATCCCACTACTCCACAGCCACACCATAACCAGTGTTTGGGAGTAACCTGACAAAATTCAAGTACGTTTTCAAAGCGGAAAATTTGATTGCAGCTCCGTCAAGGCTACGGCGCCGCAGCTGCCTCCGCTTGTAGACGGACTGGCTCTGAAATCTTGAGTACCGTTAAGGATTGGCTCGCTGTATTGAATTTGCTTCACTGAACCAGTTACCTCAAATCACACTGATGCATTTCAAGTGCCACACCAGGTCTGCATCGATTTTTGGTTTATTTCTAAGTGAAAGGGCCCAGAGTCAGAATCATTTTTGGGATCAGCGGATCATGCCAAGGTGGGTGGCCGTGTCTAACTCTAAGGTGTGGACTCAAAATCAATTAATTACATAACTTTGACAAACTAATTGGAATAACTACAGTTTTTAAATGTATAACAAGGTAACTAATAATCTTGAACCTAAAATATTTACAAATCGAGCCATATAGTAGCACTGCTAGTGCTTCAGACCCCCCCCACCCCTCCTCGTCTGTAAGTCCTCCTACGTCTGAGTAGACGTGGTCAACAGAACCTCCTGAAGCGCCGGTGCGGAGCGGAGCTCAGTGGAGCTCCCCACGCGTCACAGCTCTGGTCAAAACGTGCACGTGAACGTCAGCCTGACCCCCACAGCAGGAGCAACAGTGAAACTCATTGAGCCATTGAGTGAGAAGATGCAGCTTAGTTTACGAAAGAAAGAATCTGCTTTAGTGATGGGGGAAGTAAGGGGTCGCTAAGTTTACCGATTAGTAATTTATAACTTTAATGTTTTTGCTACGTTTTTATTGGAGACTTTTGTTCTGTTTATAATTTGTTTTAAAATTCACTATTATCAGCACTTTTTCACTCTGATAAGCTTTTTTTTTTTCTATATGCATCCAAAGAGCTTCTTTTTTTGGGGTGGGGGGGGGCTTTCTTTACTCCAGCTTGTTGTTAGTTTTTAGTTTCTTGAGGTCTTTACACGTCAAGTGTTTAAGTTAACGCAGTGTTTCTACATTTTTCACTACGCCCCAGTTTGAAACAGCTGGCAATTTTGCCTTTCTCTCCAAAATAGACGACACTGACTACAACACAAAGGCAAAGATATTGTAGTAAACATTCACTATGTGGCAGTGTCTTCCAGTGTTACAGGTTTTTTTGGACAGATGCACACTAATCCCACCTAAGTTATTTTTAAAAAACTGGCTTTTTACATCCAGGAGCCCCTCTCCTCACGATAAGGATCCATCGAGTGGACAGTTCATCCGTTGGTAGATGTAGACCATCAGTTGTTGTATTTGCAGTTAATATTGTACTCAGCAGTTTGTGGATGGTTGAATGATGTTTGCACTTACGAAGAGGACCTGAAGACGATCTAATGATAGAGGCCAAATAACCTTACATCATATGCAGATGTCATATTTTTTGTCTTGAGAGAAACGTTTCTGCACACATGCTGATATTTACACATTTATTTCAGGATAATGTGTTGATAAAACATCTGGTGTGTGTGTGTGAGTGTGTGTGTGTGTGTGTGTGTGTGTTGCAGTCTATATGTAGGGTTAGTCTTTACTCTAGTCTCTGGCTCACATCTTAGGTTCAATGGACTTTTTGAAATCTAACTTGAGAGCGACTTGCTCCTGTCTGTTAGTACTTTTCTCTGTGTGTGCGTGCGCGTGCGTGCGTGTGTGTGTGTGTGTGCGTGCGTGTGTGCGTGTGAGAGAGAATGAGAGGAAACACTCAAACATTGTAAGATAGAAGTCAGTCTGTTCTCATGACGTGCTGTGGCCAGTTGTAATCAGTTTGCTGTTGTTCACCAGATAAAGACCATAGCAGCAATATTTTGTACAGTTGATCGTTTGACTTCATTTTAATCGCCTTATTGATACAAATTTCACATGTTGGGTCTACGATTTATATATTTTGTTTTTCACATGTGTTTTTGTATTTATTTTTTCTTCCTCATAGTTGTGATCCTGAAAATGTGTACATAAATCTATAAATACATATATAAAGATATACAAATATATTTTCCATTTGAATTGGAGAATATTATTTTTATTTGGTTTTATTTTTGCTGCTGGGCGAGGAATGACTGCAATCTTCATAGTTTACTTGTATCATATTCCTCAGTGTGTCTAGTAAGATGCAGCTGCTGTATACTTACGGTTGAGATACAAATCGTGGCTGTTTCTTTATGAGATATCAAAAACTGAAGGATTTGTGGGTTTTACTTTACATGCAAGTCAATAGGGATTCTTCCAAGTGTTCAGCTGTGTCGTGTCTGTGTTTCCAAATCGCTGTGTGCCCTCATCCATTAGGGAGAGTCCGTTACAGAGACATAGCATGATTTCAAAATGAATATGCATATCAGAAAAGTGTATTTATGTATATCTGTGTATATTCATCTATTTATACGTGAGGATAAATAGATGGCTGTGTGTGTGTGCGTGTGTGTGCGTGTGTGTGTTTGGAATGAAAACAAAATAAAACAGTTCTATGAATTGTTGTCAAAGGAGATGATTTCATGTCTTGATTCCTTGCTGAATTGATGAACTCATAATCAGAGTAACTGTCTCATTTGGAACTAAAATGTGAAATTCAGGAAATTTGGAAGCTGCTTTTGTTGATTTGACTATTGACTATTATTTGACTATTATCACCAAAACAATGACTGCTGTCAGTCCACATTCACTGTGTGTGCAAACCTTTAAACATAATTGTGTTTTTAATCAACAATAAAGTATGCACGTTCTTGTGTTTTTGGTTCGGGGGGGGTGGGGGGATTATCATGGCACAACCAAGACACATTTGTTATAACCTTAAAAATGTTAAAAATGTCATCGTAAAACAAATACTGAGTAACGATAGCAACTTTATATGAATACCTCAGATGTACTCAGTGTGTGAGTTTTGTGCTTCATTTAGACAATGACAGGTTTAATCGTTTTGTCTTCATACGCCACCACAATAGACTGGAAGTAACACAATCAATTCAAATAGAATTCAGGTTAATTCAAATTGAATTCATGTCAATTCAAATTGAAAAGTACTTAATTCACGAAGTGAAATTAATTGTCGCAGTAGATCTGAAGAAACCTGACTGAAGACTTTGTTGCTGAATCCCAGTGTTGTGAAGAGGATGGTCAGGGTTGTCCATGATCCTCATTTTTATGAAGAATCCTCTTTCGCATCATCTCCAGAGCCCCCAGAACAGAGCCAGCCTTCTTTATCGGTTTGTTCAGTTTCTTTAAGTCACTGGCACTGATGCTGCTCCCCCAACAGATGACGGTGGGCTTGCTGAAGCAGGTGTATGACGACGTCTTCAACTCCAACCCCACAACGATAATCAAACTGCAGTGGGTCCTGGAAGTTGCTTGTTTGCTTATTCAGGTGAGCCAATAAAGTATCTCCAGGACTCTCATGATGAAAGATGTTAGGCCTACAGCTCTATCATTACGAGAAGATGGTTAAGATCTTTTTGTTACCATGTTTACAATTTTAAGATGTGATCAAAATGTAGATGTGCAGCTTTAATTAAAGAAGTCACACTAAAAAAGAAAACCACATTCATCCATAAAGATTTAATTCTGAGAATTAAGAATTTAATTCTGAGCATTAATGTCATTTTCTTCACAAAGGCATGAGTAATTGTGTTTTTCTCCAAATGAATGTGTCCCCTAGACTGACTATATATTTTTAATATTAATAAGTGTTATCAATGTTTTTAGTTTGGTTCAGATGACAACTGATATGTTATTGTATTGAATTCTCAAATGGTTACATTCTCCAAACTCCGTCCGATCTCAGCCAAACCTGCTCACAACCACAATAAGTGTTATTTCTTTTACCCAAAAGGCAAAATCTGAAAAAGTTCTATGGTGAAGTGATTTCATGCTTGTTAAAAAAAAGTGCTTAATAATTAGAAAGTATCATTATTTTTAATAGTAGTAATAGTAATGTTCATAATAATTTTATTATTACTGTTATTATAGTCAATAAATACATCGAGTTACATCGGAATAAGAATATTTATTGTCATTGTACAAAAGTGCACTGAACTTGTGTGCAGATCTATTCAGTGCCAAACCGCTGTCCTGGCGTACGTGACCTTCACGCTAGATGCTTGGGTGGGTGGGGGTACAGTTGTGTGTGTAAAGAGTGTAGAGGGCTGTGGCATCCTCTGTTGGTCTGTTGTCCTTGCATACAAATAGTGGTGGGATGTGGGTGCACGTCCTTGGAAGATGAGGCTTCTGATCAGTTTCTCAAAGCACTTCATTCATTTAAACTGCTGGCGGTGGATTTCTCTCGGACACAGATGATGGTTGAGGAGATAAACAGTGAACAGATGAACAGATTAGTAGGAAATAATTTTCCCCTAGAAAATTCTTCATATTCTTTAGATTTTTTTATAACCATTAATAACCAGACAATGCTTACAACACTCTGGGTCATATAATAAAGATGTCACAGGTAGGTTCTATATTTGCAAGATGAGTAACTGAGTAACTTGAAACAACGTCTGTGGGGCGACATGGACGATGATGAAGGACTTGAAAGAGAATTCCATGGAAATGTTAACTTGCCTCACACTGACTGGAGGGAAAACAAGGATGAGAAGCCCAAAACTCCAACTTTCCGCTGTGAAAAGCAGTCGGTTATAAAGGAAGCCAGGTCTCTACCCTGCCCCCACAAGTTGGTGCAGAGCAGACGGACTACTTCACAAACCAACTGCAGATCATGAAAAACAGGCTGCGAAAAAATAGTTTATTATATTCCCAAGAAAGAGATAAGGGAGCAGCGGCAGAGTATTACACAAACTTGTACCATCAAAAACTGAAAGATATGGAAACTGTTTTAGAGAATGAACGACAGCTTAGACAAGCCAGTGAAAATGAGCTCAGCCTGTGCAAAGGCAATATTGCTGATTTGAAGGAGTCTATCAAAAGCTCTGTGATGAGCTGAAGAATGCAAAAACTGAGCTACAAGCAGGGAACAGCTTTATCCATGAACCGACCTCCAAACAGAGCGCAGGAGGAGCTGACCAAAAGTCTTCAGTGGAAAGTGGCAGAGCTCACAGAAAAATGACCACAAAGTTTCAAAAATCAAAGCTGTCACACAAACTGATAATTTCGTTTTTGAAAAAGTCTCCAAACCAAAGGACCACGTGGAGCCGGAAAAGTTGCCTGCGCAAACAGAAGCGTCAGAACCAGATGGAGCCTCCGAGGTGACAGAGACCAATGAAACAACGTCGGTCTCCAAACCAGAAGAGGTCTCTCGTCTGGAACCAAAAGAGAAGCATCGACGCAGGACAAAGAAAGAGGAAAGTGAATTACCAGTTAACAGCAACTGAGGTAACAACCAAAGGAAGCTGGTCTCCAAACCAGAGGTTTCTCAACAAGAAACAAAGAAGAAGTGAAGATGAAAGAAAAAGAAAAAGAATTTCGTTGTGAAAGAGGACTTGATTACTCCATATTCATCTTTACCAACAGAGGTGCGATGGCAGTTCAGCAGAGCAACTGTTGTACCAGGAGATGACAGAGATCGTCAAATCACACTCAGTGGTGCGCCCAAGGACATAACAGAGTCTGGATGTCAAAAAAAAACAACATAAAATCAAAAATTAAAACATTTCAATTAGAAATATTCATAATTTACATTTTGTGTCTGATAAAGGTTTAAATAATGCGAGTTTCAGTTCCACTTAATTATTTCCTTTATTTACTGTAACTTTGATCTTGAAATGGTTGTTTGTCATCTCTTTTTACTAACAGAGAACAGATAAATGAAAAAAGGTGACAAAATAGATCAGGCGTTAGTGGTTTTAAGATGAAAGATATTTAATGCAACTTTAATTCAAAGAACATTTTATTGCTCTCCATTTTCCCTTCATCTAAACTTCCCTGATCCACACTTTTATACTCCCTTTTCTTTGTTTATTTTCTTTCTGTCCTCTGACATCAAAAAAGACACAAATGCATCAGTGCTGATGAGAAAGTTGGGGCTGTAAAGCACATCTGAAACATTTTCAGTCCAGGTCTATTTTCTGTAATTCAACTTTATTTTTTTAATAATACTATGTTCATCCCTTTATATGCACATTTCCTTTAACTGTCAAGAAATCAAACTGATCTTGCTGCGGTACATCACCCACCTGCAGACCGGAGTACAGCTGCTTCTCCCTTTCTCACCTTTGTTTTCATGCAGCTCCACTTAATCTGATATGAAAGAGGTTCTGTTATGATCATATTATAGTCTACAATTAGTTTCCCATTAAACCAGAGTCAGAATTTTTGATTGTTATATATTGCAAATATGAAATGCTGCAATTTAAGGTGGACATCTTCAGCAGGATTAATGGGATGACAGTATGACACAAACAAAGCAGTGCAATAAAGAAGAAAACATATCTTATTAACATGGTGAACAATAATAGGAAAGACATGTCAAACTCGAGGCTTGCAGGCCGAATCTAGCCTGCCATCTCATTTTATCCGGCCCATGTGTACGTCCAACAATTAGAACTTGTTAGATACACCATATATGAAATAATGTCAGTGTGTGGACCATAATGTTATGACCCACAATAATTAGTCCTGATTTTGTTACATGTGCCATGGTAGTTTTATAGAACAAGAAAAAAGGAAACCTTATAACTAATAATAATAAAACAAGATTTGTTTCTGTTTGTTTCACATGTCAGGTTTTAAAAGCTTAAAGGGGTTATCAGATGCCCATTTACCATAAGTTCAAATGATTTTTTAGGGTCTTAGGGCCCCTCTGTTTTCATACAACACACTGGAGCGTTGCCTTGAGGACGGTTGAGGATTTAGTTTATAGAAAGTATGGCAGGAGGCTCTGAAGACACATCTGTGCAACCATATCAATTTGAGCCAACACCAGTATCAGGACATGACATATTTCTTTGTGTGCCTATGTTGTATAACACACATTTTAATATCATGTAGCTTTAAACAGTTACTAAAAAGGATATCTTACAAGTACCACTGAAACCTAATAAGTAATTATACACAACATAGAATATGGATCAGCAAACCTGTGCTTTTGTAGTGAGGACCTAGAGCTCTAATTGACAGCTGGGTGCCAACTTTGCACATTTGTAGCGTCTATATGGAAAGTAAATATGGAAAGACACTGCTTCCCAGGTATTCCATTACAGTGACCAATGTTATGAAAAAAATGTCCATGCTCCATAAATATTTCAAATAATTACTCAAACAGTGTATCAATCCTAAAAAGACACCTTTATAAACCCTCTACAAATGTAACCTTAATGTAGTGTTACCATGTTATCTTTACAGAAAATGTACATAATTTGTAGTCAGGCAAACATCTTCATGCATTGTTCATCGCAAACGTGCAGATATGAATTATATAACAACATTATGACAATTTCTTTGAGACTGTAAACTTAGCCTCAAAAATTACACATACTTTTTCTGGAGGTGGAGCAGAAACACAAATACCAATCCATGCTTCAGTTGCAACCTTTAAAAAAACCGGTCTTATATGGACCTGCATTTATAAAGCAGTCTGGTGCAAAATAATTCACGCAAACATTAGATGAATTTAGGTAACACTAAATTTGTGGTGATGGGAGACAATAAAGGTGTTTGTTTTGGTGGCAATTTGTCCATTAAGACTCAGCCATATACATATACAATAATAATTACTTTAAAGTTTTTTTTTCTTAATTATTAGTTAAATGCAGAATCTTGCAGTTGGCGTACAACTGGCCCTATCACATAGAACTTCTGAAAAAAAAAAAAAAAAGATTTGACATCCCTGTCTATTTTATTTTCATATAATAATAACCATGATTTCTTTCTGAAGTGCTGATGAAAAAAAAGCTTAAATAAACATTGATTGAATGTGTTTTGTTATGTTATATTGTATTGTATTGTGTTGGGTTGTGTTGTGTTTGGTTCGGTTCGGTTCGGTTTTCGAGTTGTGAGAAGACTGTCAGGATGTGTAAATGAAGAGAACAAAGGCTGTTAATATGTCGTCGGCCTCCCTGTTCTGTACGCTGATTGGCCAGGATCTTCAAAGCTCTCAGATTATTGGCTGACATACGTGTCAGTCCACAAGAATTAGCTTTCTAATTGGCGTTGCTTGACGTCCCCAACCTCACGTGCTTCGTGCTGTCGCTGAGGGCGGCGTCGGTTACTCAGCTGCCCGGTGGATCGAGACGGCTGTTGAGCATCGGGGGAACTCAAATAGTCGTTTAAAATTATTGATTTGGAAAATGGGGACTCGAGATGACGAATACGACTACCTGTTTAAAGGTGGGTTCTTCTTTTAAAGCTGCTGACACACTCCAGTTTTGTGGTAGTTCGGCAGCAGAAGTAAAAAACTAAGGAAGTCAACAGATAGCGCATCGATGCTAAAGTTAGCTTTGCAACAGAAAGTCCCGGATGGAGACAAATTAGTTTTTAAACTTGAACATAACTTCTGGGTTTACTGCTGAAAGTCCAGTGTTTGAACCGCGCTCGGCCGAGCGCTCTTGCTGTTCGGACATCAAAAACAGAGTCCGATGAAAGCAAAAAGCAAGGAGATGTGTGTTTGGTACGTAGCTGCTGTAGACGGCGCTCCTGCTAACGTTGCTAACCGCGCGAATTAAAACCTTTTTAAAGATGGTAAAACGGATAGTCAACCAAAACCAAAACAACAAAGGCTCTTTCTGGTCACGAGCATCGCGCTGGTAGAGTTCTGCCAGTTTAAACTACGTTGTATTCTGCATTTTAGGATCATGTTGATCGTCGTAGTAGTGAACTTGACGCGAGTGAAATCACAGGAGAGTCAAAGGTGTCATGTTGTGGTCTTTGTCCACGACGTGACACCGTTTTATAAAGTTAAAGTTAAATGTCATGTTTTGTTGAAAGGCTGACCGCTAACTGCCCTTTTCAGTCCCGTCTGTTCGTAACAGCTGGTTTTAAGTGACTCCTCTTTGCCATGGGAGGTGCCTCTTATGAAATAGGTGTTATAATCTTCACTGTCAACTTCTCAGACACTGTAAATGCAGCATGATGTAAGATCAAGATAAAGAGGCCTGATGATTTCTTCTTCCCAGGGTCTGTGATGTCAAAGTCTCCTGTGAATCTCGGCCACTAACTGAATTGCGTATAGACAGATTTAGACAGCCCAAACAAAGCCACTGTTGTGTTATATTGCAGTTTTTGTAGTTGGTAATTATATTGGACACTCAAATGTATGCTCTCGAGCACAGAACAAGAGATTTTTTTTTCCATAATATTTTCTCTTTTAATTTTCTCTCAGTTGTGGAAGATTTCACATATTTGTCAAAAGTGGAAATATGAATATAATAGCATTTGTTTAATGATAAATAATTGCATCAATCAACTTTGAAGTAAGCATGTGCTTAATAAAATGCCATCATCATTCAAGCTTCAGTACTGTCTCTTACCATGGTAATACTAAGAAGATGAAAGAAATTCTCCTTACTTTTCTTCCTCAGAACTGGAGCTTTTATTGCAGTCATATGGTGAATTTGAGTACATCTTTGTGCAACAAAGTAACATGGCTGCAGCAAATAAAAACAAAAATAGTTGTGTTGGACAGATTGCAAAGCATGTAAATGCATCATTTAAATATCCAATGTCTGCTATTGCAGGAATAATGAGTGGGTGGCATATAATTTAGTTTTCCTGTACCTAAGATTCAGTTTTCATGCAAATGAAACCCTGCTGGTGAACAAAAAAAATTTGTATGCAAAGAAGATGAACTCTAAACACATAATTCAGACAGGAGACTTGAATGTAAAAGACTCATGTTTGTCACTCCCTTCATGACATTTACTCTAGCAAAAGAGAAATAATTTAAGGAGCTTTGATGGGAATATGGGTGCAATCAATACATACAATCACATTGGGGAAACCTAAAACTAAAGTTCCTTTATTTACAGAGTGTGATGTGAAAAAAAAACTTTTTCTAATTCATGCACCTGAAATTCTGTATTAATAGTTGGTGGCTGTTAATGTTTTGTGGTCAGGAAATACTGGGCTACCAAAAAAAAAAAACAAAAGCAAAAGAATAAAGAAGGGGAATAATGTAAAGGAACACAAAGTATTTGGTGTGAAGCAAGGACATGGCCACAATGGGTGAATTTTGTGACGGACTTTGGATAAGATCATGTGTTTGTATATAACTCTGCAGAGAAACAGTTAAAGGAAATAAATACAAATCAGGGTATGCCAAAGAATCTATTTGGTGCTTTAAGTTCCTTTCTTGGTGCAAGAGCACATTTACCCTATACACTGACATGTTGTTGTTCATTGTATTATGAAATTGAATACTTGATGAGATTAATTCTGTTTCAGCTTTTATGAAATAAAGAGAGAACTTGAAGTTTTAGGGAACAAACCCTCCTTCTAACCTGGTTATGTTCATAAAGTAAGTTACCATGGTGACTGGCTCAGAGTATAAGAGTGCTCAGTTTCTGAAACGGGGTTAAGTTGGCCCCTTTTTTTATTAAGTCTAAGTGATGTTGCTATCTGAAATGGAAAACCCTGAGTCTCCCTCATTTCAGGTTTAACATGCTGAGTTTTCATTAAACCTGCTTTCTGAAGTAGGCCCCAAGACCCACTCACCTGTATGTTTTAGATGTGTCCCTGCTCCTGTTTATCTGATTTAAATGACTGTACCCTTAACAGACTTAATGACAAGCTGATGTGGTGATCCTTTTATTTGAACTATGTTTGTTGGAGTAAGGAATTGTGTAAAACATGCAGGACAGTCGGTCCTAAGAATCAGATTTGTGATACACTGGAACTGCATGTAGTAAAGAAAAGGTCTAGTGCATAATCTAGAGTTGTAGTTACTGGACTTGCTGTTATCTTGAATTACTTTTATAAACAGCTTGAAATACAAGGCTAAAAGATAAATCTGAGGTGGTCATTATATAATTAATAAACATGCCTTTCTAGCTGGCTCTTTCTTAACTCTATTTCGTTTCTATTTTTTGTTTGACACAGCAGAACGAATCTTTTAATGTATACTTGTGTGTATTTTGTATCTAGTTGTTCTGATTGGAGATTCGGGTGTGGGGAAGAGTAACCTGCTGTCCCGTTTCACAAGAAATGAGTTTAACCTGGAGAGCAAGAGCACCATCGGGGTGGAGTTTGCCACCCGGAGCATCCAGGTGGACGGGAAGACAATAAAGGCTCAAATCTGGGACACAGCTGGACAGGAACGCTACAGAGCAATCACCTCAGCGTGAGTTGGTGTTTTGTGCAGCATCTGCTTTTCCTGTGAGTCATTTCAGGAAAAGTCGATAAGTCAAATTTCAAATCAAACAGTTAGAGAAAACATTGTCCCCATGACTTTTATGCATCTACAATATTTGACAAAATATAATTGATATGTTTTGGATAATACCTGCGTGGTGATAGACTTTTGCCACTAAAAAAAATTCTCACTTGATTATTTACTTCGCGTTGCTTTATTACCATTAGCTATTATCGTGGAGCAGTCGGGGCCCTCCTAGTTTACGACATCGCCAAGCACCTGACGTATGAGAACGTGGAGCGCTGGCTGAAGGAGCTGAGGGACCACGCTGACAACAACATCGTCATCATGCTGGTCGGAAACAAGAGTGACCTCCGTCACCTCAGGGCCGTGCCCACTGATGAGGCTCGGGCCTTCGCAGGTAAATGATTGAATTTTTATTACCGTTTCCAGCTTGGCTAAGACGGTAGAGAAACCAGCTTCTGACTCAGATCACAGATACATTCTCACTGGCACAGAAAAATGTTGGGATGGTGCAACTAATGTTTTCCCTTTTCCAACTCCATTCATTGCTGTAGAGCAAGACACATGCAGTTAGGCCATGTGTTCAGGTGGTTTCCATCTCTAATACACTTATTTATATACACAATATAGAAATTCTTCTTCTTTTGAATTAAGTGAAACAATTTGTACGGTGCACCATTATATACAATAACATAATACACTTAACATTCAAGTTGTCTCTTTAACGTTCTTTTAAATTGCTGTTTCCTTTTTCTCATCCTCAGAAAAAAACACTTTGTCATTTATTGAAACTTCAGCCTTGGACTCCACCAACGTAGAGGAAGCCTTCAAGAACATTCTCACAGGTATGAAGAGCGATGCACATGAAGTAGAGCTTTATGTAAATCTCAGAGATGAAAACGTGCCAACACCTCCTGTTTTCTTTCACAGAAATCTACCGTATTGTATCTCAGAGGCAAATCTCAGACAGATCTGCACACGATGATTCTCCTGGCAACAACGTTGTGGACATCAGTGTCCCCCCAACCATGGACGGGCAGAGGGGCAACAAACTTCCTTGCTGTCAAAGCCTGTGACCCTCGCATGTTTTTCCTCTTTCCTGTCTTCGTGTTCACGCTTCTTCGGCTATAATGCTGCCCTACGTATGCCCTCTTTGTTTCACAAGTCACAGACGTCAAGACTCTTAAACCTGTCATTCCTTTTTGCTGTTTTCTGCTTCGTTTGCCTTCCTGTGATTTCAGAGGAACCCGTTTTTAAATGCATTGCAGCCTCAGGGTAGCCAGCAGGAGTGGAGTGATATTAGGGGGCTGAAGCTGTAGTAAACTGCAATCCTTTTTTAATTTACTAGATATTGATCCTGTTGACCCGGTCCTTTTGAGGGACTGGTGAGGGATCAGTAGGGTTGATTCTCAATGCTCCAAGCTGTTTTTACATGTCTCCTATTCTCAGCCTGCACATAGACGAGTGCCATGATCTGTCATGGTGGAAACTCAGCATTTCACGTGTGGTTGGCTTGATTCTGTTGATCCTATTGCAGGACAGGAGAAGAAGGTACATTTGGAGTACTGATGCGTGGTCTGGGGTTTCTGGTTGCTGATTTGAGCCCTTTGCCCACTCTGGCATGAAATTAGCATGAGCCAGGCACTGACTGGCCGTGGCTGACTGACTTAATATGGGCATGTGTGAAACAAATGGCACATTTTTATTTTTGTGTCTCTTTGTATGTGTGTCAATCATAGTACACAAAGATACCAAAGGTAAAAGACTCAAATCCAGTTGTTTTTTTTGTTTTTGTTTTGTTTTTTTGTCTGTCTTTTATGCGTTTTGATTTATTACTTGTATGGTCATATTATCAGTTTCTCAACTACTTGCTCACTTATTTGACTCAGCACAGCTCAAAATGAAGCTGTCTCCGTGTTTAAAAGGGTTATTGCACTGAGGTCCACTCATTTCATGGAACAAAGTCTTGTATTTTAAACACCTCAGCATGTTTAAGAAGAAACATTTTTCTTTTGGTTGCATGAGTTATATATACATTTACACACACACAGTGAAGTGTAACATTTTGGTTGGTACCAAAAATCATGAATGTATCAGTTTTGAATGAGAACTGAATGTGTTTGGAGCAAAATGGCAATTAAGGTTAGAACTTATTTTGGAACTTTTGGATGAATTTATTTTGACATGCGTCAAAATAAATTCCTCTTTTTAAGACTCTGACCAAACTCAATAAATGTCATTCCATCTAAAATATAGTGTGGATAGTATCCCTAAAACAAACCAAAAATAACTTTACCGTTGTAAGTGTACTGAAATTGTATCAAAAGGACTGCTTCTATAAGATCTCTCTCCTGTTGCTGCCACCTTGTTTTAAGTCTTTACAAGTGTGCTACCACATGTTGCGCACGCTGCCAATAATGAGATCTGCTTTCTATTTTGTCTACAATATAGAAGTACTGATCTATTTCTGTTAGGAGAGTCCATGAACGTTCCTCCTTTCATGGATTTATAACAAAGTGTCAGTAAAAGGAAGGTGATCTGTCTGTAGGGACTCGATCCACGCGACCACTGAAGTGGACTGTCGTTGACTTGTCAGGCTCACGTAGAGGTCAGTTTGACGTACGTTAGTTGCCCTGACGTTTCTGTTCTTGTTCAAAACTGCTTCATTTCACTCCATTTGTGTCCTTGGCAAAAGCTTACTCTCTTTACCATCTAGAAATAGTCCTGGACTCTTTTAACTCCAGAATGTTATTTTAAACATTTTCCTCTTGTTTATTTAATGAACCTTTGCTGTCAGTTGAATGTAGCTTGAGAGGGCAAATTTATGTGTGTGTGTGTGTGTGTGTAATCTGAGAAGAATTCAAAAAGCAAAGCCACTTTTTATTTAACACTTTCACTTCGGACACTTTAAGCATTTATTAGCTGAGAAAAAGGAATACAAAATCAGAAATTCAATTTTGATAAGGTTGGATGAATCGCCTTTTTTCATCCATATGATAGTAATGCTCTGATGTGTGATTTATCCAATACTTTATGCAGTAGTTCACTTTTCTTTCAAATAAATGTATGTAAAGTTGGCAAGTAGGTTTTCTGTGCTGCTCCATCCATCCATCCCGTCCCGAACTAAAGTAAATGTTAACACATGGGTTTGTGTTAGTGGAGGTGTCTATCTTTAGATTGATGCAGGTTCATGTATAGACATAATTTACAAATCTTCAGTATGGGTGAGTGTGTTTATGGATAAATCAGGTAGTGCAGTAGCATCTGAGTTAGTACAGGCATGGTCTCTGTTCTCTTTCCGTTTCCCCTCCACTGTCGTCGGCACCTGTCCAGAAAAACCCAAACAGAACAACCATGAAAAAGGTGTTGTTAACAGTCAAACTGTAAAATACCAACTAGTTACTTGTATGAAGACGTGGCTATATTTGGTACCCTTACATTAAAGAAAGGAAAAACGCACAATAGACACTGAAATAACTGGAAACTGGCAAAAGTAACTATAATAATTCACTGAAAAATGACTAATACAAATTAGACATGACTTGAATTGTGGTTCAACAGAATCATTAAATAAAAGACAGAAATAACTAATCAAACAACTAGCATTACAGGCGTCTTCATCTTGCAGTCTACCAGTGAGTCTGACTATTTAAAGGGTTCAAAGTTTTCACTCGGCTGGTTGGTTTGATGATGTTCACCACACTGAACGTGGACCAACGAACGGAAAGGAGAGGGTTGTCTGAGGAGGTCAGAAAGAAAGTTATAAGGCTTTAAGACCTTCTCCAAGCAGCTTGATGTTCCTGTGACTACAGTTACAACTGTCATTCAGGAGTTTAACGTTGTTTTTTTGTAGTTTTCAAGGTAAATGATATCTTATGAAATAACAGGCTTCATAATTCTGGCTTACCTGCAGGCACAAGACAAATACATGTTATGAATACATAAATACATATTTATAAAAATAATTATGGCGTAGTAATAATTTTAATGTGCTTTAAAAACAATTCTCAATATAGTGCATACCTTCTAGTGATGAATAAAGTATGATTGAATTGAATCCAATTAAAATAAAGATCTGGGCGTTCCTTTACTTTGACGATAATAGTATTACGGTCCTCGTGCATGTCCCTGACTAGGCAGCAGGGATTAGTGACATTATAATCTTAGGTGTTATGTCTTAAATAGTCCCAACATGAAAAGCCCCAACACACTAACACACACACAAACTTGTGGGAACGCGCCTTAGACGGCAGGTATGAGCAAACTCTGCGCGCGCACCTTCCACAACACATTGTAATTACAATTCAGTGGTGATATTGGAAAAAAACAAACAAAACAATCCCATTGTGTTTTGGGCGTTAACTCAAATGACTATCAAGGCTTGGTATTACGAATTCGTACATTTGCATATTTGCATGCGCGTTCCCGCGAACAGGGCGCTTTTCATGGCGCAACACCTGTGTCTCGTTCATATTCCTGCTCTTGCGGTGGACAACGTGTGACGTCTCCCTCTGAGATGCCCCGTCATCCTCGTCCACACACGTCTCAGCCCACGACGTCCTCAACCGCGGAGGCAGGCAGCTGACGGCGACCGTCGGGGGAGTATTTAAAGCCCCGGCACGGCGGCGGCCTGGCCTCCGTTATCAGCTGATTGGAGCTGCGGCGCCGTGTTATCACTCCACACAACAAACATGAAGACAGCGGGCGAAGACGGGCAGCCAGGAAGGTAACATCCCTGAGACGAGCCCAGCAGGTGAGTGGTTCCCGGTAGCTGTCGTCCTTCACTCGTTTTTCTTTTCTTTTAGTCACACGAGCGATAGTTTTCTGCGGCCACTGACAGCTAGCACAGTGTACACGGGCGAGGCTATTTCCTGTACAATGACGCCACACTGCCGATGTTTCTCGATGACAAAAACGGAGTTGGGAAGGATTTTGCGGTGTTAATGTTTAATTTATGCAACTTTGCGGATAAACTGTGCATCTTAGCGGTGTTATCGATCGTATATCTCGAATAAGCTCGAATATGCATGAGACATAATTGTGTTCCAGACAATAGACCAGACCACAGACCTGTCCGCACCGGTGCTGTTGACATCCCCGGCATGTTGGCTTCATAAATATACATCTCTTAGTGTGTCTCCATTTAACTTTTGAATGTTTATTATAACGACTTAAAACGAATTTCCCTTAAGTTCACCTGACGTTGTCTTGAAACTGGTGAAACTCTTAAAGTGAATGGTGTGTAATTCCCGTGTTTACATACAGCCTGTGTCGGAAAACAAAATCCGAGAACAAAAACAGTTTTTAGTTGTCTTCAACCTCTCTGTTTATCTGGAGCGAGTTTTTTTTTATTTTTTTTTATTTATTTTTTTTTTTTAACTCTAAACCTCGGTCCCTTGTCATCAGGTATTTTGCTGGTCATCTGACCTGAATCTTGTAGAAAGTTAAAGTTCTCCCATGTTTCAGTAAAAGTCTAAAAGTTCTCGTCTGGCATTGTTATTTCAGCATTTATCAAACCAAAGCCTGAGGGAAACGAGACAACATCATCAAACATTTTTACGGTTGAATTAAAGATCTTTTCAATAGAGGGTTCGTTTTAAGTTGAATTACTGCTTTTCTGCTGCAGGGAGTCTGACATTGTTGGCAGTCCTTTGTCAGCAGATTACCGCAGGTTCACAGTGAGGTTTTACAGTTATTACATGCATGTTCTCCACGAGGTTCTGTGTTTAATCTCTCTGCTAAACATCAATGTTGTTGACCAAAAGGATTAGACAGATTGGGGTGTAATGCTGTGGTTTACCAGACTTCATGTTGACAATAACAAACGAGTATCGGTATTAACCTGTGACCCGCCGACCACAATGAGCAACTTATTATGATTTTTTTTTTTCTTTTTATTAAATAAAACTGTCAGGGAGCCCTCTCAGAAAGTACCAATTCTAATACACAGGTCCACTTGGATCAGGAGGACCGCTTTCTGATCTTTTCTCACATCACCGTATCAGTTAAAGTGCACGTTTCCTTCAGAGATATACATTTTACTACACAAAACTGCACATATTTCCACCCAGTGAGATAAATTGGCCACTGGCTGTAAAACAGTCAGCTGCGCGCGTCCTATCTGAAGTGGAGGGTTATCTGAGGGGAGACAGCTGTTTATCAGGCTGCTGCACATCTCAGTCACTGCCGCTGACATCACTGGCTTTTATGATGGATTCACGGCGACTTCAGGCAACTGGCCGTTAAAGTGGCATGATGTATTTCTAAATAAATTAATTTAGTCTCACAATGAAGGAAATCATTATTTACACAAACAGTCTAAGGGGATTTGTAAATTCATCAGTACTCCAAGTCAGATGGCTCACACTGCATCATACGTTAATGATAAAATACATTCAGCTTTTTACTAAAACTAAGCAGAGCAAAACTAAATGGACCATCCCACTCTGATGGTACATGTTAGTGTAAGTTTAGTAATGAAATCAGATAAAATTTTTACATTCAACAACAGTTTGTTTCCACTTTTATCTTCTAAATTGTTTCTGTTTTGTAATTTAGTTTCTACTTTTTTTATTATGCTTATGCACGCACACACACACACACACTGTGTCCCTAAATGTAATTGTTTTTTTACTCTTAAAATTTCAGTGTTTTCATTCATTAATTTTTCATTTGAGTTATGTACTGATGCATAAAATAAAATAAATCCCCTGATGCATCACATGAAGGTGGCGGTTGCATGACGTGTGTTTGCACACGCACGCTCACTTTAGGATGTACCCGAACATTCATTGCTGTCTAAAAGAAACGTTCATTATTTCACTTTTTTTATTAATCAATTAGAAACACGGTTCAAACACCAAAACACGTGACGCGTTCCGTGACTTTTCTCAGATGTGCATTGTACCGCTCCCAAAAACGTCTACGATTTATTGGCAGAAATGAGCGCTGCCATGCGCTTCTGTGAAGTCGAATGTAACTGACACGTAGCAGCGTGGATGAACCCTAACATCAAAAACAGATGATTTCTGTGTTGCTTTAGAGCTCAGTTTCAGCTTGACAAGCCTACTTTCTCATCTGTCCTCTCTCTCCTGACGTAACGCGCTAAGGCAGCCAAAAATAATTCAACAAAAGAGAAAATGCAAAAATCAACAGCTGATGACCTTGGAAATGAAAGAATACACAAAAAATCAACTTGGGAAAACAAATAAATGTAAATAAATGAAATCAAATAGAATAGATATTTGTTTTATTTTATAAAATGATTAATGCCTACTATTTTTGTTGCACTTACAGAAAACTGTCAGGTTTGAGAAGACTGTTTTTTTTTTAGATTAGACCTGAAGAATTAGACCTGAACAGATTAAAATGTCCTGCTCCTTCAAAGGTTCCCCCAGTCTCAGCATCTTCATGACGGCATGTCCTTCCTTTCCTTTCTTGTCTGTGTTTAATTGTAGGAATATTTCCCATCAGTGGAAAGCAGGAGGACTTTACTCTTGTAGCATCTCCAGTCATCCGTCACATCTTGCCCTTATACGCCATAAACTCCATCTGCAGGGCCGGTGCCCTGACGGTGTAACCATGACGACCGGCGGGTGTTGCCACCTGCCTGGCTCTCTGTGTGACTGTGCCAGCAGCCCAGGCCTGTGGAAGAGTGTGGAGGAAGCGGGTGGAGATGGGTGCCAGGCGCTCTACGTCACCCAGGTCACAGCCATGGATGGACGGCTGCTGTCCTCTGTGCTCAAACCCATGACTGTCCAAAGGTAAAAAAAAAAAAAAAACTGCAGTACAGGATGTATAATGACGCGTAATTATTCTCTTGTTCATCCTGGATTTGTAAATGCATTCACGTACTCTATCAGAATGTTCAGTTTAATAGTGTAATCATGTAAAAAGGAGAAATGTAATGTTTCCTATTAATCCTATTATTTTAAACAATATTTTTATATGTTGTGATAGTGATGGTCCCATCTGTCGTATTTGCCACGAGGGAGGCAGTGGCGAGGGTCTCCTGTCCCCTTGCGACTGCACGGGCACGCTGGGCACCGTGCACAAGAGCTGCTTGGAGAAGTGGCTGTCCTCTTCCAACACCAGCTACTGCGAGCTTTGCCACACAGAGTTCAGCATAGAGCGCCGGCCGAGGCCCCTCACAGAGGTAACGAGGCTCAGTGTACGAATGTGTGAAGATCTTCTTTTCTTTTCAGTGCCCCTTTACTTGCTTTGTATTTTCTAGTGTCCTAGTGAGTCACTCCTCTGGTTTTCTGTCCCCTGCCTTTCTCTCCGCAGTGGCTGCAGGACCCTGGTCCTCGAAATGAGAAAAGGACGCTGTTCTGCGACATGGTGTGCTTTCTCTTCATCACACCTCTAGCAGCCATCTCTGGCTGGCTGTGCCTGCGGGGCGCCCAGGATCATCTTCAGCTGGGGAGCTGGCTGCAGGCCGTGGGCCTCATAGCTCTCACTATTGCCCTCTTCACCATCTACGTCCTCTGGACTCTGGTAAGAGCCGCTTGTTACAAAGCACAGCAGTGTGGACTCCTCAGCTGAGATGTTCACGGTTTGTTTGTTTTTTTGGTCCTCTCTCTCCTGCTTGTGTCCACAGGTATCATTCCGCTATCACTGTCAGCTCTACTCCGAGTGGAGAAGAACCAATCAGAAAGTACGTCTTCTCATTCCTGAAGCCAAGGAGTCTAATTCTTCCCAGCATTCCTTGCTCTCTAACAAACTAGTGAAGAAGTCAGCCAGTGAGAGCATAGTCTGAGACCAGATCATGAGGATGTATGAGAACGTTTTCTGGAGACGTTGGACCGCCAGGCTAGACTTCAAAGAGGCACTTGTTTTTTTGTTTTTGTTTTTTTTGCATACTTCCATGTTTTCTTTACATATTAGTCCTCATTGCCTCGGAGAACTCTGTCTTCCTCTGGGTGCAGAACGGGCACATGTAAATGGAGTCTGCCTGCGCTCTTGTTGGGTGTTGACCACGCTGATGCAAAGGTCCTCGAGAACGGCGTCGGTGTGGTTGTGGCCACATAATTGGCCAACCGTGACAGCAGAATAAGGGGTTGGACCGAGCTCACCAGCGGAGAGGACTCTAAAATTCCTCAAACACTTCACAGCCTCTCAGTGGAGGAGTGTAGCGTATGGATTTGTTGCGTATTACAGTGATGAAAGTAACCGCTGCACGCATGCGGCATACGTGCACTAACCGACTAAACCACACCACCACGCACTGCTGTGTGGCGGACAAGCGAAGAGCTTAGACATTTAAATTTAGTTTCACAGATCGGTATCGACACATGCAGTCTGGGAACTGGACTTTGAGATGTCCTTTCTCCGGCAGGTTTTGTATCTGGTTTTAGAGGCGGAGCTGCTTAACGTTACTCAAAGCAGAGATTTTTGGATAAAAATAAAAGCACTGTGGACATAAATGTCGTTGCAGCGCACAAAAAAAAAACAAAAAAACCTCCACCATGCACAGTTATGCAAGCAAGCAGCACTGTTAACGACTCTCGAGGGATAGTTTTACTGTATTTTTTAAATCCTCGAATGAATGACTGGATTTTTGTATTCCTACTGAAGTAGACTCGAGCAGCGTCTTCGTTGAAGCTGTTATGTCATCAGCCTTTAACAAGCGTTTATATAGATAAACTAAAACAAAAAACTTCCAAATGGCTTTTTTGAGAAGCATTTCCACCGGTGTTTTCTAGGTGGCTGCCACTGTGTACTAAAGTATAATTCTTATTGCCTGTAGAAGTGCTCAATTGTTGGTTTTGATTGTTAATTTGCACATTGTTGTACTTGTCTATTTTTTTCCCCCACAGCTACAGCAATCAGTGAGTCATAAACACCCTGCAGTCTTTTATCACGCTCCTTAAAAGCACATCTCTCTGTGCTGATGTTGCTGAACAGAATCTGAGTAAAAACTGTTTCCTTCCCTCAGTGGAGTCTGCTTCAGCTCCCGAACAAGCGGATCTCCTGACAGAAAAACACAAATGATGTCATGTGCCTGGTGTCCGGAATCTTCAGTCATGAAGAGGTCCAAGTTTAAACATTTAGTCCCTTAACTCGTAACGAGGACATGGTCCTTTTCCTTTCAGAGACACAACGTCTGTCTGTCTGTCTGTCTGTCTGTCTGTCTGTCTGTCTGCAGGGACGAAATCATGAAGTTACTGGAATATTTTTGTTGTACTGAAAATAAATTCAGTGTTTAAAAAAAAAAAAAAAAGCATCTTTTTTTTTTTTTCCTAAATTTCCACCTTAAGACAACTGCAGGTGGCACACGAAGAGCCCTGTCCGATTGTTCACACCAGCCGGTGTGGTTTGCAGGTTGCCATGCAAACATAAATAAAATGGATTCATTACAGAGTCCAGCAGGGTACAGAATAAGTGACACGCTGCAGTGTGGCAGCTAAAAGTAAAAGGTCTATTGTAAAAACTGATCAGCCCGTTTTTAAACTTTATCAGCAGAGTTGCAGCTTCGTAATCTGATGCTCTGCTCTACACCTGTTAAGGTGAATGTCCTTCAAGATTATTGGTTATTTGAACAAGGACACCATCTCCACAGATGGTGGACCACTAAATATATAGTGGGGATGAAAAGAAGCCATCTCCTAAGTACTTCATTCATGGATGGATGGGATTTGCTCCATCCACATCCACCAGATGAGATGCCATGGATCATAACAGACTGTGGCTTGTTTCTCAAGAAGATGGGTTTTAGTCCTTACAGCAGCAGATGGTTAACTCAAGCTGGTTGATGGTGTTCAGATCAGAACTTAAGTCCAGGAGGAGCAGCCTGATGTGGGAATCCCTCCACTCCAGGTGGATGAGAGCAGGCTGGACAACGGCCGTGACTGTGGCTCTTCCTATAAACATGCCGATGGAGGTTGATATTGATGGTGCATCTCATGACAACTGTGATGGAGGTTAAAAACATAGAAACAGGCCACCTGAAGATGATCCGTCAGATTATATACTACTAGATGTTCATTCCAAAAAGTACTTGCTTCCTCTTGACACTTGGATCCATGGTTTCAAACACATCCTGTATGGACTCGTACAGAAACAGGCCAGACCTCTGGACTTTCTATTTTGTCTTTTATTTGAAAAAGATATAACAATCAGATTTATTCACATAAACCAGTGAGCTTCAGTGCAAGAGGACACGAGAGGCAGTTGAGCTTTCAAAAATGATCTCGGGTTACATCTGAGAAAAATGTAATGTGCCTCCTTTGAGACATCGTCAGAAGAGGAGGAGGCATCGCCTTCCTCCGTCCTGTTTACTCCTCCGGTGCACTTCGGTTCTGGTGGGATATCACATACTACCCTGGTTAAAGGTTTGTGTTTTCCACTGATCCCAGAACAAAGGATTATATACCGCGACCCTCGTGGCTTACAGGCAGTTGATCATCCGCATGTTTACTGCTCGTCATAAACAAGGATTTACCCCAGGAAGTGTGATGGTCTCTCTGTCTGTCTGTCTGATTGTTTTGTTTGTTACCTACATGAATGAATGTGTAGATGCTTTTTTTTTCAGAGGGAGGTATTATCAATGCCTATCATTTTTAATTTATTTTGGAATTCTTTCCATCTTTTTGTAGTAAAATGTGTATGAAATGCTGTGAATGGGGGGGGAGGGGGTACACTGGTACCTGCAATCAGTCACCAACTGTTATGGGGTAATGTTTCAAACGATAAAAACAGCAGCGCGGTCAAGCAGCTGTTTACAGATCATCCCTGGAAACCTGGGAGGAGTCTGTTGTTTTGGACAACAGTTCCATGAATTCACTAATCCTGATTAAAAACAGACTACTGATGTCAAATTTTGCTCCAGTATCTGCGGAGAGAACCTGCATCTCCTCATCCTCTCCTCTACATAAGCAGCTTAGTTTGGAAACGTTCAAACGCTTCCATATGCTGCTGTTGTGAACAGCCTTGCTGTCCGGGAGTGGAAAATAAACAAAAACAAAACGTTACTCTGACGCATAGAAACGTATTAATGCTTGTGACGGAGCCATGCACACGTCCTCGCCCTGCTGGATGATCATAACGTCTGTATCTGACACCAATTCCAAGTAGTTTATCTCCATAAATAAGAAATCACAATTTTTCAAGAAATGGCATCTCTGAAGGATGTTTTCACAAACTAGAAAAAATAGGTGGAACCCCAGATGTTGTTGGGGTGAAGACTGCTTCATAAGCTTATTGTTGAGATCAAAGGTTTGATTGAGCAAGGCTCCCTCCGGGTGCTTTAAAGTTCTGGAGGAACGTCTTCCTAGCAGGTATTTTAACTCAGTTTTTACATTTTCTCAATTTCCCCAGGTCTCTGTCTGCCCAGCAGGCCATCTGTGGATCTTTTCCTTTTCACATCCGTCATAATGGTTAGTTTCACAAGGCAGGACTTTTCCTACCATTGTTGTCCGTTTCTGACTCCTGTTGAGTTTCCATTGGAATTTGGGGGTTGGTTGTTCATTTAGGAGTTTTTTTTTTAATCTATCTATCTATCTATCCACATACACACACAATCTCACTGTTTAAAATTGCATCATTATAATTTATATGGCATTAAGGAGATAACATATGTACCAGATGTCCAGAAAGAATAAGTGAACTCAACCAACTGCTTTAGTCAAGAGTTTTATTGTAAATTTATATAGTTCCTAAACTGAAAGTAATACAAGGACAACTGAAGCCAAATATTCTTCAATAAATACATCATGAGGATACTTTTGGCAATATAATTGATGGAAGCAAGAACGCACTATCCAACAGCGTAACACTGTTCAAAGGTTGGAGTAAATGTTTGTAGTTCATTCGCACAGCACCATCTAGTGGCGACCACTGAAATGTTTCACGAGCTTCCTGTACACGACAGCGTTTCAGTAGAGTTCAAACAACTTCACAAGCTTCAATAAGACAGCCGGGACTGCCTCGCTCCTGCATTGCAGGGATCTTTACACCGTCTCCGTGAACAACTCGACTGACCAAGTGACGTAAAGGCTTCTGAGATGTTTTTCTCATGGCATGAGAGAAGAGCACGAGTGAATTGAAAAGTACTTATAGAAAAATGAATGGAAGATGGGGAGAAGAAAAAGGGGGGGAAAAAGACAAAAATAAAGAGATCGAGGAGTTGGCCGTGAGCAGAGCTACAAGGAGAAAAAAGTGCACAGGTGTGATGGGGGGGTGAAAATGGAGACGAGGACGAGTGTCTTCAGACTGGAGCGTCACAGGCTCTGACAGCACTGCAGTTTGTTGCCCTTCTGGCCATCAGTTGTAGGCGGGACACTTATGTCGACGACGTTGTTGCCTGGAGATTCATCGTGCGCAGATCTGTCTGCTATCTGCTTCTGTGACACGATACGGTAGATTTCTGAAAAAGAACATTTAAAAAAAAAAAAAAAAAAAGGGCTCTTGACGTTTACACTTCTTTGAAATGTACCTTTAAGCAAAACCGCTGGAATGATGCGTTGAACATACACAAAATAAGAACATAAAGACAAAACATGAAATACTGAAATGATTTTTTTTCTGCTGCTTGAATTGATCAAACTACTTTGAATATTATCACTGTATTTTCTGTTAACATTCTAATAAAAAAGCATGAAAAATAAATATAGACTTTCTCAGAGAACTGTATAAGAATGTGTTTCTGTTCTCAGCTTTGAGACACTTCGTGTCCACTGAGTAAAGCAGAGCAAGATTCACTTTAACCGAAACCATCTGCCTAAATGTGAAATCACAAAAGCTGACTGGAAATGTGGCATTTTTTGGCCACTTTCCAGCTGTGTACTAGGTTACCACCATTGTTCATTTTTTGCAGTTTCTTTTTATTTTTTATGGCGCGTGCATCTCCTGCCAGCAATGCAGTCGAGCCGTTGCCACGGTGAGCACGCAGAGATGGGAGAGACTTGATCCAGCTATGATAAACTGTGGCAGTAGTGGACCCGTTCCTTTTTGGCGTTTCCCAGTGAATGTTTTTAAAAAGGACTAGGTAAAAGTCGAGGCAGTAAACTTCAACCATCTCTTACTCCGCATGAAACCAATCTCCCAAATATCCACATAGTCCTGGAACTACGATGATCTCCTGCTGCGCGGCATAGTCTCGTCGCAATATTAGTCCAAGGTGTGTTACTCTCACACACTGTGAGTTACTCCAAAGATTGTAGTACATGTACCTAAACTCTGTAACAGGGGGGTGCATTTACATGGTGATGGTAAAACAGTTAACTAGGTAGTGATCAGACACACAGCTACATGTGTGCTTGTTTTGTTGAGGTTGTAAACAGTTTATTTAGCCTTTTTATACCTTCAAACTTGTTGGGGCTACAGTCAGTTTTTGCTTGTCCTGAAAATTTACTCAACTCTGTCATGGAGTCTTGATTTCTGAGTTTTCTTAGACATTTTGAACAGAAAAATCAATGAAAAACAGTCAAACTTCATAATTCAGTCCACCATACTGTAGCTGTCCGTGTTTCAAATACACACAGCATGTTCTCGTCCACATCTCTGAAGATGCTTTGGTCTCGGTTTCTGTTCAGTTCTTAATTAGGGAAAAAAAAAACAAAAAAAAAAACAGACAGAACCTGTGACAGCTAATTAGGTTAACTGGCAATGGGCCAATGATATCGGATACAGGAAGAGCATCCTTCAGGGACTAAGTCCTTCAGATGTAATCACGGGGAGAGTTCCGTTTTTTGGGACCATTTGGGAAATCTGACAAAAGCTACGAATAATTAGGGGACCTGATTTGAACATGCTACAAGATTCAGAGAACCCAGAGAAAAGTCTGCAGAAGACAATCACTGGGCAGCAATTCATCCAGAAACCAGCATGATTCAGCCAGCGAGGTCACTGCGTTGGCTTTGAAAAGCCCCGAAAACCACCATCTGAGAACGCTGCTCACCACAGCGTTGAGTAATGCAGAACCAAAGCATCTGCTATTTCATTATTGTTAAATTAAGTGTCATATAATGCTGGACATTTGCATTCTGCTCATCGTAAACCTGAGTTCGCTGTTAACATCTGACTTTGCCCTCAAGAAGCTGTTTTTTTTGTTTTACGACAGTGAATGCTATTTTTAAAAAATATACATTTGCTCACAAATTCTTAAAAAAAAAAGCATATACAAAAATTCTCAGTCCACGTTTAATTTGATCATTATCATCACATTGTTTTCCTTACTTGTTTTTTTTTTTTTTTTTTTTAAACAGTGTTTCTGCTTTTTTGAAACCAATGTTGAATAATGTGCCAGATGTTCCAGACCCTTTTCCTACCTGTTAAAATGTTCTTGAAAGCCTCTTCTACATTTGTGGAGTCCAGGGCTGATGTCTCAATAAACGAGAGAGTGTTCTTTTCTGAAATGGAAAGCGGAGATGGAAGCATGTAGGCCGACTGGATAATGCCTTTCCGTATTATAGCACTAGGTGGGATTTACCTGCGAAGGCCCGAGCCTCATCAGTGGGCACGGCCCTGAGGTGACGGAGGTCACTCTTGTTTCCGACCAGCATGATGACGATGTTGTTGTCAGCGTGGTCCCTCAGCTCCTTCAGCCAGCGCTCCACGTTCTCATACGTCAGGTGCTTGGCGATGTCGTAAACTAGGAGAGCCCCGACTGCTCCACGATAATAGCTAATGGTAATAAAGCAACGAGAAGTAAATAATCAAGTGAGAATTTTTTTTAGTGGCAAAAGTCTATCACCACGCAGGTATTATCCAAAACATATCAATTATATTTTGTCAAATATTGTAGATGCATAAAAGTCATGGGGACAATGTTTTCTCTAACTGTTTGATTTGAAATTTGACTTATCGACTTTTCCTGAAATGACTCACAGGAAAAGCAGATGCTGCACAAAACACCAACTCACGCTGAGGTGATTGCTCTGTAGCGTTCCTGTCCAGCTGTGTCCCAGATTTGAGCCTTTATCGTCTTCCCGTCCACCTGGATGCTCCGGGTGGCAAACTCCACCCCGATGGTGCTCTTGCTCTCCAGGTTAAACTCATTTCTTGTGAAACGGGACAGCAGGTTACTCTTCCCCACACCCGAATCTCCAATCAGAACAACTAGGACCAAAGCAGAAACAATATTTAGGTTTCAAAGTGCTCCCGCAGCTAGTCTGTAACTTGGACATGAATTTCTAGTTTTTGTATTTCAATGGAAAACTACATGTAAAGTGACATGACTGTCACAAGAAGGTAATGTTCAATTGCAAACATTAATCCTGTAACTAGATGCACTGCAGCCATGGCTCCTCTCAGTTAAAGTGAAAGTGCTGGCCTGCTGCTCTCTGGGAAAACAAATCCTTATCAGACACTGCCTTGGGAGTCAGGCAGGAAGAAACTGCTCATAGCCTGCTGTATGGGAAATCTGACTCGACAGTTTCTCAGGGCTTCCGCTCCAAGGTCCTCGTGACAAGTCATCAATATCCTCAAATCAGTGTACAACAGCCGCCACGGCCCTTGGCATCTTTATCTGTATCAGCCATATGTTAGTGCAGCGTTTACATGAGAAAAGTGATACTTCTTCATGGACTGAAATCCAAACTTACTGCATTAAAGAGAGCAGTAAAACTGATAAATGTTCTTGTTTCTTCCCGGTGACTAATCTACCCAGAATAACAGAGCAGGGAGAAGTTATGTTCATATACACATGTGTGGTGTTGTATAATAATGCTTCAAGAAAACGCCTAAGTGATAAGTGATAACATGTTGCCAGGAAACTGAATGTCCAGTTGTAAACGGATCACGTGACACAGAGCAGGTTTAGAGTGATAGTGGAGAACATACTTCCCAACAAAGGACAACAGGGTTTGATGGTAAAGTAATTAGATACCTGACAGAAAGCAGCAAAGGCACACTCGTTTCCTCTTCTGCTTTTTCAAAGGGAGTGAGTTTCCTCCCTCTAAATATAAAATAAAACCACCACAAAAGGGAACTATTGTTTCCCGTTGAATTCAACAGATTACACCACGCTGTCCAAGGAAGACGATGCTGCTGGTTGAGGCGCATTTTATCTGTGGGTGTAGGTGCGGAAATGTTCCCCCAGTGACAACAAAATGCTTTTCCTCGCCCACCAAAACAAATAAATAAATAAATCACCAATTTATCCGCTCCTTTCTCTAGCGATTAGCCACTAGCTCGCAGTACTAACTGACAATACTACAGAATCTGCGCAAAAGCACAAATCAAACACACGAAAACGGCGCCAGAGCCAAACCAAAAAACAAACGAGACACATTTAAGACAGGATGAGAGGATAAAGCCAGTGAGAAAGGAGAGTTTTGACGAGCTGCCGTTAGTTGACGCGGCTAGCGGGCTAACTTAGGCTGAGCTAGTTTTGTGTGCAAAAACGCCGTCGACCAGCTGTTTTTGGGGTCTGCTCGCCTCACCTTTGAACAGGAAATCGTACTCGTCGTCTCTGTTCCCCATTGTGTGGTCTGATCAGCTGCCTGAGGGTGCAGTGATGAGAGAAAATAGTTCCTGTAGCGACAAGGGCGGTGGTGCGCCAGGATGACAGAAGACAATGCGCACGTTACGTAAGAAAAGCAGCGGCGTCGCGGTCACGTGACTCGCCACTACGCAGTTTCAGGTACGACAACAAAACAGTCAAAACAAACATCTAACTTCGATCCAATTCAAAGCGAGAGATGCTGAGAACTAGGACTTCGACAAAATGCTGCTTTTGTCAAAGGAAACATTTATTTGATAGATGTAAACATTTTCAATATGTGGAATTTACCCATTGCATAATTAAATAATTCAATTAGACCGACCAACACTTGTCATGTGGGCCAATATGAGATATAAATGGGCTGACAAACGTGGCCCCGCATGGCATGGTCCATGGGCTCTGTGTTGGACTTGGATGAATTGTCCTCTTTGGTTTAATTATAAAATTGTCCAACATAGAACCCAGATTTACCTGTGTAAAACCAAATTGATATAAGTAACGATTTAGACGTTGGACTATACAACATCTTACAGACGTCAGAGAAACATTAAGAGGTTTCTCTTCATTTATTGGCACAACATAACACTTATATTAAAATAATTAATTAAAGGTAAAACACCCTCCAGACCCTCCAGGCCCAGAGGCCTCCTCCTCTGGGAAGTATTGCACATATAAACGATATTTTATTATTCTAAAAATAGATTAATAAGACCATGGACATCTGTCTTGTCCTATTTTATCTTGCATCTATTTAATTACAAATAAATAATATTCATTCTGGACTGTCTTGTGTTTTGTCTGTATAGACCTACACTTTTATGTGATGTTCTGTTTTGTCTTGTGTTGTATAGATGTGTTGTAATAAATAAAGAAGTACAATTCCTACATTTTGAAGACTCTAAAGTATTTACAGTTCCTAGCAAAAGCTGACATGTCTACTCGCTTTAAATGTATGAAAAGGTGTGTCTAAATGTTTCACTGGTACTGTGAATATGATAAGGAAACCGCTCTGACGACACTTAAAAGTATTAAAAAATGCTATTAAACATATGATATTGATACAGTATTGTTGTCCATGCTTTGACATTTTGCAGTTTTAATTGATGAAGTGGAGGGCAGTTTATACGTTTTCAGGTTTGAAGTGAATATCTGTCCATTTTCTACGCCCGTTCATTTGTAGGGTCACGGGGGACTGCAGGAGCCTATCCCAGCTCATTATAGGCGAGAGGGAAGGGTACACCAGTCTGTCACAGGGCCACATGCAGAGACAAACAACCACACATGGGCACACTCACACCTACGGGCAATTTATGATAACCAATAAACCTAACATGCATGTTTTTGGACTGTGGGAGGAAGCCGGAGTACTTGGAGGGAACCCACACAAGCACGGGGAGAACATGCAAACTCCACACAGAAAGACTCCCGCCAGGCCCGGGAATCGAACCAGGAACCTTCTTGCTGTGAGGCAACAGCGTTAACCACTAACCACATGTTAGATTTGTCACAATTCAGAAAACAGCTTAGGTGCACTAAAAGATCAAAATTTCACAAAAATGATGTTACACATGAGTCATGACAGTTACAGTAAGTCTCCCAATCAGTTTTGGTTGCCCAGAAAGGAATTTCAACTATATAACAAGTTATTACGCAATATTTCTGAAATCTGCTGGAAAGCAGCCAAGATTTGATCAACTCATAAACCTCATAGACCTCATAGACTGTCACACCCCACACGTCTCTGAGTGGATGGTTTACAGGAACCATCCTCATAAACGTACAGTTTTCAGGCCACAATAGTCAAATCACAGCTTTCTATGAGTTGATATTACACTTTAACGTGTAGCCTGCGAGAAATCCTAAGTTAGGCTCATGACTTGACCCCATTTCACATAGGCTTGTTTTTCCTGTCTTCAGTTGAAATAAACTCCATATTTACTGGTCTTTGTGGGTTTGGCACGACCAGGTACCAGGAAGTCAGCGGCAGTTTCACCTGTAGATATTTTTAAATCGCCCACCCTTTTTCCTGACACTGTCCAATCAGGAGGAAGGTAGGGCGCCTCCAACAGCACTTCTGGTGACAGACAGCTTGTTGCTCTTCCAGCTGTCTGTGAAGGATAGTTGTGGACACACGTACACTGCCAGCACTTTAACAGAGGATCTAGTAAACAGTTTTTGTCATATTAATATATAAGCTCTTAATTATCACCAGGAGTTGTGATGGCAAAGCGAGGGGGACGAAAGAAGAACCAGCTGCCAGAATGTTACTATGAGGGTTACCTGGAGAAGATGCCGCTCAAAGAGAAGGTAAATCACTACACACTGATCAGTATTTACAGATTGCTGAAGGCAGTGATCTTCAGGTTGGTAAGGCAAAAACTCACGTATAATTAGATTATAAATACTAGTCTTTCCAACTGATAGGCTTCAACTAGGAGAAGTTGATTATGTGTATTTGACACATGTGAGCAACCCTGACGCTGCCATTTATCGCTTCTGCACTGGGCAATGGGATTTACATTTGTGCTTTATTAACTAACTCATCTACTTCTCTGGCAGCCTGTCATTCCTGCATGTGCATTTTGACTTTAGTTTCTGTGGAGCACCCGTTTGTCTCTCAAGCTTTTTTGATGGGCTTCCTGTCCTTTGTGTTGTAAAAGCTTGAGTAAGCCTGCAGCTGACAGTAAAGAGTCCAACTGGAAAGGCTGGCTTTGTAAAAAAAAAAAAAAATCTTGTTGCTCTTTCTGCTGCCTGCACTGATAAAATACCGTCGATACCTACATCTAAGCAAATAAAACCAAAGGGAAAACTTCTCTTTTTTAAAAATTTGAAACTCTTTGTGTTTTACAGTCCAGTCCTTACTATCTACAGTCCTTATTTAAATTTTCCTGGACTTTAGCTGCTGACGCAGATAATCATGTGTAAAGTTCCATCTGTCCTATGAGGCGATCAAGTTAGTTTCTTTCACTGCAGACGGTTCCAACAAAACATCATCATTGCAGCCAGAAACTGGTTTCTGTATTTCTGCATCGAATTTACAATCATTTGCCTCATCAAATCCAATCAAACAATGTCATCTGCTAACCCCAAAGTTTACTCTTGATTTCCTTGTTGTGTAACATGTATTTATTTTCCTTGTTTTCATCATTTTGTATTTGTGTTTCTTAAGTTTTATCCATGTGTTGTCATTTATTTCTCTCTTTTCGTTTGCTTCAGATGCCTCAGAAACTGTGGGCCTGCCTGTGTGGAAACACGCTCTTTTTCTTCAACAATAAGAGAGACAATGACGTAAGCCTTTTTAGTGAAGTTGCTTGGTGAGATACAAAGAGAACAAGGATGATCATGTATCCTTTAATGTGAGTCCATATGTGTGTTTCATCAGTACATAGAGAAACTGGATCTCAAGGGCTTTATCTCGGTCAGAAACGACACCAGTCCAGACTGTAACTTAGATGCAGCCAAGTTCATCATCCAGATGGAAACATCCAATGTCAAATTAACTGTAAGTGAATATGCAGAATAGCTTATCTGATTTTTTTTTTGTTTGATTTTTATAAATCTATTGTGGTTCCTGTTTTTCACAGTTTTCCTGTCATCTGTTGTCTTTGCAGGCTCTGAGTACGGAAAGTCGTGAGCTTTGGAAAGGCTTCATTCAGTGTGTGGCTGAGGTCTGGGCTCTGTCGCATTTATCCCACATCAGAGAAAGAACTGTTATAGCTGTTCTGTTGTTCTCCAAGATGTTGCATGCTTAAAAGTTGACGTTTAGGTCATTCTGCACCCTCATTTGCACAGACAGAGTAAAAAATAAACTGTCTCTCCGCAGCTGTCCGTGCCGTCCTCCCTCAACCTGCTGCCAGGTCAGATCCACATGCTGACCGTTGCGGTCAATAAAGAGAAGGACAGGATGACACAGGTCCCGTCAGCCATTGGCTGCAGTGATGACCTCTGCCCCCAACCGGAGATGCCCACGTGAGTATCAGTGACTTTCATCCTCATGTGAAAACACTAAGGCATAACTGGAATAATTTGGCAGTTTTCATATAAAAACCGAAGAATAAAATATTAAGTAAGTCCAGGACCCATCCGTCATCCTCTGTTCCAAAACTAAAATGGATATGACGTGTTTGTGTTTTTGTTTTTACGTTTGAAGTCATCAATCAGTGGTATCCCTGGTTTTTTTTTTCCCATTAAGCAGTTGTTTCTACCCTGTGTCCCGCTCGGAAGCACAGTCGCTGCTTGAAAGAGAAGCTAAAAGAGGAAACATGCTGCTGAGGCCGGGAAGAGATGGAACTTGTTTTGCTGTCACAACAAGACAGGAACTTGATAGGTATGCACACAAATATCTAAAGCATGAACGCAAGCTTGTTTATAAGCTAAAACCCATTTATATTCTCGTCACTGCAGGACTGTGACTACATTTCCAAAGAAAAAAACGATACAGTAGACAAAATCCAATGCAAAATAATGTGTTTCCATGCAGAACAAAACCAACATTATGTTTAGAGTTTGTTAATCTCTTATAAACAGCTGGATCTTCTCCCATTTTGGGGATTTTTCAGTGATTCCAAATGTTAATTTTCATAAATGAATGTGCTCCTTTCACCTCTGATGTTATTCACAAAATCATGCATGTTCATTTTGTTCAGTTTCATAGTTCAGTTGTCTTTCTTGCAGAGCTATTTTCAGACACTATCGTGTGACTCTTAAGAATGAGGGCGGTTTCATCATTGCTGTGGAAAACCCTGTAAGTATCAAAACTCAGGTCCAGCGCGAGACGGCAATACTTTGTTTTGTTGCCATCTTTTTATTAGGCAGGCGAATGAAGAGGGCTCTCTTAATGCATGACGCAGCAGTTCAAGTGCTTTTTTATTGACTTCAGCTACATGCAACCTGGCAGTAATAGACAGTAAAGATACACCGTTGCACTTACTAGCTGGAGTTTTTGTGGCTTTATGATGGCAGTGAACTCCAGATCAGTTCACGTGGATCAGAAGACGTTTACGACTGATCAAAGATGAAGTGACAATAAAAGCGTCGAAACCACCTTAAGCATGTTACCCGTAAGTGAGGGCTGGATGAGGCTTTACTTTGACTGCCAATGTCATGACTCACCTGTTAAGTCACACGAAGATGTTAAAACGCACGCAGACGTCCTCTTCTGCACGTAAACTGAATTTAAGGTTGAAAGGATCTTGGATGCAGGAATTTTAGCGCTCAACATATTGGTTGCTGAGGTTGACTTAAGTGCAATGTAATGTCACAGTTTTATAAAATTTCATGTAATTGATGGCTTTATAGTTGTTGAACAGCTGGTTATCTGTGCAGGTCCACTGCACCACGCTGGACGATGTGGTCACCTACCTGGTAGACAAAACTGATGGAATTCTGATTCCCCTCATCATCGAGGGCTACTATGAGGAGAAGATCAGTAAGTGTAAATTTATATATATATATATATATATATATATATATATATATATATATATATATATATATATACCTTTTCACCCCTTCTTATGCTCTGTTTGTTTTTAACGTAAAACTCTAAACTTTACAGTTGTTGTTTCATCTGATAATGAAAGTGGAGAGAAGATGGAGAAGACTTTACCAGACTCACGTCCGCCAACTTTGCCTCTCAAACCAGGTACCGACTCTTTAGATAACAACCACACACACCCAGCTACTAAACTTTTACACTCTCGGCTCACCTGTTTGCTCTCACCCTGCTATCACGGGTCTAAAAGGAGAACGGTTAAAGCGATGGGTTGATTCATTGCATATTGGCAGGTCGTCAACAAAACTTCATTTTTATCTGACTGCGTTATAGATAACGAACGGTCTTCTCACTAGCAGGAATGTGGGCTTGGAATTCCAGGTATAAAAAGGAATGAAGGAGAAGTGGCTTGCATTTCAAACAATATTTCTCTTTTATTATCACACTTCTTGGCCAGCACCAAACAATAACCAGGCCAGGGGACCCCTTCTCCCTGCACCCACAGGACCAGTCTCTTGTGAGCAGCGACCCAACTTCCCCTGTTACATCTCCGCCTTGGCCCCTTCCCCTAGTGGGAATGATCTAAAAACCGTGTCTCACACTGCGCGTTTGCTTTGTGAATTCAGTCAACCGCTCATGCGCGGCCTGTTTCAGGACAGCTGCGAAGCAGCTTTCGTTATGTGTTGTAATTGTTGTTTTGGACTTTGAAACTTATTACAAGTTATTGTCGACATGACAGAATTGAGGGGATTTTGAAGTTAAGTGACATAACAAGACAGCTTCATGCCTTAGAAAACTCAATACATATGGTGTGTGATGAAAATGCCAACAATCACCAGATTTACTGCGCAAACGGACAAGATCAAGAATAACTGCAGTATGTGAACATCGATAAATATATCAGCCTTGAAACTTTGGCAAAATCTTGCTTTGCGTGACTCATCTTAGTGTTATGCTGGACTTGTCTGGGGTCTATGAAAGGTTCTCCAATCAATTTAAATGTCATGGAAGTATTTCAATCTGGATCAAAGACCAAAACCAACAAAAAAGCAACTTTAAACCAATTCTCCTGTCATTTTTGTAAGTAAAAAGAACAAAACAAAACCCATGTATATCTTGCCCTTTATGTCACAGATCATATTCATAGTTTCTTTTTTTAAAACCTGTGTACAACCAGGATATTTTGGGCTCTGGAGAGTCCGCTGTGACGCAGTCTTTATCTTTGTTTTACGATTCATAACTCTGTGTTTTGTTTCTTAACTTTCATTGGAAATCCGGAACCGGCCTCAGAGAAAAAATGCGAGTGTAATTAGTCACCACCGACTCAGACCGGCAGACAGTCCTCCTCTCATTCTTGGCACCTGCCTGCAGTCTGATAAGCATAAACAGGTGTGTCCTCATTTTTCCATCATGCCACTCACTAAACATCTGTGTTCAAACAGCGGAGAAGAAAGAAAACACGACAGAGGATGGATATATTGTTATACCACCAGGTAAGTGCCTTACTGTCATTATTTATTTTAGCAGAGAAAAGCCTTGTAAATGTCATAAATGGCAAAATTTACTTTTTTTTAACGTGTTTTTATTTTTCAGTACCAGAAAAAAAACCCATGAAGAAGATGACACCTCCAATTCCCCTTCCTCGCAAAGGAATCCCTGTAACATCAGCCTCTTCTTCCTCCACCTCCACCACCAACAGAGATCCCAAAGGACCTCTCAACGTAGACACCCCAAAACAGAGTAAGGCTTGACCCTCAGCAGTTCAAGTTTTTTTTCTCATTTCACTGCCACAATATTAAAGCTCTTCCCCCTGACGTCCTCCAGTTCCTCTGGTGATGATGTCGGAGCTCAAACTCAGGCTGGAGCAGAAGACCAAGGGTCCGGAGTGACATTTCCTCTCGAAGTCATCCATCTGTGATGGAATGTCAACTGCACCCAAGAGACAGCAGAGCGAAGCTGCCTCCGTCACGACTCTGCTCCTTCTCCTCCTCCTCCTCCTCCTCGCCGAGCTGTCTGCTGTGAAGTCTCTCTGAAGATTTATGTTTCATTGATTTGCCCCTCTTGGACATTCCTTAGTGAATTAACTGGCTGTAAAGATGGGTGTAAATGCCACATTATCTTCAGGGTTCTCTTGTACATTTTGCACATTTGCCATCGACGGCGCCACACTTTCTTCGATTGAGCCAAACGTTCTGTACCAGTGTTGTTTTTCACGCCTTTGCCTTAAATCATCCTTTATTTACTGATAAACTTGTATTAACTAATAGGCAGTGAGTTTCATGTATATACTACACAATGTACCGCTGCTCAGTGAGAGATTTCCTATTACATCTTTGTTATATAACCTCCTGTACGTGAATGTATTGTGTATATAGTTTTTTTAGTGAAGTAAAACTCTTGCGTCTGTTGCATCCAATTAGATGTGACCAAGTAATTTCTACTATGTGCCCTGATATGAAGTTTTTTTGTTTTTGTTTTTAAACAGAAACATACAACAAAAATCAATGTCCTCACTCCTTTATTACCTCAATGACAGATACATTTATGTGGAAAAATGTAAGTATTTACAATTAACTGTGGCATTTGAAATAAAGTGGACATAACGCTGAGCTGGACGCTTCTTTAAAGCATTGCAGATGACAGTTACCTAGGAAACGCCCGGACACGTGGAGAGATGTGGCGGTGCAAAACTGATATTGTAACGAGCGTTGCTACTCAAGAGGCTGAGCGGTGGACAAATACAAAATTCAGAATATGTTTCTAGAGTTTATTACGTCACTTCTTGAGCTCAGGTGTCGCCCGAGCCCGGCTTACTCTTGGTTACGTCATTTGTTAGCTGGAGCTACACTGTCTAACTAATGGATTATATCTGGACTGCAGACATCTCACTAACCACAGCAGGAACTCTCCGCTACAAATAAAAATTGTGTTATTAGTTATAAACAGACGCATTAGGGTGCAATCTGGTGAGAAGAGGGCACAGACATTTCAAATAACTGAATGTACACCTGAATTAACTATAAATTTACTACAAAGAGTTACAGTAAGGGGAACTCCCTCAACTTTGTGTGCAGAGTCTGTCAGACCCGACTACAGACACTAAATACTAACAAACCCTCAGCAGGAGGTTGAAGGACCCAGCTTCTGGCACACAAAATGTGGGTCATGACTACAGTGAAATGCAGTAAACACTGTTGAGTTTGCATGCCTTGGCAAAGAAATCAAATCATTGCTTATGATCCATTACTTAAGACAGAGTTGAATAAACATTTGATCAGCGCTGAGCTGCTTTCTGTACAGTCACATTGTCTAAGAGCAGGCTAGTATTTGGGTTACACTGGTTGATTTATAAGTAGGGGCTAATTCAGCCATGTCACAACCGTCTTATACCGACACAATTACATGGTTTTAAGGGGAGGAGAAATACAAGCGAGAAGTTGCACGTCACCTGATTTTGTCAACCGGTTCGGAAATGAAAAGGAAGGCACAGGGTTAGAGCAGGCAGGACAGAGCACGACCCTGAAGCTGCAGCTGGCTGCGTGACAGCACAGCTGACAGTTTTGGTGATAATGAAAGAAGCAGCGGCCAGCGCTAAATCGGTGCTCTAGCAGCAGCAGGACAGTGCTGGATTAATGTGCAGTGCGAGGTGAACTAGTACGAATAAACCTAATGTGTCCCAAGCAGTCACGACAGCTAGAGTCTTACACGTGAAAGATCCTGCCACCGACGGAGCAGATGACCAGCTTCGCCGTCATGCAACACAGAAACTACCACGCTCCAAGTAATGCAACTCTTCCGTGATATGGCTTCGGCTTCAGTCGGTGTAGGTGATGCGGTCTGCAGCAGTGACTGAGGCCAGGCAGAGCTGGGAGCCGCCCAGCTGGATGGGTGGGCGGGTCTACGTGAGGCTGGCGTTGGAGCTGCTGGTGCCGCTGTTCTTCCTCTGACCGCTCTGCACCACACTGGGGACCTGCAGCCCCGTTACCACGGAGAAGCTGCCGTTCCACACCTGCCACGGGACAAAAGCAACAGCCGGCTTTCAAATATACAAGGAAAGAGTCTTCCTTTGCACAACTGGTGATTTGACAGAAACCTTTGTTACCATGAAAGCCGGGATGACCGGCTGCTGGAACTTTGTTTTGAAGGAGTGCATCAGCTGCTTGGTTTTGGCGTTGTAAAAGGATAGTATACCTGGTGAGAAAAAAGGAAGTGAATCAAACTGTGAACTACATGAAGAAACAAATAGTTCATTTATGTTCCCATTTTAGTTTTCAAAAACTGGGGGGAGTGGTGGCCTAGTGGTTACAGTGGTGGGCTTGGGCGTGGAGGACCCAGGTTCAAGCCCAGGGCTGCCCACAATGGTAAATCACTGGGGGCCCCTGAGCAAGGCCCTTAACTCCCAATTGCTCCCCGGGGCGCTGGTTCTAGCAGCCCCACTGCTCACTAGTGAAACTAGTTGATGGGTTAAAAGCAGAGACTAATTTCGGTGTGCATCGTACATACAGCGTGTGCACGATGTCCACACTGACAAGAAAGGGAAGAAAAAAAAAAAAAAAAAAAAAAAAAAAAAAAAGCTCGCAGCCATCTCTCTCTCACCTTCATCATAGTTGACATACACTCCTATACTGTTTGGGATCGGACAGTCGAGGGTTCGAGCCTTGTTGTTGTGTTTCGCTGTGAGGCTCTGCTGCAGCCAGTTGTTCAGATGGATGCACCAGGAGGCGCCGCTTTTCCCCAGCTGGTCAAACCGGCCGAGACTCCGCAGCGCGACGCCCACAGCGAAGGCCTTGCTCTCCTTGTCAAACCGCACTTCCCAGTAGTGCTGGCCAGCGTCGATCATGGTGTCGGCTGTCATGACAAACAAGCGAGGACTGACGCATACGTGGGAGCTACCATATCAACTCATCCTGAAGTTCAAGTGCAAAGTGCTGCAGCGTACAGAAACGATGAAAGACAACCCTTTTCCACCCGATTGATACGCATTTATAATTTTCTTAGAAAATTAAACATCAACATAAAATGACTAATTAGGGAATGTAGAAGCCAAGTTATTCAGAATCATCCCACAAACTCTGTTCAGATTCATCTTTTAATCATACGGGTTCTTTACTGTCTGATCCAAAGCGGTGACACATTTTATTCATGCATTCGATTCATTGCACATCTATTTTTGTCCTCTAGTCTGGTCTGGTCTGGATTACAGACTATTATAAAAGAAAGGCCTGCAATGAGGTCACCCGCTGGTTTGTGGACCACTTTTGTAGAGGCATGGGAATGATCTGGATGACAATTCTAGGACATTAAATTTGGCTGCAGACTCTGCATACACATGTCACCTGAATTTTAAAAAAATGCAATTGACACGGATGATCTTAAGTCTTAAACTCTACCACCTTATAGCTGTCATGCAGATAGAAACAAAAGTGTTTTTGTACCATACCGTAAGCATGCCTCTATCGGCTGTAAGCCTGCCCACTGACTCTAGCGTGGTCCATTTGTGGTAGTGCATTCTCTCATTTTCCACCGACTTGATATGCAAATATATTTTCATACTTTTTCCTCGCTGTTTGTAAAGCATGTTTATTCTTACCAAGCACCGTGTAGGACTCTGCTGTGAACCTGTCTCTGCCAGGACGGGTAGACGGAGCTCTCTTAGGCGACATCAGGGCTGTCCTGGTTACACACGAGACGGTGAGCACAAAGCCACACAGACCCACAACGCTCCAAACACACATCGGAGATTTGTACTCCACAGTCAGTTAAAGTTTACAGACCTGGCTGGGGAGTGCATCGGGGAATTGGTTCGGTTCTTGTCTTTCCGAATGTCCTGCACCTTTCCCCCACAGCTGTCCCACTCCACGTTCAGGTCCTCCACCTTCAGGTTCTGGTGGGCTGAACCTGAATCCAGTTTGAAGTTGAAGGCTGAAGATGGATGGAAAAAGAACGAATTAAGCAAAGTAAAGTAACGTTTTATGTATGCCGCACTTTTTAAGATAAAAATTCACATTTTATTGAGTGCTTCTCAATAAAACGCACAACAAAATGTAAAATATAAAAACAAATAAAAAGCAAGTTTAAAAAGATGCGTTTTTTGCAGCTTTTTAAAAGAGATCGCAGAGTCAACAGATCTCAGGCCGAGAGGAGGCTGCGAAGGCCCCGTCACCTTCGGTTTTCAGCCGTGTTCGCCTCATAATGAGCAGACCCCAGTCACGTGATCTCAGGGACCTGCCGGGATGTAAGGCTGCAAAAAGTCTTTAACACAAACTGGTGCCTGTCATTTAAAGCTCAATATGTTAACACCAGAATTTTAAAAAGCGCTCTGTGGTGAACAGGGAGCCAGTGCAGCTGGATTAGTCCGGGGGTGACGTGAAGACTTTGATTTTGTTATCAAGTTAAGTTGTGTCTTTCTTTTCTGTTCAGTATTGCACAAAAAAAAAACCAAAAAAACAGACAGCTGGTTTTCTCACCATGGGTTTCTAATATAACGGGTTCAGAAAACTCGCCAGCCACAGCTTTGTTACACGCTTTCACTCTGAATGTTATGTAGCGGGTGTCAAAGCGCAGACCTGAAATAAGAGAAAAGAAAAGTTCCAAGTCACTTTGCTCAAGGCTGAACCACTAAAAACCACACCTCCCCACAGTTTAGGAACCTGTGATCGTGTGCTCCGTCTCTCGTATGCCCTCCACCACCATCCAGGGGTAGTCCTCTCTGATGCGAGGCGGCCCTTCGTGATTTGTGCGCCGATGTTCCAGTATGTAGTGGTCTATTTTGGTGTCAGGCTCTGGTAAGGTCCAAACTACGGTCACGGTGTTGTCGCACACCTGGCACTCTGACAGCTGGATCTCTGGAGTGGCAGGAACTGGAGGAAAAAAAAACAATTAATCTGTTACAAGATGCATCATCCTCCTTTATTTTGTCTTATTTTACAACATAACAATTCAAAATAGCACCATACGTTAAAGTCAAACATTCAGCACAAACGTTCAAATTTCCGCCCCTAGGGGGCAGAATTTCACCAAACAAGTTTTAATATTCAGTAAATGATTCTTCATTAAGTTCACTAAAACTTGCGTAAATCAGGTGACTGTTTATCTTGTTAACCCTTTTTATCAGTCTCCGTGTTCTGTTTGGTGTCAAACAGGCAACGTGAGGTGACTCAATCCGAGCTGAAACCGACAGAAAAGTGAGCTGGTCTACAGAAAAATGCTGCATGAGCACATCGGCGCGTTAAAGGGTTTGAGATACCTCACACAGGTTCAGAGTGGCAGCGCTCTGTGGTGTTCTTCTGACTCATTCATATATTACATGTTGGTAAGTGGGACAAATTGCAGGAAGTCCACCTGTGTGACATTAAGCTGTTGTTTCACTCTGAATAGACCTCTCAACAGAGACGATGTTTAGAAACAAAAGCCCTGCACAATGAGGATTATATACACCTTTGCATCAATGCATAAATGTAATTTGCCCTTCGCCAGAATGTTTCACTGTGCGTCAGATCAATCTATAAAGATACACTTGCAGGTGAGAAAGAAAATAAAGATACATCTGCACTTACTTTTTAAATAAAGTAATAAGCAAGTAAAAATTATAAAAACCTTAACTTAAAAAAAAACAAAAACAAGTGTCCAAACAAAATGAACTGCAGTGAAGACCAGCCAGAATGATCCGACTACACTGGTCAATATTATTGATATCTGAATGGTATCATAGTGCCTGTTTGCAGGCTGGTGAGAATGATCACACTGCAGCTTTTGTAAAGCCGGTGGAGGAAGAGTTTACCTCCATTGTGAAATCAAAAGTTGGATGTTGAGACATAATTCTTAAATAGTCTTTATTTCTCAATCTCAACTTCAGTCACAGTGTGGCAAAATTTCAGAAACCAACTGAACATTTAAAGAAAACCGTTTTTTTTTTTTCTTTAATAGTTTTTCCCAATAAAGGAAATCAACTTAGAGCCTATTTATCTTGTACTTAGATGCAAAAAGTCTGGTAGTGTCAAAAATCAGATCAGCCAGAGCGCCTGACTGTTGAGCGTAACCGGTAACAGTGGATGAACAGCTGTTAATGTAAGAAGACAGAAACATCAAACACAGGGAGATGAGGACCTCAGACTGCTGCAGAATTACAAACATCTGGCAAAAAAAAACAATAAAAATGCAAAAAAAAAAAAAAAAGACACTTAGAGATCTCTGCATTTCACCTTTGCTGGTCCTAGTCACGTCACATTTTTGACAAAAAAAAAAAGAGGTGGGGCAGATTTACTAAGATCAGACCATTTTTGATGGCCATCATTTTTTTTTTTTTACAATTATCTTTTAATTTGGCTGTGCAGAAGTGGAAACTCTAAATATTACAGAAAAGATGGGAAGAGACAGTAACACCAGAGGAGGGGGAACCTCAGAGAAATCACCTCCACACACATATTGCAGCAGGAGTCTCAAGTCTTCATTCATGTTTTGTCGTAGGATTTATTTTATTCAGCTGGCAGTTACCACTCTGGTCCTAAACGTTTCAGTCAAAACACTGCAAGGTGTTTTCATCCCTAGATACAACTTGTGTGGCCTTTTGTGGCCTGAATTTTAAAGAGAGCAAACCCATGCTACTCTTTGTTTTTAGAAAGCAATGATTTATCTCCATTATTACCAGTTACTTCTACACGGTTGCAACAGCTCACCTCCCATGTGATCTTAGCGTGAAACTTTGCTGCAAGCACTTTTACTCTGAAATCCACAATCCCCTTGTATTATCAAACCACAGCTGCCAGTCACATCACTCCATCAAAACTGATCTGACTGGACTGGGAGGTTGAAAAATCTCAAAATTCTTCTTTAAACGCATTAAAAAGTCCTTCTGCAGGTGTTCGTGTCATATTCAAACCAACTACACCTTAGTCAAATACGTTTTTCCACCTCATACACGCTAAAATTTTCTTATTATTAAACCTCATGGCAAATGTAGTAGAACAAAATGACCTAAAATGCAATTTATTAGTAGTATAAAGTAGATTATATTTACTTCAGACCATAGAATTTATAGAATATATAAGAAAACAAAAACAAAAACGAGGTGGCTCTTTTGTTTCCATAATGCATGTCTTTGTGTTAAAAGTGGTGCAGACCTGGGAGAAACTTGAGACCCTGCAACATCCCCCTCTCCTGGCTGAAATCCACCATCAAGTGACTCATGTTGTCACTGGCTTTAGCCTTCAGGGAGAGGCGGAAGGCTGGAGCCATCGTCACGCTGCAGACAGAGAAACACACACACACAGAAAGAAAAAAAAAAAAACAGACACACACGAACACATGGGGTGGAAACAAGCACTTCACATTATTCAACTGAACCAGAGCAGGAGGGCGGGGGGGATAAACAGCTGGTTCTAGTTCTGGTCACTAATAAAAAGGACGCTAACAAGATTTCTGTAAACTACCACTGAACTTGTCACCCGTACGAAGCGGAGCTAGAGAGGGAGCACCCATCATCCAGGGAGGGGCAGACAAAGGATGGTACAGACTCGAGGAGACAGTGGGAAACACAGAGACAAAAGGCCTAACGAGAGAGAGCTTTTTCTAGGGTGCTTGCTGTCTAACACATGGCTGCGGTGGCTACATGTCGGGATGCATGCAAGGCTACATTAGGACATGGCCCGCTGGTTGCAGGAGGATGTAACAAAAAGGAGAGCAATGGATGGCTGAGTACTATACCTATCCTTAATGTCTTTGGCCGCCTGGGGAGGAGAAGCAGAGAAGGGAAAGGAAAAGGAGAGAAGAGATACGGAGCGAAGAGAAAACTGAGTCCATCGTGTTGCATGTAACACATAAAAAGTTGCTGGTGGATGTGTTAAAAAAAACTGCTAGTGTGACGACACAAGAAGAGAGGATTAAATTGCATTTATAGACAGTGAAATCCTCTGTGAAAAACTGAGATGTGAACAGTGAGTCGGGGGAGGGGTGGGGGTGCAGCAGCAACACCGCAGAGCAGGTGTGTGCGGGGCTGAGGGGTGTCAGTCACCTGAGTGAAGCCGTCCGTCTCAGAGGAGCACAGTGTCTGGTTGGCCAGCTCCAGCAGCTCCTCCGAACTCTCCAAGGCTTTGGAGCAGGCGCTCAGCTGACTCTGAGGCAAACAGACTCACAGTCAAACAGGAAACATCCACGAACTCTCACAAGTTCGTCTCTAGTATAATGACACCGTTGTGCTTTCTGCAGGAGTCTCGGAGCTGGCCGCATCATCTGAAAGTCATATTTTGGTCCTGAGGCTGCAGAAAAATAATTCTGACCCCCCCCCAAAAAAAAGAAAAATGCTGATCTGGCCAATGTAGGCTGGAGGTATTACTGCAAAGATGTGATGTAATATTGTGTTTGTTATCTCATAACAAAAGCAGATACGTTTTAGGTTTTGCTTGCAATTGTGACAAATTGAGCAATTGGGCTCTAATTTATCTTATTTTGCTTAAAACCAATAATAAGCTCACAGTCATGTGGTGATGATCAACATCATTTGTGGCATCAAACCATATCAGAAGAGGTTACCACAAAAGGCGGAACCTCGTATGGAAATTGTGGTCTAGAAATGTTTGTTAGTTTTGCTCTGATTGATTTTTTGCTAATACACAAGAGATGATTGGAGCAAATCTAAAGTATTATGTTAAATGATCCGCTCAAATGATTACATTCTAGACAGGCCTGCTCAGGATTTTTCAAGATTCATCGAAATGCAGCATTTTTAATTTGGAATACAAATTACGTGTCAGACACAACTTTTGTTGCTCTTCCCCTGCAAAATGCCCTTTCCTCTTTTTGTTGTGCAAGAATCTGTTCAAATAAGCCATCAAAGGCTGCTTAACAGCTCTGCAGAACCTGGTTTAAGATAAACAGTCACTTTTAGATGGTGACTGTAAATCTAATCTCAAACCACAACACGGAGAAAGAAGTCACTACATACGAAATCAAAACACTCGTTTTTTTGGGGGGGCGGGGTTTTTGCAGATGCTTATTGCCCTACATCAGAACGTGTTGCGAGCGTTAACATTAAAATGATTCTGTAATGAAGTTCTAAGGTCCAAACTGATCAGACATCAAACCTGCAGCTACCTGCAGCTCGTACGTGCGGCTGGCTCTCTCCTGCTTGATGCGCGTCAGCATGGTTTCCTTCATCTCGTCCAGAACGGTGTGGAGGCTGGTGAACTCGGACTGAAGGTCCTCCTGCACTCTGTTAGAGTTTGCCTTGTGTCGGGGTGGAAAAAAAAACAAAAAAAAAAAAACACAACAAACTTGTAAGTTTGAAGAACGCAGTGAGAAAGGAGCATGGTTGACCTGCCTGACGTGGATTACAGGGCCCTTCGGTTGTGTGTTCATGTACCTCCAGGTTGTCGAGGCTCTGCTTGAGTGTGCAGATGAAGTTTGAGATCTCCTCATTCTTCACAGCCAGTGTGTGAGTGATCTTACGCAGAGACTCCTAAAGAAAAAAAGAAAGAAAATGCTTTTAAGCTGAAAAAAAAACCCCAACAACAAAAAAAAAAAACAAAAAAAAACAGGTAAGTAATCAGCTCTATGGAGGGCTGCAGGTGATAAGCTCAATGAAGTGCCTCAGCTGAAGATGAAGCTGTGCTAATCAGTGCTTAACTGGAGTGGACACACAATGCTTTAGGCTTTGAGCTCCCTTCAAAACACGCTGCAACGTTTGTTCAGATGGGATCAGAGAGGGACCTTCTCTCGGTGCAATGGGAGGACACTTCACGGGAGGAAGGATGCGCATCAATAATGTAATAATGCACCTACACAACCATTACAGAGCCTACTTCAAAGGACTGGAGCCACATTGTCGGTCAGATCTCCGATACGCCACCAGTCCCGCTGCCCTTCTCTGATGCCTCGCCCCCCAGTCAAAGAGCCCATTCATTAAGAAGGACTGTGTAATGTTTGTTGATGCAAAAGAAGCTGCGCTAAGGCCCCCCCCGTCCGTGACTGTTACAGCGGTAAACTGTCGATAAACCTGCCGTTTAACTGGCCAGTCCACGATTTACACGGGCAACGCGGCTGCGAAAGCCGAGTCCGTGCCGCATTCACAAAATCCCAAATTTCGCAGCCTCTCCCCTTTCCTTTCTTTGTACACTACGTCCAGAGGCGGCTTCCCCCATCAGAGACACCTGTTCCACCGGCCCCGGCCCACCTTCTGGTCTCCCATACTGCCGTTCAGATGCACCGGCGCCGCTAGAGCTGCAAAAGCCGCCGGTATACCTCCTCCGTCCCCCGGTTTGTGGTATATTAGCACGGCGGAGCTGGTACTGATGCTGCCGGAAAGAAACGCATCTTCGGACGGACACCAACCACCAACGCCTTTGGGCCGTAGTGACCGACACGCATGCGCGCGAAAAGGATTTGGGGTAATGAAGTTTTTTATGCTGTGAGTGATGGGATTGCCGTCTCCAGACGCAGTCACATAAAATAAACATTTGTCTCTGAATTTCCTTATATTTTAATAAAATAAATGTGATAAAATAGAATAACTGTGTTCATTCTTAAAAAGTGACCAAGTTTAAAGGATACTATGTTTACTATGTATACAAAAATAAACAAATAAATACCCACTTTCTGTTAAAAGCATGCATTTGTGTATTTGAAATTATTATAGGGCCATAAGGGCCACATAGGTCTGACAATGTGTCATTTAATAACTGGTTCAGATTTGCAGGGCACTGTGACATCGTAGACATTACTCAGTGTAATAATTTTGCTTCTGTATGTTTATCTCTATCCAACTTCACATCATGCAACATGATCTGTGAGAGTGTGTAGCAAAGAAGGGATAAGTGAAGTGACACCCTCCAACCCTAAACCAGACTGCAGTAAACAGAGCTCTGAGCTGTTGTACTTAAGCCCTGTGGCCCAAAGCCTGGCACATACATTTCATTAATACCTCAGGAAATCATGCCAACCTCTGAAAAACAAGAATGCCATAGCTCATTTACTCTTGAAGTTTTGTCCTGGAGGGCTGCAAGAAGTGTTTTTCTTCCCTTGTATGTGTACATTGGTGCCAAACATGATATTGAAGTTTCATTTATTTATTTAGGGACACTCCTTCACTCTAGTATGGGCTGTTACAGAAACTAATTTCAGTGCATAACTCTTGGAAGCATTTGGAAGTCTGTGTTTTTTAGAAGTAGACTGAGAAGGTAGCGTTCTGCTGGTGGCATCTTGGGACAGTTTTTGAGTAATGGAGACATGGCTCAGTCTGCACCTACTGATCACTGCTGCAGCTGTATTTTAACTCATTTAATTCATGTTCACAGATCTTATATCATCCTCTTCCCTTTTTTCAAGTCTTTGCAGTTTGATTTTTCAGTTCCTGTGGCTTTCTTATGGTCAGTTCCTCACGATTTTTCATGTGGAGCCACACGTAAACAAATGCAACCTTTCAGTCTAAGTGTCCAGTTACGTAACCTGGACATTGACCAAACTGAAATAAAGAACTGAAACACATGTACATCCACTTTTGCTGCATTTAATTCTGATTTTAATCTGAACCTTCATTTTTGTTTGTTAATAGGGGGAAATGCTTCTCTTGTCAGCTTAGGATAGTTACTGTGGTTACATCTTGTACATGAGTTACAGAGAGCAGTGGGCAGATTCATAAACAGTGCATGCACGCCAAACTATTTGTTTGCATGTTTCTGGGCACAAACTGCATCTATAACGGAAGAATGTGCTTTGGTTCAGACAGATTCCTGAAGTACTTTTAAGGCTGAAGTGGTAAAGTTAAAGCAACTTCTCCCTTTTGGAGCTCACCACAGTGAATCATGATCCACCCTGGTGACACAAGCTTCCTCATTTATCTGGTTGCGAGCTCTTCTTGCCTGGGATCTGATATGGTGAGGTAAATAAATGGAAAAAAACACAAAAAACAGTTTTACAAGTATATAATAATAAATATAGTTATTCTTTTGGTTTGAAATATTTATCACTGTTTGTTTTCTTTTGCTCCTTCTCTAATTGATGCTACCTTTTAGCCTCTACATTGTAATCCAACTATTTTTAATTAAATTAAATTACATAATCATAAAATATATATATTATTATATTATGTCCAATAAATGTTAAAAAAAACAAACTGTAGCAACTTTTGTAGCTGCAAAAGTTAAATACGAAAAAAATAAAATTAATAAAATAAAATTAAATTAAATTAATAGGTTTTGTTTACATGTCATAATTGTAAAAAAACAAAACAATAATATCAAATTCAAAGTCACATTTATTGTCAATTCTACCACGTGAGGTACATACGTAATAAAAATTACGTTACTCTCAAACCCTCGGTGCTACAGAAAAAAATAAACTACTCTCTAAACACAAAGTGCAAATCTAATCTAATATGTTGGATTAAAATGAAACAAAGCAGCCAAACGGAACATTTAGCTATTTTTGTCTGTAGGGAAAATAAAAAAACAAACAAACAAACAAAACAAAAAAACTGTTATGTGCAACTTCTAACTCGCCAGAACCTTTAATGAAATGTTTTTTAAACTAAATTGCATTTCTGCTGGCGTTAATGTTATTTACAGGTAAATAATATTATTTAACTGTACACGTTTTTCCATGTTTTCAGTTTAACATCAGATAAACTGTAAATTAATTGCATCTGTGCACATGAATCAAGAAGTGCACAACCACAGGAAAAGATTCAGAAGTTAATCACTCCGCTTGTACGCAGAAGGAACCTACTTTCAGTTGCTAGAAGGAAAGATCATACGCTGAGGTTTCAGAACATGTGCACACCCCTGCAATCTTCCGAAGTAACTTCTCACGTTTTACTGCAATAAACTCACAATATATACGCATGAACCCACGCCTTTTATCATGCTGCAGACATTTACTTCTTCAGAACAAGTTTAAGGTGTCTGAGTAAAGCAGTGCTGCATTGGTATTTTAAATGGCAAAAAGTGGGGAAAAAATGTGTCCCTTAGCCAAATTAAAATGTATTGAAAGAGCATTATCTTTTATGTGGTTTGAAATTGATTCAGAAGGTTTGTCAACCCAACGTTAGTGTAGTTGTGTCTTGTCACAGGAAGCCAAGAGTTAGTACTCTTCTGAGGTGCTGAGGGGTTCTGGTGATATGTGTTTTAGCACCATTGCACCAAAACCCACAGAGGTTTCTAAACCCCCCATATCAGTCTGTGTCCTGTTTTCTTTTCTTTTTTTTTTCTTGATAGCACTCAACAAGTCAGCACATGCACATTTATCTCACTAAGGCATGTGTAGCTTGCCAGCAACCCACAGAAACATGCCAGAAGTGTGTATTTAGACACAGAGAATCACAAACCGACCGTTTTGAGGTCTGTGTGAATGTTTTACAGTTGGGTTACAGTTTTCCTCAGTCTGTTGTGTTTGTTCTTTTTTTTATGGAAAACCTACATTATTTTCCATTTTCACTGCTCTTTTGGCAGTTATTGTAGGCTGTCCCCTATGAAAACTACTTTTCGTCACATCAACTTGCAGATAAAGCTCTCCTCCCTCCCCCGTGCTCTCCTTCCTCCCTCTCAACCACACGCACACACACACACACACACACACACACACACACATACACACACACACACACACACACACACACACACACACACACACACACACACACACACACACACACGGGTTGGCGTCTAGCTCTGTCTGATGCGCAGCCAGGAAGACGGCTGAGACACAATGAGACTCAAAGGACAACCACCTTTCACATGAAGAGATGGAAGCGAGGCTGAAGCGAGCTACACTGCTGCTGCTCACAGGTGAGACTGGATATGTAACAAATCAAAACTGTTTAAACTGAAAACAAAGCTTTAGAAGTACAACTTGATGACATTTAAAGCCTTGATGTGTGAACTGATGGAAATTCTGCATGTGCTATTTGTAGTCTTTGTTTCTGATAAACTGAAAAGTCAAACTGAATTAAAGTTAAAGTCTTTTTCTTCTGTATCTCCAGTGGCAGGTGCAGTCATGGCGAGATCACATCACATTATACAACTGGCTAACACAAACACCTCATCAGCCCAGACGCAAAAGAGAGTTTTATCTGGTTCATCTTTGACTTTCAACTGTTGTTTAAGTAACAACAATTTCCTCAGATATCGGATGTGCTGGTGTTTTAATCCCCATGGATCAAATGAAACAGAATTAAACTGTACGTCAGTGAACAACAGCAACGCTTCACAGCCGGAGCAAGACTCAGCCAACGGGTGTTCTGACAAAACGTACACTTTACCCAACGTTAATGAAACGCACAGCGGATGGTACTTTTGCAATGTCACAGTAGAGATTCCCATTCTAAAAACTCTTACGAGCAACAAAACAGAAGTAATAGTCTGTAAGTATGGGTTGTAACTTCTTTATCTAAGTCTAACCTAAATCCCACAGTTCAACATTTATGAGGTTGATATGAAGATTTGTATTGCTTTCAAGTGCACTGTATCGCTCAACCAATGCTCTACCTTTCTTCTCCAATCTGGTGCAATTCATGATTTGATCATGCGTCACTAATACCCGCTCATAACAATGTTAATAATTGTAATTGTTTTTCATGTGCTTGTGTCCTGGTTAGTGCTAGAAAAGCTGTGTCACGATGCCTGCTGTGCTAAAACATAACACATTGAGCAGAATCGTAAACCATCTTCTCTTTTCTGACTTGCGATGATTAACCAAATGCTTCTCATTTCATTTTTGTTACAGTGCAGAGCTTAGTGGAAAGTACAACATGTCCGTCTCTAGGGACGAGCTCAGAAGGTGTGTGTGCATACGTGCATGTGTGGATGCATACTCACTTTTCTTTAGACTTGTGTGCGTGTTGTTAGGACCCGGCAGAGTCTAAGGTGTGAAGACCTTCAACTGTGTTGGGGTTATTTTTGGGCTTATGAGGTGATACATCTGCTGGGTGACAGTTTAGAGCTTTTTATAACAAAGTTCAACTATAGTCTGCTCAGCAAGAAAAGCTTTACTGCTTTGGCTCATGCATCCTATGTCATCACTGACCAAACTCAGCCCTGTAGCTGCAACACTTGATGTGCAGCCTCAGAAATGTTTGCAGTTCTTCTACACAGTAAATAAGAGGCTTTTGTGCGTGCAAATTTGCTTTCTTAAATATGTACAGTAGTGCCTACATTTTAATACAAAGTTTTCCTCTTCCAGCAGTAAATTCCACAGACTCCGACTGGTGGTTATGGATTGTGTTGGGAGCGTCTTCGCTCCTCCTGTTTATCCTGATCAACATGCTGGTCGTATGTGCTGTGAAGAAACGCAACCTTCTCCGCAGCAAAGGTACTCTGCTTTCTTTTTGGGTTTGAAAGTTTTGATTATCATCTTATTACACAACTGAGGGGAAAAAAAGCTATCTCTATTGATTGTAGATAAACTTGCAGAGCATCTGCAGCCAGAGGGTGAGATGAAAGCCGTTCTGACAAAATGAACCCAAGAGATAAAGAGATAAAGGTCAATCGTTCAACAGAAAACATCACAAAATCAAGTCTGTGCAAATTCACTCCTGTCACGGGCCGAGTTATGCAAGGATTTGCGAGCAAAAGAAGAGATGAGCGATTTACAGATTTATTTATATAGTCGTTAATTCATTCATTTATTTTCAAAACTTTATCTATGAGAAACAGAGCAGAAAAAGGAAGCTCTGCCTTCATCATAGTTCTTGTCTGCCCTGCTAGTGGCCAGCTGATGCAAACTGAACAGGCCGGTGATTTGTGTGGTCTGGTGGAGGAGCGTGAGACGATTGTCTTGCCTGTGAACTTTAAGCTGAAGACCATGCTTCCTCTTCTTGAGAAAGAGAACTGTGAGAAGTGGTCCGACCAGACCTTACAGTCACCAACCTCCTATGGCGTTTTCTTTGTTAAAGCTCGGCACTTTGCGTGGGAAGCACATTTAAGTATACATTTTAATTTTACATTTGAAACCAAACTGATTAGTGTTCTTTGAAACTCCTTCAAATGCATTTAGTATTTAAAACCATGCAGGTTGAACCTCAGTTGGAAATAATTGTCAAAAGTTGTTTTAATAAATCTGCAAAATTTTCCAAAGTCCAAATTGTCACTTCATCTCCTGAAAATAAAATAAAATAAAATAAAACAATCAGGACCACTCTTGAAAGTTATGGAGTCATTCTTATTTTAATGTGATTTATTGCAGTCTTCATTTTACGTCCAAGTTAATATTATAGAGAAACTCGATGAGATGTAGGTCAGACACGAAAAAGGACCGATGGTTAGATAATATAGAAGTAGACCTACATGTGGTTGGACCACCAGTGACTCCCGGAATATAGATGAAAAGGAAGTGAGAAGTAAGGTGTAAATGCCATCTATGTACAGATGAGGACTGTAATGGCAGGTCAAATATTGTTTTTATGTGGAAAATAAAATACTTGTAAAATGGTGCAAAGTGCTTACTGATGCTGTTTTTAACCCTTGCAAGGCGCCAAGGTCCAGACGAGCCCTCTGAGGAACTGAGCCGTAGTGCCTTGCAAGGGTTAGTCATAGTGATGTGTGCAGTACTGCAGCTACTTTTTTACACTTTGTGAAAAGAGAACATCCTGGGAAAAACTGATGACACTGAAAAAAAAATTGTTTTGAGGCCAGTGTTTAATATTTTGTTGATGGCAAGGCAGGTTTTGAAACAAACTGGCCAGTGTGCTGTGCATGCATTTAATAAAAAAAAAAAACAAGTCTTTAAAAAAAAGACGTGTACACTAATTTGCTTTTTTTGCAAAGAGATGTACAAAACCAGCAGTGAGAATCAAACATGTGAACACTAGTGCTGAGACACTGAATGAGTTTTCATCAGGACAAAAAGCTGAGTTAAAAGAAATCTAATAGCAGTCTTTTGTTTTTTTTATCATTAATTTTAATTTAGTTTTTTTAACTATTTTATTTTTAACAAAGTTTGTAAAGTTGATAAAGAATATTTGTACAAATGTAACTGCTTAAAACTTCAGCTACCAAATGTAATGGGACTCACTGTAAATAGATGGAAAGTATATAGTAACCCCAGAAACTATTTTTATATATTATCAATAATAATCTAGTGGGATTTCTCAACATCTAGCAAGCTCTTTATCTTGTTATATATTCATTTATTTGAAAATTCTACTTTAGTAGGATTTGTCTTTTCTGAAGGTGGTTTGGCTGATAGGATGCCGTCAAGTAAAGTGATGCTTTGGATGAAATCTAAAGATGATTTTATAAATTGCCACAGGTCTCTCAAACACATTGTTTTGTTTTTGTTTTTTGTTTAAAATCTAAAAATCTATTAATAGTTTTGGAATCATGAGGCTTAGAGAGTCAACAAACGCTGAGTGAAACAATACAGTAATTTCAGCTGAAACGGTCACAGTTTGAAAAGATAACTGATTTTAGATGTTGATGACTATTGTATTCAAAAGTACTGGATACAGTCGTTTCAAGCAGGAAAATCCTAAACATGTACAGTTCCTGCAAGTTAAATCAAACATGACCTGGTGTGTCTACTAGTGAATCTGTGTGTGAGGCACGTCTTGGTATTCATCGAAATCACCTTTTATTCTGAGCTTCATCCATACTGACATCTGTCTCTCCCTTGTTTCTTGTACATCCTTCCATACTCCTTTCAATGCATAATTGCATATGATAATAATTAGTATTATCAATATGCATGTCTTGATTTTTTAATTTTTTTTGCAAAGTAACTTCAATAACTGAATTTTAGTCTTTGTGTGCCTACTTGATTGTTAATTTCAATGCAGCAGAAGATCCAATCTACGAGAACAGTCATCACAGGAGGAAACAGCCCCTTTCCCAGCCAGAGCTGATGGTGGACACCCTGAAAGTGCACCGCAGCCCGCGGCACCCACGGACCCCAAGTCCGTCCGGGAGGTACAGCGGAGGCAAACAAAGATACCACGTGTAACCTCGATGTCATTTTTTTCTTCTGCTAGAGCTTTTTTATGCTGTCATTTTTGTACTTTGTATTCTATTTTACATCCAGTACACTGTTTGTGCTCTAACTGGAAGCACGTGTCACTTCCCAGGTAGCCTGTATGTTCAATGTAGTACAACCAATTGACCACTAGATGGCAAATGGTGACTACTACTACTCTTTTTTTCAAAGCGACTTACGATAAAAGAGTTGGTCCTGTTTTATTTTCCTTTTTTTTTCAAATTCGCTACCTAAAATATTATTATTATGGTGTAAATAAAATTTGTATAGAAAAAAAGAAAACGTTATAAAGTGCTATTTTTATTATGAATTATGAATTTTCACTGTGTATGAAGACCTATTGTTACAGTTCATATTAAATATTTGAACTCCGACAGTGCCGTTTTCTTCTTTAAAATTTACAATACTTTTTATATTGATATACCGATTTGTCTATTTATTTTAAAACATTGGTTAAGCCATAAAAAGAAATCATAACGAGAGAAGATAGTGTATTTTCCGCCTCATCTGATTTGCCGTGAAGTGAACGTACTTTTTTTAAAGAAAGGTAGGGTCACGTGACCTGGCACCGCCTTCCTCTAGGATAAAATACTCCCAGAAGGAATTAGTTGAAGAGTAAACGTTACAGGTGCTGAGTTTGGATCCTAAACCAGCTGAAAACCGAGCAGTTTTTTCGCGCAGGCCGAGACCGCCGTCGGTAAGTGACTTTAGTCTCTTCTGCGTGGACGGACTTGTTTTGCGCGCAGGTTTTGTCCTACTCGGGTGTTGTTTTTCCACATAAGTAGCGCTGGCTGTTGGGACTTACTGGACTGACGCGCAGGGACGGCGGGCCAGTGTAAATTGCCTTACTTATTTAAAGATTATGGGATATCCTAATCTATTAATAGCGACGGAGAGCTACCACGAGCAGTAGTGAGGGACGCCTTAGATAATGTTTCACTGAGGGAAGCGCTCAGACCTGCGGGGTCGCGGGGTCAGTCAGTGGAGGAGTGGATGCGGAGGTTTGGGTGGATCACAAGTCAGGCTGTTTGTTTTGGGCTTCAGATTATTTCCCTCGACTTTTGACCTTTTTTAAAAAAAAATGTTTCACATGCCTCACGTAATTTTTTCTCTTTGCACCACTTTTTTTAAATAGTTATATCTTTTCTGCGCAGTCAGTGTTGCAATCCCGCATTGCTTAATTGACCAAATTACTTTTCCATGTATGAATTTTACAGTCAGTGCACATCAAAACTCAATTTATATAACGTAACTGTTCTGAACCTCTGTGCATGCACGTTGGAGGATTACGGGTAGTGGGAATCGAGGCACATGTTACGTTACAGTATGCGTGTGGCTGAGTGAGCAGATCATACATTAAGTGCTGCTCATGCATTTTCTCAGGGGATTTCAGCTGTCATACTGCACCTGAGGGGGCTGGAGAAGCACTGCTGCACACAACAACACCACAGAAGATACACTCTGCGGTTGAAGCAGGAGGTGGGAGGTGGTGCATACTCTCTTTATTGTACCGTACCCTGTATGCACATAGTTTACTTTTGATTGACACCACAGGATCATAAATTCATTGTTTTATCAGACAGACTCGCTTCACTCAGATTTTAAAGTGTGTCTCTGATATTTCACAAGTCTGGAGAATCACAGCTAGGAGAATTAACATCTTAACAGTTGTGTTTGTCACATGTTAGAGACGGTGTTTAAGACATGAGCGGATGAAGCCTTAAGACTTGTTATAGTCTTGTAATCAGCACTTCTTCAATTTTTCCCCCCATCAATTTGTATTTTTAAACTGAGCCAAAACATGTTTTGTTGACAAAAGATAACAGCTTACAGTATGTGCCAACTCAATATTTATCTGTAGAAATTATGTCAGTGCACCTGAACAAAAGTCGTCGTTTCTGTATTGCACAACTGAAGTTGCATCCAGCTGGCAAGAATACTGAAAACTGCTCGTACCGGCTCCACGACTGTTTTAATTTGATCAACCTAACACCGATTTATTTATTTATCTTCTATTTACTAGGAACACTGATGGTCCCACCTTCCCAAGAGGGAAAAAAAAAAACCTCACTGGTCGCTTTTAAGTTAAATAAAGTCACAATTTTCAGAGCCAATATGTACATACATTGCTTGGTTTATATTTTAAAATGTAGGCTGGAGTTCTTGCTGCATCTTGTTGTTTTGGCTGTTTTCATCCGTCTGATATCACGCAGGTTCCTGTGATGGAGTTCACGTTTTTCAGGATGCCGACGGTCCTGCTCAGACTTGCCCGTGTGTGTGTTTCAGCAGGGCTTTCACACGTAAACAAACATGTCAGAGTAATGATAAATGATTTGTCAGAAAAGAGGTGAGAATCCTATTTTACAGCTTGTTCAACCTCATGTTGTGGCTGGTTTGCTGTTAAATTTGATTGAGGCGGATTACAAAGAATTTGCTTGTAATTTGACTTGTTGAGGGTATTTGTTTATTTTAACAACACAAATGATCTGAACTGAATTACTTTTCATGCCTTGATGACCGTTAGTTGTCTCATGGCTTATCTGTAATGATGCAAGTCTGAGCAGGCTTGGAAATCTTTCTCACACTTGTTTTTGCAGGATTGCTTTCAGCTAAGTGCAACTCCCATGCACATCAAAATAATAGATGGCAACCTGCTGTCATTACTGTTGTTGTTTTTTGTTTTTTTTTTAATAGCAAATCTGAGCTTGCAAAAACATAACCTGCTGCTGAACTGGGTTGTTTTCCAGAGCTTGTGGCACACCAAGTGTCAGAGGTGAGGTGAACACCCTCCCACAACAGGCTTCCTGTTTAGACCCCGTGATGGAATATGTTTGTCTGAGCCAGCTTACCAGCCGGCCTGCTGGCAGACCGCGACGTCAGACTGGGAAAAGAGGCAAAAGGCCAGGGACTCGACTGCACGTTAAACCTATAGATCCTATATCAGTCAGCCATGCAGGTGAATCATTTACAGCAGAGGCCATACATTTGAGGTCGTTTGAATTTGCGCCTCGCTCCAGATGTTTGGCTGTTCACCCAGTTTTTCTGGATGTGTTATGCCTCACTGGGATGGCAACAACAGCGTGCATGCATGTCTGTGCACGCTTCGTACACTGCTGTGTGGAGTTTTACTTTGTAAACAGCACTACTGTAGTCGCACTGATGGTCTGCGGTGGGTTTTTGTAGATAAGGCTACTGAACTACCTATTAATATCATCATGCTTCAAGAGGTTGGAGTGTGTGGAGATTCAGCTGCAGGGCTTCCTGAGCTATGGGTTCATGTGAGACTGATCACACAGTTGTTCCCTGTTCATGTTGCGCTGCTTGATGAGTAAAATCTCACCAGCGGCCACAGTGGGAAGCTGCACGCTGACATTTAGATCTTGATGAATGGAGGTGGAAGGAGAAATGCATTTCCACTTTCACATTCAGATGTTGCTTTAAAGACAAATAGCCTTTAACATTGCAGTGCAATGCTTGCAGCTGTTGTAATACATTCAATAAAAAAAAAACAAAAAAAAAACATACTGCCCTGCATCACCTGAGAAATGAAGCTTGAAATTGATCAAAACTGCAGTGAGTTCGGTAACGTCTCCTTCGGCAGGTTTTGCTGGCTGTACTAGAATCGCCGTTGATCCCTATTTAAACAAAAGACATAAACAGATTTTACGTCTCAGTATCTCAGTGACTCAGAGATTTGGAGAGCACACCTAAAGTTCAGGCAGTTTAGTACCAGTTTGTTTAGTAAGGTGTCAAAGAAACAACGTGACTCAACATGAAAGAGAGAACAAGGAAATCAAACTTCAGCACAGAGACGAGATGAAAACATGCCAATTTATGATAAGACATGAGTAACAAACGGTCACTGCTGGGCACCTCTGTTAATAAATTATTAACATTGTAGGACAGATGTTAGTCCATCTCTTCTGCTCAAGTCCACAGGCTTTTATTAGTGACTGAGATTAATAAAGGTGTGCCATTAATAACAAAGCAACATTAATAACTCCCTTTGTAATTTGACATCAGGTCTTACATTATTAATTGTAGTAAGCCATTATGTCTGGTAAAGATGGCGTGGAGCCTTGATTCATGAGCTAAAAGGTCAAATAGTGCATGGGTGGGCCCTTCCTATTAATTTGAAAACAAAAGGAAAAGGAAGAAGATTTGCACTTACTGGACTAAAGCATCGCAAATGAAACACTTGATGTTCAAAGATTAAAGAGTGCAATCGTTCTGTTAAAATGACATCTTTTGCAGACTTGCTCAACAAAAATAAATAAATAAAAAAGAAGATGAGTCAAATTTCAACTTAATGCTGGCGATGGAAATATTTTCTCAGTGTCTGAGTGATGCAGGCTTCGTGTTTCAGCTCGTCTGTGCTGTCTGCTGGACCAGGATGACAAAACTTTCAACAGCGATGGTAAAACATGCAAAAAAAACCCAACAAAAACCATCAGTATCTCATACGGGATTAACATTGTCAGATGAACCAACAGAAGAAAATCTAACAACGCAGTTTTGCTGTCTCAGAAATTACAATTAAAAATATAATGTCCAATTGAGAGTTTAAACCTTCTGCTGTTTGTGACTAATTTTGATCAAGCGTTTTAGGATAATATAATAATTTGGGTGTCTTTTTAAAATGTAGATGTTATGTATAAGGTAAGGCGAGTTTATTTATATAGCAGAAAGAGATGTGTAAAGAACTGAACGTTCATGTGGATTACGGGTAGTGGGAATCATCCACAGCAAACTCAAGTGTGGACACTTTCACTGTCACTGCACTGCAAGAGAAAAAAGGACCTGTAACCTGCAGCAGTTAAATGAAAACAAATGTTTGTTTTTATTTGTATGGTTAATTATGGTCTGGTCATTTTCTAGAAAAAGAGCAAAGAGTGTCAAAAATTACACTTACATGGCTTAACCATTAAATTAAGGTCTACTCGAAAAGATTGATTTTGTTTCGGTGTGGCACCATAAGCAGTGTCATTTCTTTGCTCCAGTATCTGACTGATATTTGATTTCAGTTCTGGACTGTAGTATTTGTAGCCGCTTGGTGTCTGACTGAAGTGCATCACCTCAGGTGTGTTTTCAAGGTGCCCCCATTCAGAGAGACAGAATATTTATTCTCACCCATTCTTGCTTGACATACAGCTAAAACTTTACGGGTGCTTTGGATGAGACAATCTGTGTTTGACTGGTGAACTCGTCAGCTGTGCATCCCCTCTCACACATGCACGTGTCATTGTGCGAGTATGAGTCTAAACGGAGAAGAAAAGCGTGAGTGATTCCTGCATTCTTGTCTATTATTGCAGGTATTAAAGCCTGTCTACTCTGTTTGTAGCAATATGTCAAGCAACTTTTAGTCCTTCCACTCAGCTGTAATGCTGAACCCGTCAGCTGCCTGAGGGTGGGGACAAGCATGCACGACATCGCTGCTCTGACAACAGACGAGCAGTCCTACACATGCACCAGCTCGTCCCACTGTGTCAAGCAACGGCACGGTAGGAGGATGGTGGTTTGGTGTAAAGTGTATTTTCCAAAAGGAGGCAGTTGGGAAGCCCTGGGGAACGAGCTGCCTTTCGTGGAAACTTGGAGGTCGTGATTTTGGTTTCTGTCAACAGACGAGGACTCTGCAGTTATTCTTCAAAAGCAGCAGCTCTGTAAAATGTGCTGTATGTTTTTCCTGGGAAAATCTACATAACCTTTGCAAAACAGTCGTGTGGTGAATGCTGCTTCTGAGTACACCATGCAATTTTTTTTTTTTTTTTTTTTTATACCTTCCGAGTCTCCCCTCAAGTATGCCTTATGTGGTATTCTGAGTTGAAGCGCCTTGATGAAGTTTGCATACGTCCACATTGCTCAGTTAGTCAAAACGGACACAAACTCACCAGGGAAACTGTGGCACTCCGTTCCACGAGAGGAGCTGAAACGGTGAATGACCGGGATGTGCGTGCATGCCCACACCTGAACTGATGCCCTCCCCTCTGCTGCTCCAACCCTGCTGAGCCCAGAGGAAGCAGGTTCTTATCAGGGAGGAGGACAGGAACATACTGAGAGGGGGATGTGGGAAGCATGGCTCTCTGCAGATTTTCATTCAGCATCAGCTTCCTTTTAAGAGTTACTGCTATGATTTGTCATAACTGTAGCTGAATATGATGCTCAACTTACTCTATCTGGTGCATCAAGTTGCGTTTGTTCCTGAACGGTGTGATGTTTTTGTTTCTGACTGATAATCGGCAAACAGAATGTGCTCTCCTGCTTACGTTAACTCTGATTTCAATCTGTTTCTCTGATGAAAACCCCACATTTCTGCACATGGGTGTAGTTGGGTTCATCCCAAGATGCCTCTTGGCCACAACTTTGCAGCTGGTTGATAAAAGTGAGGACAAAGCAACTTCCATTCTTTCAGCTGATGGAAAGCAGGGTTATCATAGCCTTCTGTCATAATTATCCATGAATCTGCAACTATAATGCAGGAAAAAATGGGGAAAAAAAGAGGTGTAGAAGGCAAATCGGCTGCCTTTTTATTTCTTTTCAAGGGAGAGCGTCTGTGATTTGCAACGTCAGGCTTTCAATTTCACTCCTGTCTTTTGATTATTTCATAGATGTTCTCATATCTTTCCCAGAACCATGAAAATGATCTCCTCTGGCATTCCTCATCACTAGCCGGGCAGCATGGCTCCTGCTCATCCTTCCAGAGAGGACACCAGCAGCTCATTAGCTCTGCGCTGGAGGCTAACGCCGACATAAATAACCACCAACGTCTAACTGAACCAAAACAGGCTGAGCTGTGCTCCTCTACATCCCAGCAAATCACCGTTGGATCTCTGTAAATGAACAGGACCTGGCGTGACAGAGTCCGGGAGTGTGACGTTGCTTAGGTGTGGCATATGGAGTGAGACTTGGGACCATGTTCTGGCTCTGCTCTGGTGCTTAGGTGGCGGAGCCGGACTGTGCGGCTCCTCCACACTCCCACGAACTTGGACTCTGAGCCATGTCTCTTCTGTCGGCACTATGCATCGTCTGTGGATTGATGCTCCATGTTTGTTTCAGTGCGCTCCATACGCACTATTGCGCCCCACGTAAGACTGTCCCCTACCAGAGTAAGTCACCGTCATATTCCCGTTTCAATCCTGCACCTGTACAGTACCGGCATTCAAAGTTGCCATAGTAACATATTGCATGTATTTTAACACACCATATACGATGAAGTAGCTGCTTTTATTCTTTAGTAAAAATATTGCTGGAAGAGCATGACAAGCACATTGATGGACATTTTTCTGAGCAGATGACCTGAAGTCGTTCAGAGAAGACGGGATCTTCAATTACTCAACTATGCTGATCAGAGATGACCTGGGTGTGTTGCTGCTGGGAGCAAGAGAGGCCATCTACGCTCTGAATGTAAACAACATCTCGGTCAAAAAGGCTGCGGTAAGAACCTGTTGAGTCATGTTCATCTTTCAAACTTCAGTCTGAAGGCGTCATACAACAACAAGTGTGCAGCGCTGTTAGACATTACCTGTGAAATACGCTGCTGCTGCCACTGTTTTGCGTATGCTGCTTGATGTAATTACCAGAAAGTTAAAGTTTTTATAAAATGTGATATTCTGCTGCTGTAGTTAAGCCGGCCGATCAAAGGCTGGACCTGGCGTGACCTTGGCTGTTCATCGGCTGATCTAATGTTTAAGACCATAGTGTAAAAATAAAACCCTTAAACGCCCTCAAAACAGAAATTGAAGTGTTAAAAAAAAAAAAAAAAACTCTAGTGAGTAGTTCCACCACTTCACTTCAAATCACTTCAAAAATTCATTTCGGCATGCTTGATGCAAGTGTGTCTAGAAGGCTGGTTGGAAGGTTGTGCCAAGTGGTGAAGATGGCTTCAGGGAGGACATCCACTGTCTGGAACTGATGTCTGTGTTTTTTTTCCTTGCCATCCATCCCCAATTGTTCTGAGTTGGATTTAGATCAGGGGAACATGCAGGATGGTCCAAAGGAGTGACTTTATTCTCCTGGAAGCAGTCATTTGTCAGGCGGGCATTGTGAACTGCAGCATTGTCCTGTTGAAAACCCCAGTCTTCACCGCACAGACGAGGGCCCTGCTGCAGCATCTCCACATAGCCAGCTGCTGCTTGACGCGCCTGCACACCTGAAGCTCCATCGTTCCAGAACGTAAAAGCTCCCCAGATCATGATGGCGCCCCCTCCGCTGTGCCGCGTAGGGAACATTTTAGGTGGCATCTCCTTGTCATGCCAGTAATGCTGGAAGCCATCAGGACCATCAAGGTTACATTTTTTTTTTCTCATCAGAGAATAAAACTTTCTTCCACCTTTGAATGTCACATGTCTGGTGCTCCCTTGCAAAGTCCAAACGGGCATCTTTGTGGTGTTGAAGGAGACGTGGCCTTTGAAGACGTCCTTCCCTCGCAGATGCAGTCTGATGGTTATTGGGCTGCGGTCAGCACCACTAATGGCATTAAAATTGGGTTGAGAATCGTCCCGTGTCTCAACGGACAGCCATTCGGATCCTCCTCGGATCCTCCTCGACTCCACCACTTTACTTTTTTATTCTATAACCGTCAGGATCTTTTAAAAAAATAAAAATGACTGTCTTACTGCGTCCAACCTCAGCAGCGATGGCACGTTGATGCGAGAGATATCTTGCTTGTGCAGCTCAACAATCCTACCACGTTTAAAGACGGGGAGCTTTTCTGCCTTTGCCATCAGGAGACCTTGACAGTGATTCGTTGACAGAAAATGACATGGAATCATGTGGGAACGGGTTCCTTGCACAGATTTGAAACAAATGTAGATATTATTTAAATTAACCAAATCATTATAGCATAACACTTTAAAATGAGGACTCTTCTCTAAATGTATGAGTCCAAATGTAGTTAGTGCAGGTTTGAGTCAAGTCACAAGTCCTTTTATTTAAATTAGAGTTAAAGTTGGAGTTCTGGACTCGAGTTCTACAACTGTAGGCTTTTCTTCCTCTGCTGTGCCTTTTTGAAATGTTTGGAAAATATGTTTTGATATTCACTTGCTGATGTCCTCGGAAAATATTTAATCTTGAGGGTGCAGTCATTCTTTTGAAGAACCTTATCTTTAAGCATTCCGCTGATTTAAAAAAAAAAAAAAAAAAAATTAATTTATTTTTTCACATATTTGTTGACTGGGAAAAGAAACTCGGAAGGTGAGAGGCCTTAGTGTTTTGTGGCTAGAGGTCCAGGTCCAATTTATTTCATTTAGCACATTTAAAAACAACCAAAGCAGACGAAGAGACAACTGATTTAAATGAACTTTAAAAAAGCATGTTTGACTATTTAAAAATCGCTGTAAATATGCAACTGTATTATTGTAACTTTTTGTGCTGTTCAAAGTCGCACTCATTTACATTTCCAACGGGCGAGTAGACGACTCCCAAAGGGACACGAGTGGCAGCGCAGTCTTTTACCTGATCTGAACGAGCAAACGCGCCCAAAACCCGACAATGCCCGTCTTTCTTTCAGTGAGACAGAGAGGTTGAGTCCAACCGGTTTTTCAGTTCATCGAACACTGCAAACATAAACATCACCACTTTTGAAGCTTTTTTTTTTTTTCATCTTTCATCAAACAAATGAAATTAAACTGATGTGGGTAAAAAATTATGAAATGGCTTGGGTTCAATTTTTTTTTTTTTTTTAAATGAAGCCTCATTAGTATTTCGATTAAACATTATATTCTGGCTTATAACATTTCGGGTCACGTCATTAGCCTGTTCAGCCCTCTCCTGCCTGATTTCCTGCAAATTTTCACGGTGAAAGGATGGTTGTACCGGCCTCAACGCTCATACTGGTCTGTTAATGCTACATAGTTGAAGACGGGGTCCCAGCAAACAGGTAGTCCTCTCTGGAGTGCACTGATGAGTCTTTTTGTCCGATAAAAATCATAATAGAGTCTAAATGGACCACCTCTGTAGGGTTGCAACGTTATTCCTGTGTGCTTTGACAGGACATTTTTCTTTCTGTTGATGCAGGTATATTGGCGAGTCACGGAGGAGAAGCAGAGGGAATGCACATACAAGGGTAAACATGCAGAGGTTGGTGTCATTTCTTTCTAAACGAAGTGCACGTGCATTAATCTTTACGTGCAGGATGAGAAAGCAGCCTTTTTAAAGGTGGCCGTTTGCTCCGAGCCATCTCCTCCCTCAGGGCATTTTCCTCTGCACATTTCATGAATCACTTTCATTTCCAAGTCTTTACATGGAGTTCTTTTGGGTGTTTTGGTTGTAGTTTTATACCAAATGTTCAAATAAAGGCATGAAAGGTGGAGAAGGCATGTGCACATCCTTGACCCTCTGGGCTGCAGCTCAGCCCCGAGCAGCCTTGGCTGTCACTCCACGTGTGTGGCATGTTTGTGTTTTTGTGGCTGAACTAACAAAACTCTGACCTTGGCGTTCTCTCTGCTGGATCGTGTTGCAGGTGGAATGCAGAAACTACATCCGAACCCTGCACAGTGTGAACGACACTTCAATTTATGTTTGTGGCACGAATGCATTTAGTCCAACCTGTGATTATATGGTAAGTTATATGACATATTGTGTGGTGATGAGAATTGCATAAACATTTTTTTGCTTTTGAAAGAAGAAAAAAAACACTTAGTAGTACTGGTCATGCTTTAAGGTTGAACAAGGGCATTATACTGAAAAAGATTACATGAACTTATTTTCTTGTTGTCAATAAACTACATCAAAAGACAAGTATTTTTCATGCTGCTCCACCTCACTAGACAGTTCTGACTCCCTGAAATTACTTGTCCTTGAAGGTTTTTAAAGTTGTTTTTTTTTTTTGTTTTTTTTTTTTTAAATTATAGTTTTGGTTTTTTTAAAGGCACACAGATTGCATGAAACAGCTGAGCACCGCAGATCTTTGCAAATCCCACTCAACCGGGAGAAAATGATACCGACAGACTAATTGATACACATCTAGTGCCGTAGTAAATATTTACAGCATCAAGTGCAGGGTAGGTGAGACTTACTTAAATAACTACAGCGCTCATGCTTATTGTAGTACAGTAACATTTGACCCAGTGCAATGATATGATATCACCCTCTCACTTTATCTATATTTAGCAGATTTTTAAACTGTAATCGTGAGCAGAAAAAAACCTAACTGACCTCTGAAACAGAGACGGCCCACTTGCTGGGATAATGAACTCATTTTAACTTTTGGACTTTTGTAATTTAATTGTAACCTGATGCAAGTGCTGCTCTTGCATTGAGTTTATTTTGGCAGGAGACTTAAATTTCAGAGGTCTGAAACCACCCATGGAGCTGAACCTCCTTAACTTCTTATTTGTTTCTGTCCAAACCTGCAGAACCAGACAACTGTTTGTTTTTTTGTTTTTTTTTTTAAATAATCAAATATAAATAATGTTCAAATGGCAAGAAAAAAGCATGTGAACACCATGGAATTGACTGGTTTTCTGCATTAATTTGCCATAAAATGTGATTTAATCTTATTCTACGTCGCATTAATTGATCAGCACAATGTGCTGAAGATTATAACGGGCACTGAATTACAATTTCTCATTTCAAATTTCACATTGCTAGTGGAAAATCTAAGTTAACACTTTCTTTTGGTGGATGTGGGTCAGACCAGGAGGTGGGTTACATTTTCTCTTAACAGATAGGAATCTGTTCAGAAGCATTTGTGGGAGCGGAGGTTTAGTGTGACTCTCTGAGGAGTTGAGGTCTGAGCTGGGATCGGGCTGCTCGGAAAGGCAGCTTTACTTGTTCTGAAGCCATTCTGTGGTGGATTTACTTCCATCCTTGGGGCCATTGTCCTGCTGCATCACTCGCCTTCTACCCTGCTTCAGGTTGTGGACAGCCACCTTGACATTATCCAATAAGACATTAATTTTCCCCTTGATGATTTCAAATGATCGAGACCCTGGGGCAGTGAAACAAGCTACGACTCCGCGCTACATTACTTCACTACACTTTATCCACTTTACTACATCATGTTTGTTCATCAACATCACATCACATTTTATGTTACATTAACGCAGAAAACCAGGTAATTCCAAGGAGTTCAGATTATTATTATTATTATTATTATTATATTTTTTTTTTTGGCACTATACATCCTCAGCATACCTTGTTTCTAGAAGATGCGTTTTGTTTTCTTTAACCTTTTATTTAAACTAAGAACGCACTTCTGGGAAGACATGGAGGCCTCGTTTCCTGCCCAAGTGGGCTGGAGAGCCATAAAAAACCCCACACACATGAACACTATTAGACACAATTAATAATAAAAATCCATCAAGAATAATTGGAGCACTTCAGGCTTTGAGAACTTAATAACTTAAGACCATTTCAAACTTAATTTATTTAACTTTTCTTTAAATGATTCAAGGTTGCAGGTAAACGGTGAGTAAGTGTGGATTTCACAAACTGCCAAACAAACATGGGAGTGTGGTTGGACGACGGCCACATTAAAGGACTGCTACAATGTTTTTTTTCAAAAAGAGCATCATAAATGGAGGAAAACGGTCGATCTTTACAGAGAGGGAGTGCCACATAACATTCGCATACAATTATGAGTATTACAAATATCCATGCAAGGTATCGGCAGGGTAACTCTTGGACTTCAGTATGTTTACCAGTGGCTCTCCTTCTGCTGATATAGTGTCTAAATAAAACAAGTTTGGTTTTGGTCTTCAACACCGCTTCCTTTCCTTTTCCTCTCTTGCTCTCTTCGTTTCCGACAGACGTTTGCTAATGGGCAGCTGACACTGAGGGGAAAGCAGGAGGAGGGAAAGGGGAAGTGTCCTTTTGATCCCTTTCAGAGATACTCCTCCCTCATGGTTGGTGAGTGTCTGTGTCACTTTGGTTGCCAATGGGAACAAAGCTCAGAAAACCGCTGAATGGTCAAAGTGAAACAAAGGATGTGCGTGATAGTTGTGTGCACATTTCACTCAGCACAAGACTCCAGATACATTACAAATGAATTATACTTCACCTACTAACGCAACACAAACTGCCTACTGATTAGTTAACAGAAAGCAAGTCGGTTCAGTCCATTAAAGGACATATAAGTGCTTGATAGTTTCAACTTGATGTGAATAAGGGATTTCCAGGAATGTTTACTTTTCTATTGTTCCTCACCAACAGGAAATGACCTGTACTCTGCTACATCCATCAATTTCTTGGGCTCCGAGCCGGTGATTCTGCGCAGCTCAAACTTGGCTCTTCGCTCGGAGTTTAAGAGTTCTTGGCTCAGTGGTGAGTCCTCGTCTTGATGATGAAATGCCCAGTTAAGTGTTGAATGCACGATTCTGTGCTCACTCTTTATCATTTTACTTCTGTGTGATTTCAGAGCCCAACTTCGTTTACATGGACTTTGTGGATGAAAGCACTGGTAGTGAGGATGGGGACGATGATAAAGTGTACTTGTTCTTCAGCGAGAACGCTATGGAGTATGACTTCTACAGCAAAGTTGCAGTATCACGAGTGGCCCGTGTCTGCAAGGTAGGATGAGATGCCGATTTAAAACACAACTTGTGCGAGATTTGTTTTGCTGCCTGACGGAGGCCTGGTGCTTGTGAAAGGGAACGTGTGTACATTGCAGTGTGTTCTGTGACCGTGTTTAGGGAGATATGGGCGGCCAGCGGACACTGCAGAGGAAATGGACGACGTTCCTGAAAGCTCGTCTGGATTGTTCCTTCCCTGAACCCAGCCTGCCCCCCATTGTCCAGGATGTCTTCCTGATGAAGAATGCGGACTGGGGGAAGAGCGTCTTCTACGCCGTCTTCACACCTCAGTCGTAAGTGCTGTCAAACCCTGTGGTTTTATTTCTCAGAGTGGGTGTTGACTGCGGTTCACGTAGGAAGCATTCTGAAGTCTCAGACTGCTCTTGCATTAGTCAGGATCTTTTTTTTTTTTTTTTTTTTTTTTTATAGATTTATACAAATGTATTGTTTTGAAATGTAATTTGAAATAACATTTGAAATGTCATTTGTCCCAGGAGACTGTCCCAGGTCTCTGCGGTGTGTGCTTACAGCGTGTCTGCTATCAGGGATATTTTCAACAAGGGGAAGTTTAAGACACCTGTTGCCGTGGAGACATCCTATGTGAAGTGGGTGATGCACACCGGTGAAGTGCCAGTTCCCAGACCAGGAGCGGTGGGTTTAAAGCGTTGTTTCCAGAAGAAGTGGCCATCGGGGAGTCACAAAAAACAACTGATCCCCTGTTGTATATTTTCAGTGCATCAACAATGTGGCGCGTAACATGGGGATCAATCGCTCTCTGGAACTTCCAGACAAAACCCTCCAGTTCATCAGGGATCGCCCCCTGATGGATGACGCTGTCCATCCGCTGACGGGGAGGCCGCTGCTGGTCGAGAGGGGGGCTTTGCTGACTCGGATTGTGGTGGACAGCGTGTTGGCGGTTGATGGACAGAGACATGATGTCATGTTCATTGGCACTGGTAAACTGGATGATTCTCTTAATGTGACAAAGTTTGACGCAGGTGAAAGAGAAGCTGAGCAGAAGCTGAAGCTTTCAGGGGGAAAAACACATTTTTGCTTAGTTTTAATGCTAAACTTGAAAATCCTGTCGTAATAAAATATATTGACTGCATATGTATCAGTCAAAATTAAAGCAACCTATGGTTTGACACATGTTCATACTTTTTGTTGCTAAACTCTCGACATACTCTGTCCAACCCATCTGTTTACCCTTTGTATGTCCTGACTAATCAACCAATCATTTGATACTTAAAGTATATGCTGAGGTATAAACCGTGTGTAAACTGCATGTGTAAATTGCTTGTTTCTGGGTCCCATAACAGAAAACGGTTATATTCAGAAGGCCGTCAACTATGACGGAGAGATGCTCATCATTGAGGAGATCCAAGTGTATGAAAGCCCTGAACCCATCAGCATCCTGCGCCTCTCATCTACAAAGGTACACCAGCCAAACCATCCTCCAGAATAGTACAGATGACCTGTGGAGGGTCCCATCATGTCTGGCACTAGAATGATGGACCTTTGGGTCCTAGATGATGCTTCTGATGCAGCCTGTGATTCTGTGATCAAAGTAGGATTTTTTTTTTTTTGTAAAGGGAGTTTGGAGCGTCATCACCTTGAACTCCTTGCCTGAGCAGTTTTTGCGCTGTTCTTCTGGTGGGGTGTTTGTTCTGCAGGAATGTTTTAATAGCGGAAAAGTGCCCAAATAACATGTGAAGTGCATGATTTCCAAGGCATCCTAGTTGAACACTTTTTGTATTTCTGTGCAATCGCAGGGCCAGCTGTATGTAGGTTCAGAGTTTGGTGCCATCCAGATCCCGGTCAGTAACTGCAGCCGCTACTGGAGCTGTGTGGACTGCATCCTGTCCAGGGACCCTTACTGCGCCTGGGACACTTCAACTACGCAGTGTTCCTCCAGCTACAGCTTAACTCCTTCCTCAAATACTGCATTACAGAGTCTGAAGGAGGGAAACGTGGTGCAGTGTCCTCTGCTACCAGGTGCGTTTATTTGTGTTGTGCTGCTAAACAGTTCCAGTTTCATGGTTGTGAAGTTGGACTTAATCTTGCGTTTGTGTTTAGATCGAGTGGCAGCTGTCGACTTTACCCTAGTGCCAGGGAACAACATCAAGCTGCCGTGCCAACTTCACTCTAACCTGGCGCAGTTCCACTGGCGATTCTCTGACAAAGCACTCGAGCCGGACGACAAATACTACATCTACAGTGGAGGGCTCCTCATCTTGAACGCATCTGAATCGGACGCTGGCCTGTACGTTTGTGACTCAGTAGAGCAGATTAACAGCAGGACATACAACCGGACCGCGGCGGTTTATCATTTACAGCTCCAGTCACACCCAGAAGCGGTTAACCCTACTCCTAGTATCACTGTGACAAAGTACTCTGAGTCTATACACACTTTGAATACAGCTGGCACAAAAGCGGTGCCAGGGACGGGGTATGAGGAGGACCCTTTGTCCCCCGAGAGTCAAAGCAACGTTGGCAGGATAGGCCGTCTGGAGGTGGCTGTGGCTCTCCTGGCGCTTCTTTGTCTCTCCCTAATTGGGGTCATAGTTTGGATCTGGGGTCGAGGCCATCGGAAGTGTTTGAAGTTTGCGCGGCGCTCCAAGGACAGCGAAGGCAGAAAGCAGTCAGCAGATTACACGCACATCCAGAACAGAAGCTCAGAGATACATTTCCTGGGCCACGAGTCCAGGAGGCCTTGCACTGGCAATAATAATCACACTGCAGTGGATTTCAAAGGAAACGGGGAGCACCACTTTACACCTTTGGCCAACATTTCAAGTTTGGACGGTCTGGGGTACATACACGATGAGTCTGAAATTTGAGGCCGAGGCAGACTTCAATCCGTGACCTTCACCGATGCACCAGTCATTTTGCATCTACGATGGCTTTTTCTCCACACTCAGTTCTTAAATGGTTTTCACAAAATAAATTATTCTGACTGGTATACCGTTTCTCCTGGTTAACTTCTTACACCGTTTACCACTTCATACCCTCACATGGCAGCTGGTGTTTTCAGGAGACTTAACCGGTGGAATTTCTGATCCAGTAAAAACTCTTTAAATGTTTTCATAATCATATTTTTGTATCGTGACAAAGTGTGACTTCAGTTTGTGTAATATATTGTGTATAGCCAATGACATTTTTGACTATTTATTTGGGGGCAATTTTTTTAAATTTCACTTAGTCTTTCTAAATGTTTGCAGCACCTACATCAGTCACATTTCACTTTATGGAAATTACTGTTTATTGAAGATATCATTCAACGGACTATTCTACCCATTATGGGCAGGGTTAATCATCAATCACCTGAGCTACTCTTATTTCCTGGTAGCTGTAAATGACCAGTAAAGTAATATACCTCTGTTTTCGAGCACAAAAGGTCATTCATGCACACGCAAAACTACTCATACATGTTCTATGCTCCATAAGAAAAGAAAATGTACAATATTTTACTCCAATAAATGTATCATTCAGGGTTAACTTATGTTGTTGTAACCAGGATATTAGATTTTTGATTCACACTTTTTTTATTTTTATTCGAAGCATGTCAAAAACGAATAACTGCAACGTAAATGTCGGGGTACATATTCAGAAGGTTTGTTTAAAACTTGAAAGGAAAACAAAACAACTGGTCAGGAGATTTAAGTGCATCTGGCTGTCTGGGATTATTTTAGATTGAGCAGGTGAGAAGTTTGTCAAAGCTGTGCTGAAAGCGATGTCCTTGTTTGTAGGAGGGACAGCAACACACAACAGCTGAGAGCTTTATTTGGGAAAAAAAATAGTTATAGGAACAGCACCTTTATCTTTTGCTGTTAAACAGCCTCTAAACTGTTATATTTCATCATCATCATAGATATAAAAGGGGTGAAGTGGGACTCATTCCACATTCATCAGTGTGGGATAAGGATGGTTTCATGAACAAAGAAATATTGCCCATTGGGAATAAAAATACTGACACGGCTGTTTAATTTTCCATTATTTAAATCATACTCACCCTGCTCTAATACAGTTTGCTGACTATTTTTATCTGGGAAAAAAAAAGTTCAAGCTTACAGTAAATTCAAGCTTTTTTAAGCATTTCAGAAGCCTTTTCCCCAGGTCATGAGCCCTGCTTTTCCTCCCAAGATTTAATGAGGTTTATTTAGATATGTATGAATAGATCGCTACCATTGGTTTTCTTTGAGGACAAAAAAAAAAAAGTTGGCAGGAATGGAGGAGCTGGATCACATGTAGGTGGTCTAAAACTGGTTGCCGAGCACAGCTTAAGACCTGATCTTTTCTTCTGAGTTCGTAGCGTCTTCGGAAAGCTGAAAGATGTGTTACTGAGCGCTGGAGGCTGAGCCTGCAACAGCACCAGTACTGCGTACGCTGAAACTGTGCCAACGTTACTAAATTTAAGCAGGTGTCACATTTGAGGTGCATATCCAACCGCTGATGTTATACCGATCAAGCAGAGCTGACAGAGAGGTAGCGAATAATAATATTTATTGAAATGTTACATTATATTGTTAGATTCTCATTACCAAATAACAGAAAATTTAAAACATTCAATTTGGCAGTTGGCCATGAAGGACACTTTCGTAACAAATGAATTGTCAAATATATGAGTAATAACTTTTTCTCTTGGTGAAGGTTTAAAGTGCATACAGGCTTTTACTGGCAAAAAAACTAGCCTTACATTACCTGCATGCAGAGTAGATGCTTGTTGGACTGACAAAAGATGGGTGATGTCCAACAGACTGCTTTGTAACAAATCGCTAATTGTGCATTTGTGCACGTGTTGGTTAGATGAGGTCAGTTCATTTGGCATCAGTGAAACTTATATCCAAACCGTACAACAGGCTGGACACAAGCAAATTATTATCAAACACAAAGATATTAGGCAAGGTGAAAGAACTGGAACGTTAACAACAGAACAAGTGGTTTGGCACATCAGTGCTGAGTGAGAAAAGAAAAAGAAAACAATCACACATGAGAGTCGCTTCTCTGAAGCGAGCCCAGGTTGTTTAAAAAGAAAGAAGCCACTTTTGTTAAGGCGCAAGTCCAGCAGTATTTTTTTCACATGCATAGTCTGTATGCAATCATAAGGCGCATTGCAAGAAGAAAAAGAAAACAATCACACATGAGAGTCGCTTCTCTGAAGCGAGCCCAGGTTGTTTAAAAAGAAAGAAGCCACTTTTGTTAAGGCGCAAGTCCAGCAGTATTTTTTTCACATGCATAGTCTGTATGCAATCATAAGGCGCATTGCAAGAAATCACACGCAAGCATGAAAGTATCAAGCAAAAGGTATCAAAAATAAAATAAAGTCTTGCTAGAATGAAGGGCAAAATTTCACCATGTATGAACCATGCAGTGTACAAAGTTGTCTTGTTATAAAAGCAGGGAAGAAAAAAAGAGAAGGAGAGTCCAGTTCATACTGTCATGTGTAAAGCCTTTCAATCACAAGGATCCATAAACACATGTTCTTCCCCACTTAGGAAACTGTTCAAAATTATCCTGGATTTCCAATTAAGTATCTGCAAAACACTAAACCTTTCTAAAGAATCACTTTCTTGAGCAAAAAAACAAAACAAACAACTTATGAATTATATGTAAACAAAGTTGAAATGAAATGGAATGACTTATTTTGAAAATGACCTTCAACCTTCCACAAGGCTTCAAGAGCTCTGGTAACTAAACTCTCAATAAAACCTTTTAAAGCCCCCTCTCCTCTAATAAAACAAAACAAACTCGCCTCTATGATTTCTCATCTAAAGGTGAGATGTATTGGTGTTCTGAATCGCCTTCATAAGCATGTATAGATGACTAGACATCTGTCTCCATCTAGAGGCCACTTTTGGCCATCACCACTGACTGTTGTCGGGGTAACTTGGCACGGCCGTAGGATACTGGGGCAAACTTGGGCCTTGAGCTGTCTGAGCAACAGCATTGAACCCCGCTTCCCTCACCGGTGCACTTTTCCATACTCCAGTGCTCCACTCTTCCTGAGCGCGCTGCAGACTACCCCCACCGCCGCGGTACAGCCTGTGCACCTGCAGCACGAAAACACGGAAGAAAAGAGTCATTACATGTAGTTGACCTTTTTCAAGAGTCTGTGTGAGATAAAATGGAAAAAAGCATTTAAGCATGCACATTTTTACTTGCTTTCTCTCACCTTAATCAGAACCAGCATCATTAAAAGAGTCACCACGGTGAAGAGCAGAGTTGTGATGAGCATCACAATAGCGGAGCCCACATTTGTGCTGAAAAATATCATGGTGGCAATCCAGCCACTTTGATGCATGATGGCGAAAGTGAGATGGAAGTATTGTGAGTTAGTGGATCAGAAAATGCACACATAGTTAAGTGGATTTCATACAAGTGAAATAAAAAAAAAAAAGTTACAAAACGAGCCATTAAGCAATGAAAGCTGAGATGTGCAGTGTCAAAAAGCAAACCAATAGTTAACCGACTTGTGACAGATTAAACCGTACGTGAACAGTGTTATCATACAAGTTTAGGTCTTTTGAACTGTTACATTTTTAAATGCAGCCAGAGGGACGCGTGCTCTACAAGTATCAGGACCACGCTCAAAAGAAAGAAAAAATCTGAACTGTAGTGGTAAATTTGTTAGAAAAATTTATATAATTCAAGGAGGAAAAGAAATGTTATATATAAAAAAATTAAATAAAAACCAAAAAAAGGGATTTCTTTGGGGTGGACTGTGGTGGGAGGGAGATCATGGAATCACTACGCTGGCTGGATCAACCTCGTCACACACTGGTGAAGAGGTGCAGAAGTATTTAATATGCTTCATGCTTAAAGAAAAAAGAAATAGCACAATTTATTTAAGAAACTTGCTATGTGATGACACCATGTGCCCCCAAAAGGTCCACGGGCTCTCTGACTTTACGCGTCAGCCTCAAAGCAGATCACTGTGATCCTGTATCAATCACTCCCATCCACTCCAGAAACTAAGGACACAATAAAATTATTTTTAAAAAATGCAAAAGGAAGCTTTTTGTTAAATGTATTATCATTATTCTTCTTGTCCTCACTGTTTCCATTATGAGATTTCCTGAAGTGGTGTGAGATTAAAAAAAAAAAGACAACGCAGCATTACCGCCAACAAACTGCATTTATCAATGAACAACACTTGACATACCCCGAGAACAGGGCAGACCACTCTCTTCAGTACATCAACCATTTAGTCTTCTTTGTTGAAGAGGTTCAGCCCCGACTGATACAGCAGACTGGATTTAAAACCAAATCCTGGTCTGCATGAATGCCAGGTGAAGTCTGTGACTTTATTATTGTTTATTTAAAACTGGAATGTTAATCCCTATCCAAACTTCCTCACTTAGCTTTGTTATTCAGTCAGTTTCATTTATTGTTTTTTTTTTTTTAAATGGCCCTGAAACCCATCGTGACATCTTTAAATACTGAGTACTGTTTTTGAAAACATCACTTCAAGAATCAAGTTTATGAACGACAGGACCGACATTTATAGTTTTATGATTTAGAGACCTCAGTTACTTAAGATGATGTGCTTTTCTGGAAACCAAATGAACAAACAAGAAAAAAATAATAAAATAAAGGACGATTAAAAAAGAAATACTCTGCACTATCCCCATTTCAATTCCTGACCTTTTCACTCATTATGTGTTTACAGTCAACATGAAGAATATGAAGGTACAACAAAACCTGACAGGTAAATGCCAGCCAACAACACACAACTGACGAAGAACTGCCATAAAACTGAGTAATAGTTTACCGTCGGTTTAAGAGATGGGAAAATGTAAGTGTCTAGTTGAAAGCCTGATTATGAATGAAACAGCCAAGCATAATCTGCACAGTATTCACAGGTCGTTGGGTTCAAACTTACCATGTTCCCCAGCCAGAGATGCCTATAGTCTGAATGATGGCTAAGACACACTGCAGGAAAAAGATGAAGAAGAAGGTCATGAAGTTGAAGGAGCTGTCAGCCCTGTGAAGTAAAGCAGAAAAGAAGAAGATAAAGGGGTGACACGGGAGAAAGCAAATAAGGCTGAGGTTACTTTTATATTTTTCAGACTTTGTATGTGTAGCACTTTTCATACGAACATAGCACAAAGTGCTTTAAAGAATAAAAAAAAGTTACATTTCTGATGTACTGATTTTACAGTTTATCACTGCTGCAGTTTAATATTTTAACATTGTTGTAATTTTTTTTAACTTTTAAAATGTTCACTACTTTAAAAAATAGCAGACAAACTAATTTCACTTTGCATAAAAATTATGCATTTACACTACAAAAAGGAATTCTGTAGGATTTTAATCTGAATACCCTAGATTCATTAAGAATATACGTACAAATTAATTTATATCCCTACAGCTCACTTAAACACTATTTCTCCTGAAAAGATGAGATCATAAGCCATGTCACATCATGTAGGGCTGCACATTAGTGAATATAATCAACATGATTGATTACTGACATGCCAAATAAAACAACACACATGTCACAAACACACAGGTCTTTACAATTTAGAAGAAAATATTGATTTGTCATTGCAAAGCACTTTGTCTTGTACTTGACAAGGGTATAAGTACATACATACATACATACATACATACATACATACATACATACATACGTCACACTTTTTCCCTTAAACTCCACAAGTTTTCCTGCTATGCAAATCAATTTCACTAAAGCTTTAGCTGACAGATAAATCAACTTTAGTATCGTCTGGTATATAGAGGAATTGATGGCAGACTCAGTGACTACAAGGTTTTCAGGTCCGATGTTGGAACAACAACCCAGATCACCTGAAGAGAGTGGAAAGTGTCTTCTGGGAACTGATAAAGAAAAAAACCCAGATTCAGGTGACCTGAGGGGTCTGGAAGATTCATACCGGGTCAGGAGGTCACTGATGGACCATTCAGAGCTTTATAGACCAGCATCAGAACTTTGAAGTCTGTCCTCTGACGGACAGGCAGTGTAAAGACCTCAGAGCTGGACTGATGTGGTCCAGTTTTTTGTTCTTAATAAGGACTGGAGCAGCAGAGTTCTGAATGAGCTGCACTTTCTAACTGATTTTTACAGTTTACACTGATTGTTACAATAATCAAGCCTACTGAAGATGACACATGGACTAGTTACTACTGCTAACCTTTAACACACTAATATGTTTTCCTGTGACAGGAACAGATAATTGATGATTATGGTTTCACACATCTCTCAACAATCAAGTGATCATTCTTTTATTCCTCATTTAATTCCATGTACCGATTGATGAGTCTCTCAGAAACACACAATCAAGACCTGAAGAAAATATCTTAAAGAACTCTAATTAAATCTGAAGTATGTCAAAAAACGGTGGCATCATCTGCTTTACAGAGACAAGATAATCTGTACTCTGCTTCAGAAACAGAAGCCCTTTGTGGAATTTTAGTAGTTTTAACCACAAACAAATGAAGAGGATAAATGCATCCCTGTCAGTGTATTTTGAATAATATTATTACATTTGATAGTTGTAGTTGACAATCCTACAGAAGCAACAGTTTATCCATAAGATCTGTAATTAATTATTCTACAGTTTTACATTTCTCATGTTTCGTTTCAGTAACTGCTACCACGTTGCGTCCAGCACCAGCAAACCAACTGGAATCATGTGACAGCATGTAGCGACGCGGTGTTGTCATGCTGAGCAATTATTTGGTGTCTGAAGATCTGAAACGCAATTCCAGCTACGATGTGACTCTCCGTTTCTGGTTGAAACATATGGAATAAAATCTGAGTAAAAGACCAGCGAGAAGCCATATGTGTAGCTCATCATGGGATGACATGAGCAGGGAGAATAGTGTGGATTTGAATGGTAAAGTGCAGCGTCAGTGCCACCTGTTTACTCATCAGAAACATTGAACTGTTACGTGGCCAAAAATCATTGAACTGGGGAGAAGACGGAGCGTTACCAAAGAAAAACTCCCAGGTTTTGGTGGAAATCCACAGTTTTTCTTTAAAAAAAGGTGTTGAAGGCATTTTACGTTTTAGATTTCTACAAGCAAATGTAGCCGGTATATGTGCATTTTAACCCATTTGGTGCATAATGATGGACTGCGGTGTGTAAAGCATGTCCACAGTTTCCAGTGAAATTTAAATAAAAGTAAATGTGCTAAAAAATCTCCCATTTCATGTGATCAACAAGATGGCAACTAACCTTAAAGCTTTGTAGAGGGGTCTGAACCAGCAGGTGTAGCTGCAGGGGCTGAAGAGGATAAGCCACAGCAGTGAGAAGCCAAAGTTTGTTGCATTTCCACCACCGGCCCACCATGCAATACATGAGATCACATTTATACACAGTGTGCCAGAATACACTGCAAAGAAGGGACAGGGAAGGTTACCGGAAAGGAGAAGAAGGGAACAGTGTGGTTATTTAACTTCCGGAAAGTGGAAAGAATCACTTCTCCTTTTTTAATTCTAAAGACGAGGCAAAGTTTGAACAATGTAGATGAAAGCACTTACACATCCATAATATGTAGGCCCTCTTCACCAGTTGCTGGTGAGGTGCAGGAATTTCTTCCTCAATGTTCTGGTAGAAGCATGGCTTTATTCTCAGAAAGGCAGGAAGGGGAGGAAAGTTATTGGCACGATCTGAAACAGGAAGCAAAGTTTCATTCAATCTAATGTTTTGATCATTTATTTTTCAGATCTAACTTTTTTTTTATATCAAAAAAATAAAGTCAGTATACACCACAGGGAGAAAGATACACTATATTGCCAAAAGTATTCGCACACCCATCCAAATATGGCCACAGGTGTAGAAAATCAAGCACCTGCAAACTGTTTTTACAACTGTTGGGTCGCTCTCTCAAGAGCTCAGAGAATTCCAACGTGGAACTGTATTAAGATGACATTCTGTACAACAAATCCAGTTGTGAAATTTCCTCACTCCTAAATATTCCACAGTCAACTGTCAGCTGTATTATAAAAACATGGAAGTGTTTGGGAATGACAGAACTCAGCTATGAAGTGGTAGGTCACGTAAACTGACAGAGCAGGGTCAGCGAATGCTGAGGCGCATAGTGCAAAGAGGTCGCCAACTTTCTGCAGTCAATCACTAAAGACCACCATCTTCAAGAACAGTGCACAGAGAGCTTCATGGAATGGGTTTCCATGGATGACAGCTGCATCAAAGCCAAACATCACCGAGTGCAATGCAAAGTATCGGATGCAGTGGTGTAAAGCACGCTGCCACTGGACTCTACAGCACTGGAGACGTGACGAATCATGCTTCTCCATCTGACAATCTGGTGGACGAGTCTGGGTTTGGTGGTTACCAGGACAACGGTACTTGTCTGACTGCATTGTGCCAAGTGTAAAGTTTGGTGGAGGGGGGATTATGGTGTGGGGCTGTTTTTCAGGAGCTGGGCTTGGTCCCTTAGTTCCAGTAAAATGAACTCTGAATGTTTCAGCATACCAGGACATTTTGGACAATTCCATGCTCCCAACTTTGTGGGAACAGTTTGGAGCTGCTCCCTTCCTCTTCCAGCATGACTGTGCACCAGTTCACAAAGCAGGTCCATAAAGACATAAATGACAGAGTCTGGTGTGGATGAACTTGACTGGCCTGCACAGAGTCCCGACCTCAACCAGAGAACACCTTTGGGATGAATTAGAGCCGAGACTGAGAGCCAGGACTTCTGGTCCAACATCAGTGTGACCTCACAAATGTGCTTCTGGAAGAATGATCAAAAATTCCATAAACACACTCCTAAACCCTCTGGACAGCCTTCCCAGAACAGTTGAAGCTGTTATAGCAGCAAATGATGGACCGACTTCATATTGAACGCTATGGATCAGGAATGGGATGTCACTTAAATTCATATGCGAGTCAAGACAGGGGAACAAATACTTTTGGACATATAGTGTATGATAAATAGATTAAATTGACAAACCTGACATTTTGAAATTCCACTTCCTTCCTGAAATCACAGAAACATATCACCAGATTAGAGTTATAAAAAATTTGAATTTTTTAATTTTAATTTTCATCTTCAAGTATTGACTTACAAATTAAAAAACACTAAAATGAAAAAATCCCATCAACACTGCCATAAGGAACAATAATCATTCATTCGTTGTTTTGAATAATTAGAATTGGGGGAAACAAAATTATAAAAATGAAGCCGCAAACTAAAAAAAATAAAGCAAAGCTGTGAATTTTACCTGCCATTCTTGTTTTAAATTTTATTAAAAAAAAAAAAAAAAATCTTGTTTTTACTTTCATTTCAGTTAACTGGATTATTTTTTTCACTTTCAATTGTATGCCTAGTTTTCATTAACTATATCATTTTAACACGTTTAGAAATTTAAAAATGAACATATTTTGACAACTTTCACAAGTAATTTGACGGGTTATAACAATCATTACTACTCATCTCTGACAGCTTCACTGCCTGTAGATCACTGCTAACGCTTATCTATCCATTTAAGTGTCTGTTTTAACCTTCAACCTGTGTAAGAAAGTGTTTAGAAGACTAAATCAAACTAATTCAACTAATTCAACCATGTGCCTACTGCACTTTCCAAAGTCAAACTGTTAACTAATTTCAATGCACAGAAATCAACTTCTACACTTTTCAGTTTACCCACATTCATGTAAAATGATCAAATGCCTGCTATTATAAAGCAAAATCATACAGAAAACATGCTAGATTGCGCTGTTTCAATCCCATACTCCGCATGCAAGGGATGAGCTTGCGGTCTCTATATCACGATCTTAATTCGTTTCGCTATGTGTACGGCGGCTGACTATCGACAAAATTGTAGCAGCTGTCAAATCAAAGTAAACATTCGTACAGATATGCCATTTACCTAGACAACACTTTCCCCCTAAAGGTTTTCGTCGACGGCTGCAGGCGTCCGGGAGAAATCAGTCAGTCCTCAGGAAGCAGCTTTACGATCCATTCAACGTACTGCGATTGCGCGCTACCACATTGCACTTGTAGTTCCTTAATGTTGCATTACATACACGTTAGTAGGGCCAAAGAACTACACGACCCAGGCTTCATGTGAGTGGCGATCGGAAAACGCCTGACTACAACATGACCCACGATGTGACCCTCCTTCAAATGGATCCAAACCGAGCCCTATGGCTAACGTGTTAGAATTTTACAGCAACACTCCAACTCTTGTCGATATGTTTTTAAGCGCAGGGAGTTTTAAACACCTCCTCACTCACATCAACAAAAGTTGGAGATAGTAGAGGTGATAAACGTATCTTTCAGAATGTGTAAATAAATATTGCGTTTCAATTAAATCATATTATTAAATATTACTTTTGATAAGTATTGTATAGATTAACCAGCATAGTTGTATTTCACTATACATATCGACAGCTATCGTTTTTCCCTTTTTGTTTTTTTTTTTTAACTTTTCCATATTACTTTACACAACATGGCAACCTGACTTGTGAGAGTTAAATTTTGGACCAATGAGAAAGAAGGAACATTAGCCAAAGGGCGTGTACTATGAAAATGGTCTGAAATCTATTCAAAGGTTCAAAGCAGTTTTCAAAGAGACTGGCGTTGAATAAATAAAGTGTGGTTATTAATTCTAAACAGCATATCACAAAACAGTTGAATATAGTCTTTTGTTTCTGTTAATTCAAAGCGCCAGACACAAACGGTGAGCTTGAACAAATCAAGGTTGTTATTTAAAATTAGAAAATGGCGCTCCAAAGGAATAACAAAAATGTTTCACGTGATTTTCGCTTATTGACAGAATTTTCAAAAGAGAAAACAAAAATATAGCGTGTTGTATTTAGTGACATGGCAACCAATGGAGTGGCGGTAATGCGCCTTAAAGCTGATCGTTAACCACCATAAAAAAAGAAGAAGAAGAAGAAGCACGCGCCTCGGTTTTAACCAACCAGAAAAGGTTTCTGATAGAAGGAACCAACTCCCGCCAATTCCGACTCAGGAGCGCGAGGCAGGCAGCAGAGTGACTGCAGGAAGGACGTGGGAGATGCGGAAAAACTCTTAACTATGTTTTATGTCAAATAAACGAATACTAAACGTATTCTAAGTAGAGACGCGACGTTCCGTTGTTGGCGAGTCTTTGTCGGACTTAGCGTGAATCCCGTGTGGGTTGTTAGGCTGTTTTGCCGGAGAACACCGACATCGAGGGAAGCCCCGGGTTAAAGTTGGGATGCTGGCGGCGGAAACCCCATCTGTGGACGGACAGTTGGCAGCATCGGCTCCCCGCAGAAGAGGTACCGCCTCGTCTGATAGCCAATTTAAAATATAAACAACCTAATAAGACGTTTGCCATTATTTGTTTGGAGAAGGGCCGCTCTGTTTTTACTCAACTATACAAACAAAACAGTGACATCAAAAGACGTCTATGTTCCGTTGCACAAAGGCAACTTTTAAGTCAGTACCAGCTGTTTTATGTTGGCGACCAACATTGTTAGGAGCCGAATTTGAAACTTTTGTGAATACACAAGTCTGTAACTTTATAATGCATTGTATACAGCTAACCTGCTCTTTCACTCGTATGCTACGCACCAGTATTGTGACTGTTTTAATGTCAAATGCTTAAATGTCGATGCTTAAAGATACAAACTCTTGATTTAAACTGTTGGCAGTTTGTTTTCACAAAGCTGTGCTTGACTGTTAAGATGTCCTGCTCCTCCGCGGTTGCTGTGCGAGCTTGCAGCTGCTCCTGGGCTGAAACGGAGACTAGTGTCGTTAAATTAGCAGACGAGCTGTGAAGTTTTAACGTTAGCATCGAGCATCGGAGTCAGCGCGATGGTCGAGCCGGTAAAGCCGCTCCGATGTCCGGGTTGCAGTCGGCTCCGGTTTGGACGGGTTGCAGCGTTACGCTACGTTACAGGCGGTTTGCAGAGTTTTCAGCCATCCTTTGCTTGTCAGAGCTGATCTGCTCGGCCAGCGGAGCGGACTGGGCCTCCTGCCCCGGCTGACACACCGGTTGGCGGGAGAGCAAATCAAACACCTCCACTGCAGTCATCGGAACACCGCGGTGTTGTCACACCAAAGCAACAAAGACCTGTGGCATGTAACGGCGCCATAGAGGACTATATTTAGTGACGTCTTAGTACAAAACGGGACTGATTGTACGGTAAAACCAAAATTTCCCTGACTCCAAGCAGTTCTGTAATAAATTCAGCTGCTGTCAAAACGTTTATTTATTAAAATATGCGGGTTTTTTTCCCCCTGGCCCATTCATAATGGTTTACTGGATTTTGTTTTTCTAATGTTTAATGTTGAGACATCTTTCTATATTGTGATCTGCTTATGTTTTTTTCTTTTTCAGCTATGGATTGTAAGTCGGGCAACAATGCTAACAAGAAACTAGTTCAAGGTAATTGCAGTGTTAATTTTGTTTTATTAATCTAAGGCCTCACCAGACGTCAACTCACTCACAAAAAGTTGCATCATATACAGTATTTGCACATTATAGTTGATTACTAGATAAACAAGTGTGGCATATAAGTTCATAACTAACTAGCGAGAACAGATGGCTTAAATTACATGGGTACAACGTTCAAAATTAGAGATGGGAGAGGACCTTACATCACTAATCTTATGTAAAATAAACCAATGAAATAGTTAAGACGTTAATCTGATTTGAGGCCTGATTTTATTATTTCTAGGTGAATATTTAAGTGATTAATTCTTCAGTTCAGTGCTTGAAAATATACTGAACCGATATTGTCATGTTGATGGGGGCATCTTTGTAGAAACAAAGTTTGTGTGCCACAAACTGTATATGCATAAATTATGTTTATGTATATTATAGACAAGATTATTAAGGCACTGTATAAAAAAAATTAACTCCTACCATATGAAGTAGCAATTTCTTCAGATGAAAATTGGTAGCGGGTTTGGTTGGATGAGTAGTCAGCAGAATGGATTACAGTAAAATATGTGGATACATAATTGACAGTTAAAAATAGAGGAAACCTCTGTGGTCAGAATAACAGTCTTTTTTTTTTTTTCTCCCAAGCATTTGTCCAGCATAGAAATTGTTACAAAATAAGATCTGTTAATTTGATCAGAATTAATTATGAATTAGAATTTATATATATATATATATCTACACATACACACACATTTTTTATTATTTATTTATAAGATTGTCATCCACTAGTCAATGTGTTGGTATAAATTATGATTATTTTATAAACCATATACACAATGATGCAGTTTAAAATATCCCCTATGTGGTTTTCTGTTTGCAGCTCGTCTTCCTTTCAAACGCCTGAACCCTGAACCTAAAGAGAACCAGCCACCTAAGCGTCCCTGTACCCATTCCTGCCCTGCAACTGCAGTCTCAGACGGACACAATGAAAATGAGTCTTCTCCTCTCTCGGAGCGCAGCGGGCCACCTCTGGTTAATGGTCGCGGACCGCTTGACAGCTTCCTGAGTCGCAAGCGCCTGGTATCCGCAGATGAGGTTATCGATCTGACTGAGGACAAGATGTCATCTCGTGTGAAGTGCCTTGTTTCACCTGCTCCTGCCTCCGCACCTGACTCTGCACCTGCATCTCCCTGTCTTCCTAAAAAGGACATGCCTAACTGCAAATACCAAACTGCCCCTCCTGTAAAACCCAGCTGTGCTGATGACGCTTCTAAAATACTTCCTGTAAACTCTGTTGTAATTAGTGATGAAGAAGACGAGGTGGAAGAAAACGCTCAAACAACCTCCATCTCACAGCTCGATATGGTGCATGGTTCTGACAGTGAGCCAGAGGACCAGAGTGAGTCAGGAAACGTTTCCAGTTCAGGAAACAGGTCCATTCAGTCGGCGTCTTCAAGCAGCCCTATCTCTGAAAGCTCACCGGAAAAAGCCAAAACTGACGACCTTACACCCGCCACTACACCTACAGTATGTATCACCTGTTTTCTGGTTTTTGTAAAAATCATTTTTAAATAACATTTAGTTGGTGTGATGCTCGACAGTAACACAGTAACAGTCAGATGATGTCTTTTCCCCCCCATCTCTCCTTAGGAGCTAAAGACCACACCCAAGATACCAGCAGATCAGAAAAGGGTCAAAAGACGCTCGCTGAAGGTGAGATGTGGAATCTGTTATTATTATTCCATTTATCGTTCTCTTGTTAAGTTAAAAAACACAAGTTTCTCTTAGGTGTTAAATATGATGCCCATTGTATCGGCAAGTAGAAAAACTAAACATCTAATTGCAGAGCTTAGAAGAACAAGAGGAGAGACTTCGACTGCGGCAGGAGAGGGAGCGCCAGAAGGAGGAGGCCAAAGTTGCAAAAGAGAAGAAGAAAGAAGAAGCCCGCAAAATAAAGGAGGAACGAGAAAGGGAAAAACGGGAGAAAAAGGAAAAGGATGACAGAGAGAAACAGGAAAAAAAGAAAAAAGAGGAAAAGGAAAAAGCAGATAGGCTAAAAGCAAAAGAAGAACTGCGTAAATCTAAATTAGAGTAAGTGGTGCAAGAGCTTTGTTTTCCAGATTTATTTTTTCTTTCTCAGTGTCATGAAATTGGATGATAGATATGAAAACAGACATTTTACATTGTTGTTGAAGTTGCTTTTTAAATTTGCATTAGGGCTAAGCTAGAAGAAAAGCGTAAGAAAGAAGAAGAGAAGCGGATAAAAGAAGAGGAGAAACGGTTGAAAGAAGAAAAGGACGTAAGTCTGCGTAGGAATATTGATATGAGCTTTATAGATGGTTCCAATATCTTGTGATATAAGAAATTTATACAAGAATGTTTTGCATTTTGTTTGCTTCACAGCGTCTTAAAGCTGAGAAAGCGGAAATAACGAGGTTTCTACAGAAACCCAAACTCCAACAGGCTCCAAAGGTTAGTAGATCTCTAACTTTATTGCAGATGAATATAGAATTGGCTTTATCATCTAAAGTGTGTTGTGTGTGTGTGTGTGTGTGTTTTTTTTTTTTTTTTTCCATAAATAATAATCTTTATTTGTCAGTAAATATATCATGAAACAATGAGATTAGTTCTCACCGTTAATTTAATTAACATTAGTGATATGCCAGCTCCTTTTTTTTTTCCCCCTGTCAGACACTTGCAGCTGCTTGTGGGAAGTTTGCTCCATTTGAGATAAAAGAAAACATGACACTGGCACCACTGTGTCGGGTTCAGTGTAAGGACTCTTTTCTGGAGGAGCTGGACCAGTGTTTGTCGAATCCTACTGAAAACATGAATGCACTGAAAGATTGGATAAGGCAAAAACCACGACAATTAAGACCCACCAAACCCAGACGGACAGAGTCACACAGGTGAGATTTTAAAATGGTGATTAGTACCCCCACTCCACCCCACAAGAACATAAATGTAGTGTGTCAGTAAACATCTAATAACGGTGCCATTCAGATTAAAAATATCTATTTTGTAAGTCTTTTATTGGTAACGGTTCACTTGAAAGGAAATTAGATTACTTTTAGGGGGCATTCTGTAGCTATCTGACGAGTGGAAACGCACCTGAAGAGGTTTCTGTTTGCCTAGGCAAGTGAGGTGCTGGTTTGGATCCAGTTACAAATTTATTTTGAAACCTAAAGAACGAGCTCTTGATGAGGATTATTGATGCTAAATTCGAACCAATTCTAGCAAAAGTTGGAGAAGTTTCTTATAAGCAACCTGTCTATTTAAAAATACGGACTAGCTCTAATCCCTGGAGGTGTGGGAGGTAGCCCAACTAGTTCACATGTGATTTTTATTTTTTTCATTTTATGGGACTTGAAGAAGACATTTGACCATATCCCTCGAGGCACTCTGGGGGGGTGCTCTATGATTTTGGGTACATGGTCCGTTGCTATGGGCTCACTAGTTCCTGCACAAATGGAGCGAGTCTGGTTTACATTGCCGGTAGAAAGTCAGTCGTCCCAGGGGAAAGTTGGGCTCTGACAGGCCTGCCCTTTTGTCACATGTTCTATTCATAACCTTTTGTGGAGGTGATCACTTTTAAGCACAGTCAGGGGATAAAAGGGGTCTAGATTAGTGGCCAAAGGATTTGATCGCTGCCTTTAGCATACAATGTGGTTCCTTTTGGCTTCATCAAACTATGATCTACAGCTTTCTTTAGAGTGTTTTGCAACCAAGTGCAAAACACCGGGGAAGAGAATTAGCACCTCAAAATCTGAGACCATGGTTCTCAGAGTCCCCAGGTAGGGGATGAGGTGTGCTGCCTAATGTGGAGGAGTTGAAGTATCTCTGGATCTTCTTCACGAGTGAGGGCAAAATGGAATGGGAGATTGACAAGTGGATCGTCAGTGATGCAGGCTCTTTACTGGTCTGCTGTTGAGAGTTATACCAAAAGGCAAGGCTTTCTGTTTACTGGTTGGATCTACTTTCTTACCCTCACCTTTGGTCAGGAGCTGTGGGTAGTGACCGAAAGAATAAGATTGCGGTTGATGTTCCCTGGATGCCTTCTGTAGGAGGTGTTTCAGGCATGTCAACCAGGAGAAGGCCCCATGAATGATCCAGGACACACTGGAGAGACTATCTCTTGTCTGGCCTGGGAATGCCTTGGGATTTCCCCGGAGGTGCTAGAGGAGGTGGCCGGAAAGAAGGAAGCCTAGGCCTCTCTGGTTAGACTAGGGAAAGCAAGTTCATTTGTATAGCACAGTACATGTACAAGACAATTTTAAAGTGTTTTTACATTTAAAAAAAAGTTTTAAATGCATTAAAATTAAGAGTTTAAAACCAGAAATTAAAGACCGACAGACATAAGTTTAACAAAAAATTAAACAAATGAAATACAAGACAAAGGTTGCAGTGTATTATGGTGGATTACTAAAGAGGAGCACAGGTGAGGAGCACAGACTGTTGCAACAATGGAGCATTAGGTCATGTGACCCATTGGTTTCTGCAGACTGGATTTAAATCCCATTTTCCTTTTATACGGGGCGCAGCCATGTTGCTCAGGAAGCTGACAGGAACATGCCCCCCCACCGCGTGTCTGTCAAAGATGGCTTCGCTCCCAGCTCCTTCAGCTGAGCCTCGCTGAAATGGCTAGAGACTCTGAGGCGTTTCTAACGGGATGTACCATTTCACATATTGACTCGATGGCAATATCCAAACTGACTGTAGCGTTTGGCCGATGGTGGGTTAATACAAACGGGTGGTTGCTTCAGGAAGGGCGGTAGCATGACTATTGCAAATAAAGCAATAATGGCCGGTGATTGGCTGAGCTGACTGCCAATTGATCATTTTATAAATAAATGTATTGCTTGATATAAACTCTCCTAGCGTGGTACAAAGTTTGAAAAATATTTTTCACTATTCATAATTATTAAAATATAGTGTAATGCATTGTTTATGCACCAGGATTGTTGAGTTGAGGAAGATGTCCCAAACACAGTCATGATGGAAACAAGTTAATTGGTAATTGGTATGCTGTCCTGCACATGCAACTTGCAGCTCTACCATCTTTTGTGTTAAATTTAGTACCCAATTGGTGGTACATAACAATTATTGTTATCTTTAGAGTTGAAAAACATGCCTTTTGATTTCTTACCATTATACAACCTATCACTTATTTTTTATCCTCACCCTGTTTTTCAGTGACTGTATAGCTGTGGAAGGACCCAAACCAGATGGGGTACCAGACCGTAAACGCTACGGACCCATGAAGCTCCTGCAGTTTCACGAGAACTACCGTCCAGCATACTGGGGCACCTGGAGTAAAATTAGTTCGCATATCTCACCTCGCTACCCTTTAAGACGAGACAAGGTACTAGATCTTCCTAGTGTAACATGTTCTGTTGACTGAACAGCAACAGTGGTGAAAGATTTTCAGTATTTATGTATTTTTTTCATTTTGTGTATCATACATGCACAGAGACACCTGAACTGACTAAACCTAGACTACATCACTATGGTTTCAGTCGATGCAATTTTAGTGTTGATTCAATATTATCATTTAATCTAAAGAAATTTGAATAAGTGTGATGCCATCAGCTGTCTTCTGCCACCACAGGATTTGCTTGACTATGAGGTGGACAGTGATGAAGAGTGGGAGGAAGAGGAGCCAGGAGAGTCCCTGTCTCACAGTGAAGGGGTGAGTTGGATAAATGGATAAAATGGTTGTTGAGCTTCAAAATGTCTGAAGAGGTGCGTGTCCTCAGCATCTCATAATCAAAAGTCCTCAGACCTGTGTCCTCACCAACCCTCCACATGTTGTAGTTGCTTCTTTCTCATAGGAAATAACAATATTTCTGTAGTATTTGGTTACATCTCATACTCTTATACCTTAAGTTAGAATGGTATAAAATCTCTTGCATCGTCACAATTATTTTGTTATGAATTAGAGTTGAACTTTGTAATTGAATACCTGTTATTGATCATTTACAGGAGGATGAAGAAGAGGGAGGTGATGATGAGGATGACGATGATGATGGCTTCTTTGTCCCTCATGGCTATCTCTCAGATGATGAAGGGGCACTTGAAGAAGAGGTACAAGCAGAGTTGATTCATTGGTTATTTTCAGTAACTTTTAAGTTGCTTTTTGTGGAAATTGCTACTATATAAAGGGCCATTTCGCCAAGTCGGCAGCCACTTTTTTTTATAACATTTTAGTTATTTTACTAATCAAAATTGGTATTTTATGTAAGCGTTTAATAATGCTGAATATTAAGGTGCAATTCCATTAATGGGGGTTCTTGTTAAAGCCTCCAGATGGGAACTGGCAACAGGGCCAAACCTCCTCTGCCCCTTCTGCCAACGTGTCTATTACACTGTGGCATCACACAAAAACCATGGACTGAGCAAAGAACATTGACCACGTGAAGGTGGTAATTCAGTTTTTGCTGTTCGCAAATGGCCAGTGGCATAAAAAGACTTGAGCAAAACATAAAAGAGAAGATGAAACAAGTAAACATGGAAGGGACAGAGATGTTTCTTGCATTTTATTTATTTTTATAAACAAACAGTGGTAGCGATCGGTCAATTGGTAGACCCCTGCCAGGTAGTTCTAAGCCGATCAGAGTACCTCTCATACTACAGGAAGGTTTTCCATTCGTAGATGTTTCCAAGGGTCACTTGCAGAGCCATTCCTGGTAATGGAGACCCATGTCAACTGACAAATTCCCAGAAACCCTGCTATTGGAAAGGCATCCGGTGACTTGGTATTGATTGAAGACCAAGATTGAAGTATTACAAGACTGGAGGCCTGAGACAAGATGAGATCAAACCATAATTAAAAAGACCTGGTATTGGCACTGAGTAGAATCTGTTTTTGATTCACATGGTTCCAATTGAGTGCTCTACTTGATTTAGGAATATGTATGGGGTATCTAAAGCTATAATTTTGCTTTTATATGAAAGAGCGGCATTCAATTAAACTATATAACATTATTTTATTTATTTTTTTAATAACTATATAACTTTTATTTCATATCACATGTAGTGAAGAACATTTATTTATTTATTTATTTATATAAGTATTAAAAACAAAATTCCCCTCTTTGCTCAATGCAGGTTTGTTACTGAATATTACTTTCATCCAGTTATCCATGGTTGTTTTTTCTTTAGCTAACTGTAACGTTAATTAAGTTGATTGTGCCTTCAGCTGTCATGATGTGTCACTGTCTGACAGTGTTTTTAATTGTTAGATTATGCCAAATGTAAATAGTTTTGATGAGTTTCTGTACAGTTTGTATTACTGGTAACAAACATTCATCTTTCTAGGAGGGCGGGGACCTGGAGAAGCAAAAACTACGCCAGAAACTGAAAGCAAGAGAGTGGGATGAGCTGATGTCCACTAAGAAGAAATTTAAGGTGCTGGAGCCTGTGGTGAGAGGCTGCTTCTGGGAGGGAGAGGGAACTGGTTTGGATCCCTTCCAGCCCTATGCTCTGTGTATGGTTGAGCCTTTACCTAAAGCAGACACCAGCCCCAGTCCAGAGGAGCTGTCCAAGAAGAGCCAGAGGGAAGCACAGTGTGAGTTAATATTTTCTTAAATGTATGGGTCATGGCTGGCAAACAAACTTTCTTTCTTTTTCTCTGATTTGTAACTTGCAGGCAATATCCTTGTCTTTAGGTAGAAGGTGGGAATCCCCCCTAAAGATCAGTATTAAATATATCGGTGGTAACAACTTGATGCATTGTTTTTGTATTTTTATTAATTACACTTTTTTAAAATGGTATCATACATATGCCTGTGTGTGTGGTTGGGTTTTTGTTTTTTTTTGTGAATTTACATATCAAATTTAAAGGGTTAATAATACCAATTTAAATAATTCAATAGTTGGTAGCTTTTTGTTTCTGAAAAGATTTGAGTAAAATAAACAAGATATCTGTTTTGTTATAGCAGTTTTTGGGAGAGGACTATTTTGTCTGATTGGGTAGTACAGGTTGAGACTATAAGATCTCTAACAACTTATCTGATGCATTGTTGACACATTGCAGGAATTTAACCAGTTTTTCCACCAGTATTTTGCAAAGTTGATTAGTTGGCAACAATAAGGGAAAAGTAGTGAATTTGCAGATTACAATTTTACCTGCAAGTGTAGAGGTGAGGGCAGCAGGACTGAACCACTAATAAATGCACACAGGCTCAGCTTTAAGTGAGAGAGGCTGCAGATTATGACCATAAATTGCATAAATTATTATTATTATTATTATTATTATTATTATTATTATTATTAGATAACAAAACATGTATATAGTACCAGTTGTTTTGTAACAAATGACTTTAAATGTTGACACATGCATTTTTGTTTTACGTGCATTATTCTAACACATGCAGTTTTCTTTTTTGACAGTGCTCGGTCAGCTGCTGCCTCTGGTACATGGCAATCCCAACAGCAGCAAAGTGATTATTAATGAGTTTCAAGAGTTTTGTCGTCAGAACTCCTCCTCCTCTTCGCCTGCTGATATATCCAGCCCCCAGAGCCCTCCAGAAAATATTCCCAGCAGGTAAAGCAACCTTGACTTGTGACTTCAGTTTAACATGTGTAGTTGTCCCGGCCAAATATCCATTACTTTTTTTGGTTAAAAAAAACATTTGTTTTTTTTCTTTTCCTCCTCTTTGATCAGAATACAGCTGAAGCGTCTCATCAAGAATAATGCTGTTTATGAGAAGCGCTCAGTTTACAGACGCTGCTGTTGGTACGTGCACACAGAGGTTCTGTCCAGTTTTGGACAAGAATCTCTTCCAGTTCCCTGCCAGTGGACCTACCTCACCACAGGGGCTCGAGAGGAGTCGCGTGAAGAAAACCAAGCAGCCACAAATGCCCAGGGAAACTCCCCCAGTACACCCCAGACCTCCTCTTCTTCCAACAAGAGGAAGAGCACTGGCAACTTGTCCATAACAAAGTTCATGAAGAGATGTACTGATCCTGAACAGGTACTCAAAGAACAGGTGGCAGTTTAAAGTAGTTTTTTTTTTTTTTTTTTTTTTGGTGGTTCTTTTATACTGTCTGGTATGTTGTTGTGGTGTGCATCTATTTTTAGGAAAATTTTAAATCATAAACTGATTGGCTTTTTTAAAAAATATTTTTTATATATATATATATATATATATATATATTTTTTTTTTATTTTATTTTTTTTTTAAGACTGAAGTGACGGAGACTGATGGTTTTCAAGCTGACACTGAAGATGATGGTGAGGAAGACTGTATCATTATCTCCTCATAGATTGGTGAGTTACCCAGAAGTAATGAAGAAACTAATTGTTTATGTCAAAATTGTGAAATGTTGACTTAATCGCAATAGATTGGGTGGGGGTTTATTTTTTGTTAATATGTGAAGTTTAACAAAAGGGGGAAAAACAGAATTTATAATTTATAATTAAAACAGTTTAAACCAAGGAAAAACATTCAACGTGTCAAATTTTTAAACAATCTTCCAACAAAATACTGCAATGTTAATGACATTTGGTGAAAGTTATATTGACATTCACTCAGTTAAAAAGAAAACAAGTGCTATAAAACAAAAGTAAAGAGGCATGATACCTGCTTTACTGAATTCTTAATCAAAGATGTCTATTCACTTTTAAATGCTCAATGGAGCTGCCCTTAAAAAAAGGCAGGTCTTTATTTTGCAATTCAAATCATTAGTTTGACTTGTACATTAAAATCTGTGTAAATTAATGGGTTTTCAAAGAAATATTGATCAATCTGTCTGAAATCTGGGTGAATTAACAACCATGGTGACAAACTACCAGCACTTAAAATGATCAGCAACATATTTGATTTAAAATGTTATAGATTGATTTAGAACCAGCATTTAAATGTAATTTAAATAAACACAATACTGCACAGTACACATAAAAGTAATTACCAGGAAGAGCAACATCCTAACTGTTGCTCCTGATCCATGTGCATATTTAATAAAAGCATTTCCTAACACTAGGAGGCCAGTCTTGTCCATCACATGAAAATAAGGACCACACAGAAAAGCGTTAAAATGACTAGATTAAGCTGTGACAATAGTTACTGTATCAAATTACAAAGATTAAACTGGACAATGATAAAAAAGATCTGTCACATTTAAGGCTAAACTGATGCGAGTTTGACTGACTCGACGCTGAATCAAAGGGTACCGTTACAGGAACTACGTAACTATAATAAATGATTAATCTGGTGACACAACTCAGAAAATTGCCCCACATTTTTAATTATATTGATTGGATTTAAGTTGAAAGTCTTTAGATGTGTTTGTTTGGCATCCAAATTATTGTATAAAGTATGCATTAATTTTATTTCTTTTATTTTCTGTCGTTTTGTCACACTGGATTTTTGTTGGGTCCCAGTTATTTCTGGGAATGCCAGTTTTAGCTGTCTCAATCAGTGGCCCGTTTCAAAACTGCATAATTTTTTTTATTTTATTTTATTATTTTTTTTTCTTCCACTCTTCAAACTTCAGTATAGAGTATGTACTGCATATTGGTCTGGCAGAAGTCAGTAGTTTTGCTTCTGCGGCACGTGACCACTTTGACCACCACCTCCTGTCATGGTCCATGGGTTATAGTATGCATGGTAGACTGGTCAGTTGCACACTAGAAATGTTCCTATAACTATAAAACCATCTGGATACGTTCACATACTGCATATGATGTTCTACATTTTAGCATAATCAGTACGCACCAGTGGCATAGTATGCAGTTTTGGAAACGGCAAATGTCTGAAATACAGTTTTTTTTTGTTTTTTTTTTATGTGTACAAATGCCTCATGAAGCATACTTCAGTAAATTAATCTTTAGTTGTTTATTTTTTTTAGACCCCAACGCAGAGAATCCATCCAGTATGGGATGTCACCCCGTTGATCCGGCTGCTCTCCGTGGCCATTCCTGCACTCACCACAGTCAGGATGGGACAGGCCGTCATTCTGAACAAAGCTGCCCTGCTTCACATTTCACCTCCCTGGATTTTTTTGAAGACAGAATCCACCTTCAAGGGCCGATGAATCATTACAAACGGGCGGCAGTTCTGCATCCAAGTTTCAAGCAGGCAGTGCAGTAGGCGCATGTTTTTAAATGAGTGCATGTTTGTGGCACTGCTTTAGCTGCTGCAGCGAGGAAGAACAGAGCAAAAGACCAGCCTTCATGAGAGGCATTCAAAGCATATATAAAATTGATTACGGTTTTATTAGATGTTGAATTAAGTAACTGTTTTTTCCTTTTGTCTGTATATATAGTTTATTAAAAAAAATCTGAGTTGAGAATTGAGGCTAACTGTCCATCTGTAAATTGTCATGATTTCATCTGGTTCATTTATTCTGCAGTTTCTCATTCTGACAACTCACTGGAGTAGTTGCAAGATCTGTGCTTGTACAGTAGTGTCAGTGTTTTTATAAATATGTATTGTTTATATTTTTCAGAAATACTTGAACAGGATAAATTCATTAAACATGAATAAAAGTACTGCACCTTTCATACTCCATTTTTTCATTCATTGCACTGAAGTAAAACAAAACAGGAGATTCAGTGAAACTGCAGTTCAGCAGCACCAGAACAAAGCCTCCAAAATGATCATGAAGCTGAACATTTCTGAAAACTGGATCAAATCAATAAATACTCATGAACTTGACATTCATGGCAGGACTTGTTGGACTTCATTTATTCAGTGTGATCTTAATCAGATTACAGTGGCCGCTATTTTAACTTTTTTTCTTCCCTCCAAGCTTTTGTTATCAGTGTATCTCACGATACACCCTTAAATTGGACCTCTGCTTTTAACCCATCACTAGTTTCACTAGTGGGCTGCTATACCAGCGCCCGGGAGCAGTTGGGAGTTAAGGGCCTTGCTCAGGGGCCCACAGTGATTTACAATTGTTGGCAGCCCAGGGACTCGAACCTGTGTCCTCCAGGCCCTAGCCCACCTCTGTAACCACTATCACTCCCCGAATTTAAGATTCAGGGAGTGTTTTTGGGTAAAATAAGGTTTTCTTTGACTAACAACCACTGTAGCTGTCCCAGCAAGGACTTGTGATGGTATGGTGGGACCAAAGTTAAAATATTTTAGTGGTTTGAAACTATTTCAGCCAATCCACAACATTCTTGCTGTCATATTAGATTTGCTGTTTTACCCTCTGACTGAATTTTACAAAGTGATTTAAAAGGTACCATCCTTTAATCTGATCTGACACAGCTGGGTTAATTCAAACAGCCCAAAAAGAAAAATTAGCAAAATTCTTGCAAACAGAAAAGGTTTGACACACTTTTGTCATTTCTGTTTATTAAAGCAAAAATAAAGTGCCAGGAATCTTTATTACAAGCAGGCTGAAGAGAGAGAGTTCTGAACATATTAAGATCACAACTGCCTAATTATTAGGTTACGAAGCTGCTTGAAAGATTTATGCCATCTCACGATCTGTCTGGAGGGAGCGGATCGCAGGAACGTTTCTTGAACTGGCACTAAAACTTGGCGTCAACTCCTTTCTTAACAGACAGCTGTTACGATGTGTGTTTAATGCAATACATTAAAAATGAGAAGATTGAAATCATTTTCAAAAATCACGATATTCTACTTTTTTTCCCCTTTAAGCTCCAATTCTCTTCCGTTTACATACGTCTGCTTATTTTCTTATCGTCACCACATGAGGGTGAGGGAGGAGTGCATCTCTTAAACGGGAGACAACCACCTTTAACCAGCCGTGACTTCTGAGCCTTTGAAACGTAGTGTCTATAATCAAGAGGATCAATGCATCGACTGAACCTCCAGGGAAAAAAAAAACACTACCAGCAAAGTCAGTGACCTTCGTCATCCATTTAAGCCTGGATTAGTGACAGACAGGGAAACGACTGCGCCGTTTAACATACTTAACGTGTATAAATGGTGCTCAGACTGCCTCCTCTGTATATTTATAGTTTCTACATAGTGTTACGATGAGAGGTAGTTGTTGCCTGAAATAACAAATAATTTGCACCAACATTTACGCAATGTACGGTAAAATTAATGTATTAACCTTTACTGATGGTAAGAAAAGCCTCAACACTACTGGGGTGATCTGAAACTCATCCCCAGATATAATTCAGCCAATTTTTATATACTCTTCAACTTAAAAAACACTTATTTCTCATGCTAAAACACATTGATACTCATTTTCTTTTTGTTTAGTGAGTGACGTCACAAACTGAGATTATGGAATGACCGTTTTTCACTTCATTTAACTTAAACAAAAACAATAACCGAACCACACCATTAAATGAAACCATACTGTTGCCGAGGACACGGTCACTGTGAACCTTTGTTTCAAAGTGCAACTACATTTTTTTTCCACACATGAAAGTGCAGAATCAAAGAATTCCCACCAAAGTGTTATTTTCTCCCACAGAAGAATTGTTTGTTGGAATTTTCCTTTTTCATGCATACCGTTTACTCCAACAAAAAAAAAGTTCTGCAAACGTATTGTTTTCTGTTAACCACATGACGTGTTAAAACAAATATTTTGTTGATTATTTTCATGTGAAAATCCTCCTGAATCTTTGAAATGAGTAAATTAGTAATTAAAATACTCTTTTTTTTATCTTACTGAAAGTATGCTGACACAAACAGAAGCAAGACTCAAGAATAATTAAAGCCGCGATGTCCAACACGAGAAGTTCAAGCTGCTGGTTTCAACAACAGAAATTTACTTCATTATTCACATGCCAGAACAAATTGGTTGTTGGAGACTCGCTGACATTCTTCATAAATTAAAGAATATATCACTTAGGTAGACAATGCAATGCTTGAGGTTTACATGTAGGGCACGCTTTACACCTAAAGCTGTTGAGAAGGTTTTAAATCCTCCTTCAAAGTGCTTCCAGCTGTTCAAATACAATAAAATACTTGGTTAGTACATGACTAACATTCTCATCAAACCTTCTACAACTGGAATTTTATCTGTTATGAAAGATATCCACTTCTGTTTCATGTTACTCAGAAAAAAAAAAAAATGTTTAGGGATTTGTGGTTTGGATCAGCCACAAAACGGACAAGAATCAGTCGTTTGACACAAACAAGGGCAAAACTGCTGCAGCGCAGAGGACAAAGCGGCGGAGGAGGCGTGGGTATGTTTACAGTAAATCACCAAATCAGAGCAGACAGCCAGCACCTCACAGGCTAAAAACACAGAGCTCAAAACGTCAAGCCTTTCATAAAGCCACGGAGCAACTTTTAAAAACCAACTAGAAGTAAAGAGCAGGATGTGGGACACGGTTAAAACAAGGTGTCCACACGCCACATTAACTAGGCTCCCGACTGTCAGATCGAACACAAACAACTGCTGCCAGAGTTGGTTTACTACACAGCTTTTATATCAATGACCTCACAAACAAGAAAGAAAGAAAACAAACGTCCCTTAGCTGGTCTTTTCATGTTAGTACTGCTTCCTTCAACACGGTGATCTGCTGAGGCAGGCTGCAGAGTGACCCTAACCCCACACGGAGAAAAATGCATGAGCTCAGCAAAACACGTGCATCCTATTACCTTTCTGCTATTTCTAACCTAAATTAGAATTTGTAAAAATAAATGTGTCATTATACAAGGGACATATTTCACCCTGCCAGTGGAAGGGACAGAGGGAGGTGGGAGGGAGAGTTCACGGACAAGAGTGCGTCTTCTGAGCTCCGCTCCGCTCAGCTCAGCTCAGCTCAGCGTCCGAATGTTTTCCAGCAACTCTGCTTTGAGGAGGGTGGGGCTCTTTCCACCTGCAGCTGCGATATCCGCCTGCACAGCTGCATCCCAGGCAAACGTGAGCAGGGCAGCAGGGACCTGTGACAACAAAGGAAACCAGTCAAATGGGTGAACTTGGAGCGCCGGCGAGGGCCCAGCCAGAGTACTGGGAATGCAGAACTGTGTCTCTCCCCGACACGTGGCTGCAGGACCACATTCCCCAACTCCAACACCTCTCTGCCAGGCTTTCAGACATACAAAGATGGCTGCAGAATCACCAGGGTAAGTCTTTGTATTGACGACAACAAAGTAGTAGGACAGCTGGCCAGGCGGAGCAGATGGTGCGTCTCAAGTGCACCATCTGCAGCAAAATATTAATACACAGAAATACTGTAGAGGCCCAACCTAGTTCACTTGTTCTGAAATACATTTGTGTGCACTTGAGCCAAGACCGGTGAATCTAAAAAAAACAAACGTCTCACTGTATGCTTTTTCTCCTGTAAACCCTGAAAACTGGTCAAATCAATCATATCGTAGAACGGCTGACACAGTTTCCTGATCTTTACATGGTTAACTGTTAAGTAAGTAAGGTTTTTTCCAATAGCCTCACTCAGTGTCGACCCACGTCACCAATAAACTCCAGCTTCAACTCACCAGGTTACACTCTACAAGAGTGACTTCCTCCGACTCCTGAAGCTTTTGGCCTCCTGGAGCGATGAGTTCGAAGGGCTGCCAGCCGTCCACCAGGGACTCCCGCACGAACGAGAAGAACACTGGCAGTCGGTCCCAGGCATAAAACATACCTGGGGAGGGGTCATGTGTGTTTACTGAGGGTTATGAACAAAACTTAAAAACGACAAAATGATTTTCCTTTAATGGGGAGGACGACGATATTTTTTTACCTTGCAGCAGGTTCCCATCAGGGAGTCTGACCCTGAGCAGAGTGTAGTTGTATTTTCTTCTCTCGCGCAGTTCCTCTTTCTCCCTCATGGCTTTAGTGCGCAGCATAGCGTTCTTCTCCACCAAATCACTTCTGAGAAGCACAAAAAATAAAAAAAAAAAGACAACTCTACCAGTGCACTCTTCAACTCACCCAGACAGCATGTTAACAGATTCTTGTCCTGCTAATTAACAGATGCTCTCGCACTGATGGAGTGTTGGAGGACAAATGAATGAAAACATTCTGTAGAAATGCAACGTCACCCCAGAGAATGTTTGATGTTTGACAATGTACTGAAAATGCATCATCATTGAGGTGTTACTGTTGTAATGCATCACCACTGATGTTGCAACTAACTTCCCGTCTGGGATTAATAGTTGTTTTTTTATTTGAGTTTACACATGTATGATTTATACTGCAAAAGACTACAATAAAAAGGTAGAGTGTTTTTTAATGCGCTGTGCATTCACACTTTGAACATCAATCAGATGGACCCACGCTGCCCTCTAAAAGACGAGAGGAGCAGGGGACCCGTGGGCTAAAAGGAACAAACCAACCACACACACACACACACACACACACACACACACACACACACACACACACACACACACACACACACACACACACACACACACACACACACACACACACACACACACACACACACACACACACACACACACACACACACACACACACACACACACACGTGTATTGCACTGCATATTACCCTAAAATAGGAGTCAACACCAAGTATGTTGTTCCACATTGTTTTTATTCAGTAAGATTGTAGATTGTTCTTACGCTCGTTTCTTATTGGTCCAGCACTTCCGGCGGAAACCTTTTATGGGGAGCATTTAAATTTCTCCTATAATGATGATGAGACGATTTTCTTGCAACCAAGTTGGTACAGTGCAAATGTAACTGTTGTTGCCAGGTGCAGTTTTTATTCAGCATCTTTGTTTACTATTGAAATTAGCAGCATATCTGAAAGACTTCGACAGCTACACTTAAGTATTAGCCTGTATGCTGCAAGTTATATCTAACTGCAATGTTCACCAACCATATTGTGCATCACATGTTTTCCCCTGCCCACAACTCACTGAACCCAAGAATGTACTGTGGATATCCCGGTACTGTACACTCTAGGACACCTACGGGTGCGACATGCTCCACGCACGCCGCCCGCACAGTACCTCTGCTGTTGCTCCTTCTTCAGCTCCTCCGCCGTCATGTTGTAGAACTCTGGTGGCAGCTCGAAGCGCTGTGCATTGGGAGACGGTCTGAAGGCTTGAGGCTGCCTGTCCAGCTGAGCTCTGACCGGCTCTCCCCTCTGAAGACGATCTCTCCGCTCCTTCATGAGCTCCAGGTCATCAGAAGTTGGTTCTGGTAACACCAGGAACTCTTCTTCCTCCTCTGATCTCCATGAAAGGTTGACACAAGCGAAAGATGTTGAATAATTATTTTTTTGTTGCATTTTTAGAAACCAAAAGCATCCTTACCTTGACCCTCTACAGGAAACATGACACTTATGAAGCTCAAAGCCTGCAGAAACTCTCGACTGCCCTCCACCGGACGAACTTTCTCCTGAAACAAATAAGCAAACAACAATGAGGAGTTTCAACATATGCAGGCGCCACATAACGTGTCACAAATAACTAGTCCAGAGTCAATGAGTGAACACCAGCCTGTCTCACTCTCACCTGAAATACCTTGTTGCTGAGTTTAATCTTCCTGTATTTCTCCTCTGTGGGGTTTTTACATATATTATCTACATACCTGCAAACAGTAGAGAAACATGCAATAATGCAGCTTGTCATAAAACAGAAAGTGCCACTGTTTGAACATAAAGAAAGAAGTCAGACAAAGCTAGAAAATGAACTGAAATCTGTAATTGTAATTGTTATCTTTATCAGTCGAACCCTTACTTGCTAATGATCTCCACAGCAGCCTTCACTTTCTCTCTGTCTTTGTTGAATGTGTGCATCATCATAACAGACGCCTCAACTGCATCCTCCTCAAACCGCTGGTAGCAGAAACAAGAGCATATTAGATTAGAGCTATAATTAAAAAACAAAGTAAAGTGGAAGTTTCACACATACCATTAGGATGGCCTCTTTAATGTGGGCTTCCCTCTCACTCTTGGTCACTGTGGCTCCAGTGAGCGGACAAGTGAAATACACACCTGACACAGAGAGGCAGGCGCCATCTTTCACTGACACTTTGGATCCCTGGACAGAAACCCGTTCACGCCATTATCAGACTCACTGTCTACCAAATAAACCCAGCAGACTGTGGAGGCTGCAGCCAGACGTACCTCAGCTGTGGCTGCCTTGTCCTGTTCAGCCAGCGCAGCTGCTTCAGCCTCCAGCTCTCTTTTGACTACAAGAACATGCAAAAAAAAAAAAAAGAAAAAGTCATACACGTGTCAACAAAACAAACAGTTCCCACGTCCTGGCAGACTGAAGCGGAGCCCCGTCTCACCCTGGTTCCTGATGGCGTCCTGGGACGTGTGCACCTTCGGCCGCTGCTGCTGCTCGATCCTGGCCAGGGCTGCGGCTCCGGCCATCTGGGCTCCTTCGCTGGGGGAGCGGCGGCTGTGTTTGGAGCTGGAGCCGCTCTGCACCACCTCGTGATGGCTGCTGGAGGTCCGACGGACGAAACGCGGCAAGTTAACAGACACGTTGTTGTTTGACGTCGAGACCTCCGCGATAACCACCGCGACACGTAATAAAACACGCGAAGAGACAGCAGCACGCGTGTATTGAGACGATAACTTTTTAAAAATGTTACAACAACACATATAAATCAGTTTTACGTCGTACTGACAGTTTTATCATCCTAAAGTTAGCTGGACGCCTCCGCCGAAGAGAAGGTTATATCATGTAAATCACTCACCAACGGCGTACAACACTCAATGCATTAAACAAAACGGCAGTTAAATTCACCAATTAACGCTGTTTTGAGTTGGTTTCAAACATGTTTAAAGCGATCAAACCCTGATTCGGTGTCAACTGTCGCTACGCGGCTAACAGTTAGCAGCCGATGACCGTGTGCCCCACCTGCTTTCTGCCGTCAGCTTCTTCCCGGGTCCCGCTGATTTAAATTTCATGTCCTTTTTCATTTCCTCAAAAAACTTCTTCATGTTTCCTATGTGTCGGTGGAAAACTCCAGAAACATTAACAGATGAGGATCAAGCAGCTGCACTCGGCTACGAGGAGGAGACGGACCAAAACATAATTTAGACAGGAAACGTGCTTCCGCCACACAAACGGCGGTATACCGCCCCCCGGCGGCCGGAGAGGGAATTGACGCGTAATTATATTTTGTCAATTTTTAACAGTTTAATTTCATATTAGCACTTCATTCACATTTAACACTGGTAATGGAAGTTCGTTTTTACAACACCGAACCACTAGGCAACAAAAGTATAAACCAACAGCTTAGGTCACATTCGCACAGATTTACATTGTCTCCCTTTCTTCATAGAGTTCAGAAGACTACAAAACCTCGTGCTGACTCTGATAATGTAATACTTTTCAGATGGTGATATTAACAAATCAGATGTTTCCTATTAAGCGAGAAGACAGCGACGTTTGTTTGGTATTTGCGTCTAAATTAACTGGCAATTTCTCAACCAAGGAAGTCAGAAATTTTAGATCAAAAGCATATGGAGACCACGTGCAGAATAGCAGAGAAGTAAGAAAACATAGTCGTAGTCCTGAAGCACAACAAATTTCTTTCTGCAGATAAAACAATGATATGTATTAATACTCATAGATACTACAGATACTATACTGACTGACCAATCAAAATATACAAACATAAATGCTTGTTAAAAGTAAGCTATGCGTTCGTTTTTAAATATGCAGTAAATGAAAACCACTGCCTGTAGCAAAACCATTTCTTTTCCATGGACTCATATAAGAGCTGCTGTCCTGAAAAAAGGGGCCTTGTATTATGCTGCCCCCACGTGGTCAGACGTGGGACTGCTACGTTTGAATTAAATTGGGATAATGTTTGTATTTGTTGGCTTTGTCATCTAAAATGACCACTGTGTCGTCTTATGATGCAGATGTTGGATGCTGCTGTTATGAACTTTATAACTCAGCCTGCGACTGGTTTATTTATCATAATGATCCTATTCGATTTTTATCATTACGGGATTTAGTCCGATATGATCTGATCTAACCGAATTTTAATTTGTTAAATTTTGATTTTATCTACTTTTGATTGATCCGCTTTTGTTTAGCTGATCTTGGTAGATTTGTTTGATCTGATATGAACTTATATCAGGTATACCGGGACATTATCAGCTGATTGATTTGAGAGTTAGTGGGTAAAAACGACAATGAGTGTGGGCCTTGCATACCGTGGGAGATAAAGTCCTGTGGGAAATAAAACACGTCAAAGCCAGTCTCCGCATGCTTTCATCCTGGTGGTCGCTCAACTGGGAGGGGCTGATTTAACAAGAAGGAGCATTGTTGTCTCACACATCACATTTCTGATGGCCTGAGATGAAGATTCAACCAGCAGGACAGCTACAACACAAAAATGTACACTTCATAGCTACTGAATTTCTTAGTTTTCATGGAGTTTCAAACTTGCAAACATAGTTAAGATTTGCAGTTTATAGGAAGTGACTTATTTCAAACGAAATGTGTACTTGGAGTTTGTGCCCCACTAGTTTAAATCATTATGTCCTTTGAGAGATCAGTAGAGGAAATATTTTACTCTGAGCTGTTTGTTTTTACTTGTGATTCCAGTTTCAGATGTAATCCTGTTTGCTGACTTCTCACTAGTTGGTCAAGTTAGGGATAGACAAAATTGTGGAAATACTGTTGTCATGAGTGTGTCTTTTCACCAGAAAAACTCCACCCATCTTCGGTGGAGTTTGACTAGTCAACCAAATTGTAGATTATATATATATATATATATATATATATATATATATATATATATATATATATATATATATATAGATATATATATATTATATATATTATATTATATATATATATATATATATATATAGATATATATATATTATATATATATATATATATATATAATATATATATATATATATATATCTATATATATTTATTTATATATATTTATATATATATATATATATATTTATATATATATATATTTATATATATATATATATATATAAGCGTTGCTGTAAAAATCAAATAACCAAAAATAACTTCCATAAGTGGTTCCAAAGACATAAGATTTGAAAGACGTTAGTGTTTTTTATGAAAGATACGTGAAAGTAGGCGAGTACTGTATGATTCATGTTCTTCAAAATTACGAGGAGCACTTGAAAGCAGCTTTCGGCGCGCTGCAGCTTTTGCCACGTCCATTGTGACGCTGCAGGAGGTGTAGTCAGGTGGGAGGAGTCGTTGACCAGGTCGAGGATCGTCCAGCGTCTTTCGGCATTAATGGTTATTTCGTAAAGAGCAGCTCTTCAAAGAGGTAAGACAGTTATATTTGACTCGTTTTATGTGTTACGTTTTCAGTTGGCCTCATCGGTTTCCTTGAATGCAGCTTGTATGTGCTCGGCTGTATAGTCGTCGTCTGTCTCTCGCGTTTCTACTCTGCTGAAGATAGCTGTTATATGCCATAAATACAAGATAAAGTATTCAATAAAATATAAACAACTGTTAATAGGAGAGCTTTCTGCTGCCAGTACCGATGGGGAATTGATTTATCCTCTGAGTGAAAAGCGGCATCCTTGTTCAGGTAAAGCATTATCTTTGCATCCTGGTGCTCCACTCCACACGTCCTCTAAGACGCGACAAGTTTACAAGTTTCATGTGTGGATTAAGTGGCAATTATAACATGATTATTACTGACGCTGAACACATGTTATGTTGTGATCTTGTAAAGTCAGCCCTCAGCATCCCATTCAGGTGCTAAGAGGAGATTCCTTAATGATTTCCTGGTCCAGGGAGGTGCTCCTTCTGTGTGTGTGGGTTCAAACAAAGACACTAATCAATTTAAGGTTTTACTTGTGATTCCAGTTTCAGATGTAATGCTGCTTGCTGACTTTTCACCGGTCGCTCAAGTTAGGGATAGACAAAATTGTGGAAATAGCATTGTCGTGAGTGTGCCTTTTCACCAGAAAAACTCCACCCATCTTCAGAAGTTTGACTAGTCAACCAAATTGTAGATTTTGAATCCCTAAATATCAGGTGTGTAACTTTTAAGTTCTTGCCGTTGTGATTTAACTTTTTTTTCTTTTCTTGGCTAAAAATAATCAGATGAACCTATTTTATAGCCGCGAGCCTGCTTACCTGTGACCATAAGCTGCTTCTTTATCTTTCTTGTATTTTCTTTCAGTTTGGCAGATTTAACAAATTCGGTTGATCATGGACCCAAACGCCAGTGGACTCCAGCAGAGGCTGGCCGAAGCCGGCCAGTCCCACCTCGTTCAGTTCTGGAAAGAGCTGAGCCCTCAGGAACAGGTGGACTTGGTCCTCGACCTGCAGGGGATGGACTTTCAGGAGATCAACGGATTCTTCAAGAACGCCATGGAGACCTCGAGCAGCAGCAAACATGAGAAGATGGATGCCCGCATGGAGCCGGTGCCCAGAGAGGTGCTGGGGAGTGTGACCAGGGACAGGGAGAGTCTCAAAGACTGGGAGGCAGCAGGTGAGCTCTATCGGAAGTCCCGGAAAGTTTCTCCACGCAGGGTTACTGCATGAGACTCAACCTTATCAAAAAGTTGATAGTCTGTGTGTGCAAGGGGGGGGGGGGGATATACTGGTATCCAACTGGGAAGCTTAAGAGGATCAGGAGCATCACATGGTTGCCAGAATGCAGTAATGCATTCATTGAGCATTGAGATGGACCAGTGGTTCTTCTCATATCGTTTGTCACTGATATGTTAAATTGCTTCCACGGGTCTGTCCACAGAAATGCAGGCATCTCATTTTAAAACGTACTAAATAACATGTATTGTGTTTGTTGGCAAGCAGCAGAAACTCTTCAGTTACCCTCTGAGTAGTTGCATGAACGTACAAACCAAATCCAGCCTGCGTGTTTGGAATATGAGTGAGTGGGCATTTTTCTCACTCGCTTACGTTTTATGCAATCCCATGGCTGTGGAGTTGCCGTGGTGACTGTTTAGTGACTGATAGATTTTTATTTTTTATTTTTTTCCTGTATCCTGGGGGACAGTGATGGGTGGGGCCACTAGCAGAAGACATCTGCTGCTCATTTGGGGCTGATGTAGTCAGATTTGCCTCATGACCCTCAGCCATGAAGTCATCGTGTGTTGTCATGACCACGTCTGGGTGCAGGGTGTGGTGTGTTCGGGGCATGCAATGGGAATTTTTTATTTTTTTAAGAGAGCAGTCAAAGTCTAGCAGATCCACCCAGTAAATATATATAAAACTTCCCTTTAGGCACCTGCAGATACAAAAACGTTTGCATTTTTTGTCACGTAGGAGGAAGTTTATGCACTAATAAACTGGAACCATTATCACCTGCTGATCCATTGAACTGCAGCCAGTCAAGTCAAGGCTGGGAAGAGTTTTCTTATAATACACGTAGCGTTTCCAAACTGCATTAAGATTAGTCATAAAATGTTGGTGGATAACTCAGTAACCCTTTATTGAGGAATGTTAGTTAGTTTAATACTAAACTAAGATAACATCTCAAAGGCGATTACTGTCTTAATTAAACTCTTAAAAACGTGTCCTCTCTCTGTTTTGAAACTACAAACGTCTGTACTCTGTTGTCCCTCAGGTTTGCAGTGCATTTCTCAAAGTAAAGTGGCAGCATTACTGCTGGCAGGAGGCCAGGGAACCAGGCTGGGGGTCTCCTACCCCAAAGGCATGTACGACGTGGGGCTGCCATCCCACAAAACTCTCTTTCAGATCCAGGCGGAGCGCATTTTGAAGCTGCAGCAACTGGCTGAGCAGAAGCACAAAGTCCAGTGTTGTATTCCTTGGTGAGATGTTGACTTTTAAGATTGTTTTTTTTTTTTTTTTCTTTGAGGAAAATGCACACAAGCCCTACCAAATACTGCAGGTCTTGTTTGTGATTCAACCTGAAACTGTTCGTTCCCATTATGTTTGCCTGGTGATTAACTGGGTCAGGTCATCGTGAACATCAAACGAAAATCAGTCAAGGAAGCTGTGTTACTGGAAAAATAGTAGCTCCCTGTGGAGTAGGTGCAAGGACAGTTTAGTCTGCCAAGAGGAAAGACGGCGGAGGAGATCAGGTTTGGGGGGTTGGTAGACGTTATAAAGCTCTCGCTCAGTTTTGCAGTTTGCATTTTGTGAATCCTCAACAAATATGTTCTCTGCAGTATTTCATAAAACAAAAGCTTTTCTATCGTTTTCAGTAATTCCTCCTACAGATAGAGTTTGTGTGATTTGGTACTAAGCTCTGTGTTGCCTTCAGGTACATCATGACCAGTGGCAGGACAATGGAATTCACCAAGAATTTCTTCTCACAACATAACTACTTTGGATTGGATAAGGACAGCGTCGTCTTCTTCCAGCAGGGCATGCTGCCAGCTATGGACTACACCGGCAAGATCATCCTGGAAAGCAAGGGGAAGCTCTCCATGGCCCCCGGTTTGTCCACACAGAATGAATGACCTCACCAGTGATCCACAGTGTTATTCATCTCTGTGGATTTTGTCCTCCTAACACATCTGTCTGCGTTTGTGTTGTAGATGGTAATGGTGGCCTCTACAGAGCTCTAGGCAACCAGGGAATCATAGACGACATGCAGAAGAGAGGGATCGAATCCATCCACGTTTACTGCGTCGACAACATCCTGGTCAAAGTGGCGGACCCTGCCTTCGTTGGGTTCTGTGTGCAGAAGGGCGCTGACTGTGGAGCAAAGGTTTGTTGTACTTTCTTTTTCTGTCTATAAAAAAAACTGAGTTATCAGAGACTGAAGCTCCTTTATGAAGACATATCACACTTTATGGGTTTTTCCATTTCTCCCAGTGTTGTATGAGCTGCCGGCTTGGACAGTGGGATACTTCTTCACCAAAATGAAGTCCTGAACTCGAACACGAACTTTTTAGACCAACCTAACAATCTCACACTACTGTTAAAGATCTCTGCGCACTCAGAGAACCGAAGTTAGAGAACAAAAATGTTCAGTGGCTGCTCAGTGGATTGAATTTGTGCAGAGCCGCGGTGATGGCGATTTAAGATCACTGCAGCATTTGCTTGATTTTTACCTAAATATTTCATGAACTTTCAGCAGAACTAAAGATGCCTGGCTGTGATACTCTAACATGCTGAATTTGACTCGCTCCCTCCCCTGTGAGCATGTTCACACCGTGCAACCTTTAATAAGGTTAACATGGTCCTGTTAATGTGGTTCATTTGATCTGATCAGCCAACGCCATTCCTGCATCTCAGAGCAGAAAAAAACACTTAATTTTCTTGTGATTTTCACACCTAATTTCATGCACCCCTACTTGGTGATTGTTTCAGTCATTCATGTTTGGTTAGGTGGTTAACAGCCGTTCTTTCTGTAATTTAACAAACTAAAAATATGTATTTATTTCTGCTTTATTTAGCAAAATTACAAAGGTTCAGGCAGCAGCAGACACGCCTTCATACTGTCATAAAGTTGGTTAATTTGATGACGCCTCACAAAGCTGCCCCGTAACCATCATGAGGCCAAAGTTGCGTTTTATTAGGCCTGAAGATATTAGTAATTATGTAAAGATTCATGCACTCAAAGGTGGTACCTTATCAAACCGGGTTGAAAATGCCCATCATGTAATGAAGCTCTGCATGAACCTTTGAACACAAGCGTCACGGTGGATGTTTCTGATCAGTCTGTCTAGTTCGTCCAGGAGGTTGCTAGGATGACGCACGTCGGTTAGTATCTATCGTGTGTGTGTGTGTGTGTGTGTGTGTGTGTGTGTGTGTGTGTGTGTGTGTGTGTGTGTGTGTGTGTGTGTGTGTGTGTGTGTGTGTGTGTGTTAAAAGGTGTGGCCAGTTTGCTTTCACATCAGTTAAACAGTCACGTTCACTGACAGCTGCAATTGCCAAAACTCACCAGTCGGTGGCGCTGCAAGACACTTTGTTTTCTACTGAAGTCTTTGGGCAATAAATTCATCACAGCTTTCGAGGAAATCTTCAGCTAAGAATCACAGCCTGCAGCTCATCATGAAGATACCACTTTCACTATTAGCAACATTTTCCACTGATTGTCCTTAAATTAGTTTTTTTTTATTTAAAGCAAACATTTTTAGGCTCAGAATGAAAATCCTTAAATAACTAAACATTTAACCATTTCATTATTTTTATTTTTTTCATCTACTCGTCTTCATTTGGCTTGCAAACTGTAAGAATAGTTGATTTTCTTCACAGTAAAGCCCCTTTCTAAAGCGGTCTAGTCAATTCTCGCCTTGTGAGGTAATATAAAACATTCAAACTCAATTCAGTTAAAAAATGCTTTATTTATCTCACAATGGAAATGAATTAAAAACATCCTACCATACACGCCTTTAAATGTGCTTCTCTAGTTCAGCGGGTGTTATGGAACGTGGTTATGTGTTGAGGAGAGACTTTGGCGCATATTGGCATGCGATCAAGGAAACGGAACTAATGTCTGATCTGTTTCACTGGAAAACCAGTTTCTGGTGTAAAGTATCACACATGTTTGTATTTCAGGATCTGTTGTTAAACCTCTGAGCTATAAGTTAAACAGAAGCATCATGGAGCCAACTCTTGAGTGGCCACATTCCTGACTCCCTTATGGATACTGCTTGGCTTCATTTTGGGATTTATTATAAATGTGATTTATTTTTCAGTTGTAATACTTCGTGAGCGAGTGGCAGATGTGGTCGGGTCAAAGCACATGACTATTACAGTTAATCATGACATACCGTGATAGCTGTATCAAAACACAAACTCAACATTTCCTTCATTATGTAGCTTTTGACAGTTTCAGTCTTTTAAAATCAAAACTGTATTTGGTGTCTTGCTTTTATCTCAAGTTTCTGATTCTGAAACGTTTCTCATGATCATTGAGCACACGCAGAACAGAAGGAAATGTTTAACTCGGGATAAGACCCTGCTCCTGCCGGGCATTCAGAGATGTGGTGGAGCAGGAGTGGAGGGATCAGATCAGAGCAGAGTCCCACCCTCGCGTCGTAAACTACCCAAAGCCACTAATAGTTCATGTGGCTTCACCCCCACCCCCACCCCAACCTCCACTCTCCCAACCCTCATCAAAACTCCACTCTTTAATTACAAACCTGCACAGCAGAGGGGGAGATGTTTTTCTTTTCCTTTCTATTTCAGTGCAGACTGTGATCTATAAGTTTGTGTTAGTGACCCTTCTGCGAGTTTGACATAATAATTTTGCTTCGCTCGTAGGCTGGTGGGTCAGTGGGTGGGGGATGTATCTAACTACCTCTGCACTGAAAATGCTCCACAAGTAACTAATGCAAATTATGTCAAAAAAAAGGAGCATGACTTGTGTAATTTTTATAGAAAAACTGGAATGCACAATTAAATTAACCTATATATTTCCTTTGCAAACAGTTGTAGTGATTTTAAACAAAAAAAGTATTAATAATTTTGATTACCAAACTCTTGACATGACAGGTGGTGGAAAAAACCAATCCCACAGAGGCAGTGGGCGTGGTCTGCAAGGTGGATGGGCGTTACCAAGTGGTGGAGTACAGCGAGATCACCCTGGCAACGGCTGAGAAGCGCAGCGCTGACGGGAGGCTGATGTTCAGTGCAGGAAACGTGGCCAACCATTTCTTCAGCTTCTCGTTCCTCAGAGACGTGGTCCAGTAAGGCACAGAAGCTTACATACGCCTGCACGCGGCCCGTTTCATTCCTCTTCCGTTTCTGTTTTCTTGTACGAAGAACAACGTCTAAACGCAGATCTTTGTTCTCTGTTTTATACATTAGGAAACATGAGCCACAGCTGCAGCACCATGTGGCCCAGAAGAAGATCCCATATGTGGATGCTCAGGGTCAGCTAATCAAACCCGACAAACCGAATGGGATTAAAATGGAAAAGTTCGTCTTTGACATCTTTCAGTTCGCTGAGTGAGTGGAGTTATTTTCCATGGACGCACCGAGTGCGTGTGTTCGAGCATCCGCGCCCGCATCTGCAGAAGCAGCTCATTTCAAACTGAAACGTGTGAGGAATACAATGGATAACTTATGCTCCATTTGAGAGATGGCTGGATTGCATACGGTGCTCTGGCAGGCTTTCTGGCCCGGGCTTTGACTGGTCCTTGATCTGTTCTTCCACGCAAGAACCAGCCTCTTTTTCCAGTCCCCTTCCCTATCCTCCAGCCTCAGCTGTGGTATTTCTCCAAAATCTGGTCCAAGCTAGCTGCATCTGCCAAATTCTCCGCAGGAGGATGGAGGTTTATGAGCTGTTTTCTCATCCCACCTCCACAAGTGTTACATGACATCAGCTCTGAGTCACGCTGTTGGTAATAGGTCTTTACATTTAATGAAAGGATTCCTGCTATGATTGACTGGTGGAAAAACACCTCAGACGTGTGCAGCTTCCTCTGAGGATCACACCGTTTCAAAATAGCAAAATTGTTTCACAGCCTTTTCTGTTTCCCAGGAGATGGATTAGAGTAGCGCCTGGGACCGGCAGACTGACTGTTTTAGCAGAATCCTGACGGCTTGACTCACTTTGCACTTTCTAAAAGGTTCTGCTTTTTGTCAGGACTGTTTGGTCTAGACTTATATACTCTGCTGTGCAGCCATGTGCCGTGAGCTTTACAGGTGCACATGTTCAACAGTCCCCTTGGACCTCAGACTTTGTTGAGGAGCGTTGTTGGGGACAAGAGTTGAGTTTGCAGCTCCAACCCAGAGTCCAAGTCTCAATTGACAGCATGCATGCCTGTTTTTCTGTATAATTCCCCGATACGTGCTCTTAAACGGTCTAGGCAGAACACTTGGTGCATGCGATTATATCAACTTGCACTTGCAGCAAAATAAAAAAAGGTGCAGCTTTTATACATTTTGATTTTTTTTGTGCATTGGATGTTCTATTTTATTTTTCTTTTGCCAAAATTAAATTAAGCTCAGGACCAGTGCAGGAGCTCCAGCACCAGTTGCAAATGTACACCTGCAAGTGGTCAGAACGGGGCTTTCAGGGACCGTGGTAGGAGTTCTGGGAAAGGTGACCACATCAGAGAGCAGAACAAGATTTAAATCAGTTCTGGTTTCATGCCTTTTTATAGCTGACCCCGAATAAAGGGGCACTTTTTATGAAAATTGGTGAGACATTTTGAAGACGGCTTGGACTGCTAATCCAGTAAAGTTCATAGTGTCTATGTTTACGATAGCTTTTAAAGAAAACGTTAAACTTTTAATGCTTGGACCACTGTTAGGTTGTAAAAATAGATTTGCCAGTTAATGTATAGTCTTGATGATCCAATAGATCCGACAGCTACAAAAAAGAGCTTTTATTTGGCTTCTCCCTTCAAGAACAAGGAAAAGGTCCACAAATGAGATGGATGGATAGAACTTTATTTATCCTGATTAAAATTCAAAATGAGTAAAAGCCAGATGTCAAAAGAAAACAAAGAAGTTAACACTGCTCTCTCTTACTCTGGGGTTGTGATCCCACCCTTCTTCCCTTGCTGATGACATGCCGTGTGTTTCCAACAGGACATTTGTTGTGTACGAGGTCCTACGGGAGGACGAGTTCTCCCCACTGAAGAATGCAGACACTCAGGATGGAAAGGACACGCCCACCACCGCCAAACACGCCCTCATGTCGCTCCATCACCGCTGGGTGCTCAACGCCGGGGGCCACTTCATCGACGAAAACGGCAGACGAGTGCCCGCCATACCCAGGTGACCGCAGCGTGTCACTTCACTTTACAAAACATGCGTTTGGCACCAACTATAGCAAAAGGGGTTCCTTGTTGTTGTTCAGACCCTCCCAACACTTTCATACAGTGTACAAAAGTGTATGCACTGGCTTTGTTGTGTTTGTGTTGTAGTCATGATATTCTCTCAGCCTCACACTCTCACCTCCCCTTCTCTTACGCTCGGTCTTGCTCCTGTGTGTCCCATGCAATGTTTTCAGAGACGGAGCATCAGGCAGTGTCACAGCTGATGGCAACAGAAAGTAATTATCCCCCTGCTGAACTGAGTGCATGGTGACGGGTTTTGGCTTTCTTACACTCTTGCTCAGATATTTTAACCCTGTGTATGAGATTACTACTGATCCTTGGTATGTTTTTTTTCCTTAATTTTCACTGAAAAGAGGAGTGTGTGCAGAGGTGCACATTTCTTTTTTTTTTCAGTCATGATGAAGGAAATGACAGCAAGGATTAGTTTAGTTGTCAGACACCAGATTACAGATCACTTCCCTCTGACGGTTTCTACTAATACTCATTTGTACGTACAGGACTGGTTCACTGCTCGTTAATTTGCCTCGAGATTGAATCCACCTGCTTGTTAAAACACACACACACACACACATATATATATATATATATATATATATATATATATATATATATATATATATATATATATATATATATATATATATATATATATATATATATATATATATATATATATATATATATATATATATATATATATATATATATATATATATATATATATATATATAAATATATATATATAAAAGCATGTGCTTTACCTACATTCCTGGCAACTATGAATGTTATGAAGGGCCTCTTTTTCAATCATTCCTCTTCTCCTTCAGGCAGCTTCTCAGGTAAACACCTGAAACACCAGATGTTACCTGTGATTTTCATCTGTAATGATTATCTGGAAGTAAACACGCTGAGTGATGGTTATGTTGTCTAATGTTTCCCAGTTTGTGGAAAGTGCTGGGTGGAGATTACCCGTCATTCATCTGTTTTCTTCTAGAGGACAAGTTTCATGGGTCAAAGAACTAATCACTGGTTATGATGAAGCTCTGATTTTTCTGCCTTTTGATCTCTAATCACAAGCTGCAGTAGAAGAACAGCTGTGTCGAGGATTTGCAGCTGCCTCTCTCAGCTACTGTCCTTTTTCATGAGATAAAGACTCATTCTTTTCCCTTTTCTCCCCCCCTCCGTTGTTTATTTCTAAACGCATCCTTCTCAACACAGCTTGAAAGACGGAACAGATCTGCCAATCAAATGTGAGATCTCCCCGCTGGTGTCCTTCGGGGGAGAGGTGAGGAATCACGTGTTGAACAAGAGCTGAAGATGCCGGTCCGCTTGTGAGCTGCTCATGTCCTGATGTCATCTGTGTTTTTCAAGGGTCTAGAGGCGTTGGTAAAGGGACGAGAGTTTCATCCAACCCTGATGATTGACGAGCATGGAGTCCATGAACTGGTGAAGAACGGAGTTTAACCAGTCGGTCAAAGATGGAGAGAAAGAGGGACAACCCAAAGACCACCTTCCTTTATCTCTGCGTTTGTGTAGGGGAAACTGTGATGTCATCGCTGTGCAATAACAAATAACGCCGTTTTTGAAAGAGGAACTCTCACCCAAAGTGAATGAAGATGAAGAGTGTTGTTTACCTATTAGTACCAAACTTTAATTTAAAGAGCACTTGAACACAGCTTGAGATGAAGTATGAAAACCCTGCCATACCGAATGAATGATGGAGTCTGCAAGTTCATCTATTTATTTTGCTTATGAGATTTATTTTTATATGTACTGATTAATGCTAGATGGGTGAAAATGTCCTTATTTTACCTGATAATTTTATGTGATAATTGACTTGAGATTATCATAAAGATTTTTCTTTGGAGCATGTGATGAAGACACATGAACTGGGTTTGGGGGGTATTTATAATGTCTGCTTCTTCCTGCTTGTAGTCATTGAAGGTAAAATGTTAATCAGCTGAAAGAGGTACTACAGTTTCTATCATCTTTATTAAAAATGCTCCATTCTGGAAACCCTATGAATACTTTGTGTTCATTTTTTTTACCCACTTACCTTCTCTCTCTCTCTTTTTCAGTCAGCTAATATGCAAGCTTAATTCGTTTCAGAATAGACATTTTAGGGATCCAAGCAGTAAAAGTTTTTTTTTATTTTCCACAGCATCAGGTAAAATGATATAAAGCCATATGTTTATGTAAAATTATGGGTTTGGACTCTTCACGAATATTATTCACTATTTGTCTGATTTGGGATCAGAGTGAACTGATTTATTTGTTTTTAATTGATCTAGTCAACATATTAAATGGCATATCCCGCTGGAAACCGACGGCGGCTCTGTAGATGTTTCGGCGGGGTTCGGGTTTGTGTTCGGGTTTGTGTTCGGGTTCTGCCGAGCTGCGAGCAAAGTTGACTTTGATTGACGTGCGGTGGGCGTGACCGAGAGCCGAAGAAGGCAAGGTGAATACACTCATATATCGCTTGGGAGATGAATCTGATGATTTAAGAGGACCAAAACGGAATGCTGGTGATCAGAAAACGTACGAAAAAGTGATTGACGGCTTTCAAACATTCTTCATCATGAAAAAGAATGTTTACAAACATACACGATTTAATATGAAACAGGAAGCAAATGAAAGCGTTGACGCATTTGTCACTGCTTTGTATGGACTAGTAGAGTACGGTAGTCGTGAACCATTGTACGACGAACTTATAAGAGACAGAATAGTGATCGGAGTAGCAGATTCCTGAATTTCTGAATGTGTGAAGATGGAAAGAGCTGTACATGAAATACAGGGAGAGGAGGAAAGTTTCTTTCTTGGCTCAGAGCCTTTGGACGATGTTTCTTGACTATCGACCTATAGATAAAGGACAAAGCAATCACTTTTACACTTGACACTGGAGCAGATGTTGTGTCACAGTTGGATTTTGAGAGGTTTCTTGAATGTTTTCTTGAATGTCAAGCAGCCTGTTCTTCTGAAGCCAAGGAAGCCTCTGTTGGGACGGGAACAGATTCCTTTGGAGGTGTCAGGGTTCACTAGTCGTATGCCGAAAAGAGGGGCTAAGCAGGCTTTTGAGAATATTTAAGTGGTAAAAAGAAAACAACAAACAAAACAGGCCCTTGCTTGGGTTGCCAGCCATTAAAGCCCGTGGCTTACTTCACTGTGTGGATACCATAGACATGGACACTCTCAAGTTAAGTTACCCCAGTTTATGCAGTGGCCTTGGTGTGGTCCAGCAGCCATATGCCATAAAGCTCAAGCTGGGGGCTCTGCCCATTTCTGTGAAGACTCCCAGAAGAATCCCGCTGCCACGGGTAAATAAAGTCATGGAAGAGATCTGCTGAATGGAAGATGTAGGTGTCATCAGGATGGAGGTGGAGGATCCAACCGACTGGTGTACCAGAATAGTGGTTGTACCTAAGAAAGACAATGAGGTGAGGCTGTGAGTGGACTTGACTGGTGTGAAAAGTAATTCTGCCATCTGTGGACCAGTATCTTGGAACATTGGATGTTCAAACTGTTCAGCAAATTTGACGCTTCTGGCAGATTCCCCTTAGAGATGACTCTACATACTCTTGTGTTGCAAAGGTTGGAAAAAGCAGGCTTTACACTTTATGTGGAGAAATGTGAGCCGTCCAAGAACAGGGTGGGGGTTTTAGGCCATATCATAATGTCCAAGACATACACCCTGACCCGAGAAAGAAGGATCTCACTAATGTGAGCGAGTTAAGGACTTTACTGGGAATGGTGAATCAGTTAGGAAGATTCATCCTGCACTTAGCTGACACAGATAAAACATTGCTTGACCTCGCGTCAAAGAAAACTTCCTGGGTCTTGGACGTGGAACAAGCAACAGCATTGAAGAAAACACTTGTCTTCATCTCCTACATTGGCCATGTACGACCCAAACAAGGACATGAAAGTGTCAGCCGATGCATCGTCGCTTGGGTTGGGATGTGACGGATGGAAGAATGGAAACTATGGCTTGGAAGCATAGCAGCTTATGCATTGAGGTCGCTCACTCCAACTGAGCAGCGCCACGCACAGGTGGAGAAGGAGCCTTTAGGACTCACGAATGTGAACGATTCAAAGATTTCCTCATAGGTAGGTCCTTTGTGAAACTGAAATCACAAACCTCTTCTGAGCCTACTTGGAGCCCTAGCTCTTGACCTTCTACTGCAAAAAATAAAGCTTTTCAAGATGAGTCTGATGTGCTACACATACTCTACTGTGTACGCACCAGCATGTCGCCCTGAACAGCAGACACACTGTCACGCTCGCCTGTGGCATCACACATGCCCTCAGGTGATCAAGGCCTTATGGAAAGCACTAATGTTTATGTGGACATACTTGCAGCAATGCAAAGCATTTATATGTTCCACTTACCTTCAGTCTAATGGGACAAAACAAGCTCCTAGTCGGTTTTTGAAAAACCACCTGGGAACTCAAAGGTTCCAGCTATGATCTCAGACAGAAAAATAGGAGGTCCCGGAGCATTTTGAAGTCAGAATCTGAAATGGCTGCATCCCGTATAAACAAATGAAATATGGAATTTTACTCTATCATCACTGATCTATGTTTCTAAGATATTGTACATATATCATAGTCAGCAAACACACAATGGTGGAAAAAAAAATGTAACTTAAATATCTACTGAAGTCAAGTGGTAATATTGATTTTGTTGTCATGTTTGGATTAACTGCAGGAATTTAAAATCCACCTTATCACCTAATCCTTATCACAGAGTCAAGCGACTGTCCACACTTACTCACCAATCAACCAAACTGATCTTCTTGGCACGTAAGAGAAAGCTGGATCACCCAGAAAATCAAACGCGGCCACAAGCAGTGACGATGTTGCCCACCAGACCACCTGACTGTTTATCTTTAGACAGCGTGCAGGTCTTCAAAATGGGGGAAAAGCAGCTTATCTTCACACTATCCACATTTCTATTACAATTTTGCCACAAAATGTAATAGTAATATTTTAAAATGTTCATCAAATGAAGGTGTTTGTCCATTTCCATTAAGTGACAAAGTTGTGTTTTCTTCGGGTGATGAATCCTTCCAGGAATAATTGTGGTGGATTTCCAAAACAGCTTTTATTTTGGAAGGTAGATTGAGCTAACTCGATCCTCCAGAAAGATTTCCTAAAGGGTTGACTTTTTAAAAGATGTCATTTTTGGATTTTTACAGATCTTTCCCTTGATTCCCTTTCCCAGATCTTTATTTTGTCGCTGCCAGCAGCTGTGGTGGTTGCAATGATGTTTTTCTGCTTGTCAGTCGTTGGACTGCAGCTGCTCTACCAGGACTGCATCCGTGACGGTCACACAAGTCCAATAACAAAACACCACTTGGATTCAGGTCGAGGGTCCATTCCTCCCAATCACGCCCTTCCAGGTCTCACTGCCATTACCCACACAAGTACAGAAGTCCTCCAGCAGCACCAGGGAGTCTCCAGCACCCCGTACAAGGACTCCAGAAAGGGTGGATATTCGGAATTGTTGTTTGGTGCATAGGCACAAATGACAGTCAGGACCTGCCCCCCCAACCAAAAGGCGGGGGAGCTACCCTCTTGTTCACCAGAGTCAAACCCAATATAAAGGCACCGAGCCAGGGGGGGCAATAAGTATGCCCACCCCTGTGACGCACTTCTCACCTTGGGCATTTTCTTTTCACTAATGTTAAAGAAAAGAGCAATGCAAGCAAAACAATATAAATCTTCAAGACTGTGTCCAACATGATGTACAAAAGGATGAGATTCCTCACGTTGGTGGGTAACAAAAACATTAGAATAAGGATTAAATTGAGGTTGAAAAGGGTATAACCGCATCTTTCTATCGGTTACCATCCTGAAAAACAGAACGTTGCGTAATTTTTTTATTATAGTGCTTCGCAAACCAGCAAGGTTTTATATCCCTACATAGTTGTGACACAGTTGAATAAAACAAAAATCTGTCCATAAGCGATAAAGACACACAAGACAAAACACTCGGAGCCACAGACGCACTAGTTCCTGCTACATCAGCACCATTTTCACAGATTTTATGGTAATGACGAACAAGCACACACAGAAAAACAGAAGTTGAAAACAATACCGTAGGAGCTCTGCTATTGCAGCTTGTTAAAATCTCCACATAGGTTTGCAATAAAACAAGTCTAATCCTTAACGTAATAACTTCCTGACAGTCACTGGAGTCATTTCTGTCCAGGTCACGACGACTTCCTCATCGTGAACCGCCACAGGCAACATTACATGTAAGGAAAACCAGCGAAACCCAAAGATGCCATGTCTCATGAGGAACTCTTTCACATTCCCAATTAACATTTCACTTCTCTAGTCTGGTGAAAAGCAGCAGCAGCAAAAACATACAGAGTATAGCGTCATTCTCTCTCTGATGGTTGACTCAGTCTTTTCAAGGATCTGGTTTGACTATCAAGGCTGTCATGAACTGCAACTGAGCAATTCCTTTTTTTTTTTACACAGTTTTAAAACTGAAAAACATCTTTTTTGTTAAATCTCTTTTTTACATTGGTAATATGCACTTTAAATACTCTAAATCTGTGATTAAATGACAGTGATTTGACACCTGGAGACAGCAGCACAAATGTTACCTTCAATTAAAGTGGTTTGAGCCTCTAGCTGTCAAAAGAAAGGCTCTTTTCAGAAGAAGGAAAGCTTTTTGACGGAGCATTGGATTCTGCTTTAATTGAAACCTTATGTGTGGCATGAGGAATTCTGGGACTTTGGCATGCTCCCAAGAATCCACAGAATGTGAGCTTTTTTTTTCTTTCTTTTCTCCCTCCCTCTCTCCTCTGCCTCTCTCTGTTTTTCCAGTGTGCAGGGTCGTCTTACATCAGCCCAGTGAGTCCTGGTGAAGGCAACTGACGGACAAAGAGTGAGCGGGCAAAAGAGAGGAGGGCTGTGATCGCGACATCCAGCCGCTGGACCCTCACTGGAATAACCTGAAACCACCCGTGAACAAATGGTCTGAAAGGAAAAACACATCTTAGAAGTAAGTCACCTTTCTCTGAAGTTTTTCATCTTTTCTTGTGGGCAGGGAAGATTTTAAACTTCCCAGCTTTCCTAAACCTTTTGTGAGAACTTTAATGTTCCTTGATGTACTTGATGTATTTCAACAAGGCATATTTGAACTCTGTATGGGTTTTGAGGGATTTTGCTGCTGTTTGCATCGCAGACAGTAAGAGTGGGCAGCAGAGCAAAGCACAGCAGTGCCACATCCAAACTCTTGTCTACTTTGCTGCAGATGCTGTAAATTTAAATGCTGTAAATGCTTGAAATTCGCTCTTAGGTTTAACATTCAATGAGGAAATCATTGCAGTGTACATCTGGGGATTGGAGTACTAAATGCATAATCTTAAATCACTGTCTTCTGTGCAAAACTGCAGCAACAGTTCATCTCACAATCAAGAAATGCAGTAGTATTAGTATGAAAGCTACGCATCTCCTACCGGATTGCGTTGCATTGATGTCAGAGTTTTGTTGGTATGCCTCAGTCTTGCATTCCTCCAGTTTACTGTGGCCACCTGTTGAATCGTTGCAGCTCTTCAGTACAGGTTCTGCTTTTGTGTCAGTGTGTATGTTGCTCAGTTATATACAGCTGGTATGTAGGTATGCTCTTATGGTATGTGGGTGAAAGGTGTCCACACAGAGGACTCTTTTCTGCTTTGCTGAAGCGTTAGGATATGCAAAAGTTTGACATCTGAACTGTGTTGCTCTGCAGTCTGAACAGTCAACTGTAGACTCAGGAGAGGTCAGTGATCAATAGATTTATTGTTGCAGGAGAGACAGAAGCTGACCCTGAGACCCCCCCCCCCCCATACGATCGTTTTGATTTTAGATAATCTGACAGAAAACATTTGTTTTCTTACCGTCTATCATGATCAAGCTCTTCATTTCTGATATAATGTAAAAAAAAAAAATTAAAAAAAATCCACACTAATCCCACATGGAAGTACCAGTAAAGGATGCTTTGTCCAAGAAACGGTTCATGCAGGGTGGTCAGAGAAGAGTCATACATTACGCCTGCAGATAGCATTCCCCATAACACGGTCTTTTCAAAAGAAGCACAACAACCTCGAGTTTTAATTTTTAGTCATGCTCTTAGAGCTGCAATTCACAGACATGCCATCCACGCAAATAGATGGATTATCTGGTTCAGTAGGGGGTTTAGTATTGCTTAATACCACACTAAACAAATAAATAATGAAAGAGCAGAGTTAAGCCGAACCATATGCAATGGAAAAGGGTAATAATCCTTATGTGCACCCTGTTTGGACAGTTAATTATAGAGAGACTGGTTATTGTCGGTGTTAGGGTGCAGCGCTCAGACATGGCTTATTCCAGAAAGACGCAGAAAAATACTAAAGCTCAAACCCCAGCGTCTTGATCAATGACAGACCGCATCAACTGTTGTTTCAGACCCAGCCTACCTTTATCCAAACAGCCAGTCCTAGCAGAAGCGCTTTCTCTCCAACTGTGTTCAACATTTGTATAATTAATACAATAATAATGAAAACAAAGTAGACAAAACATGTTAAGCTAAACAAAAAGTAGAGTATTTCAACTGAGTACCAGACATAAGACCAGAAACCCACTTATGAGCCCAAAATGAGGATTACTGACGGCATTTACTTGGATTTTCCCTTCAAATAGTCTTCATTGTGTTCTTGCAGGGATTGAGGTGTGGACAGGAAAAAAGTCTTCATCAGAGCAAATAAGTTCATTCCCAAACCAGAAAGATGGAGCTCTTGTAGATGAAACGGAAACAAAGGAGACGACTGCAGTTGCAGTCATATGTGGAAGTGTGTTCACACACAGAGAAGTTAAAGCATTCATGAATGGAGTAAACTGAAAGGAAAAGTACTAGAAACGTGCTCTCACAACTTCTTTTTATCACATGTCGTTTCAATTAGCAGCCCCTCCCTCCACGGCTCAGAGAATGACTGACATCCTCGTCTATAGGCCTTAATCACACACCACAGTTAAGACCGTTATTTCAACCCCACATCCAAAACGCTTACACTTTGCTTCGGTGTAACTCGACACTGACGCCGTCTGATTGGAAGTGTTTTCAAATCAATGCTTCTGGCAAAGGAAAACCTGCGGTGCCCTCACCAGATGAGGTGCGTTCTGTAATTTGGTATAAGTAGTGGCATTTCAGGGAACGTCATGCCTAAAAGACTGCGCTGTTGACTTTGCCTCCTATGTGTGCTTGAACTTCGACCCTGCCCACAGCAGCACCACTCCTCGTGCACTTGTCTAAGAGGGATTCGCTTACATGTAGCCCTGGAGAGGTCTGCTTTTGTCCTTGTTATTTCTGGTTTGAATTACCTGTCATGCTCTCATTTGAGGTTTTCTTAAAAACAAACCACTGGGTGATTTAGTTCCAGTGACGAAGAACGCGACAGGTATTTAGTTTCAGCTGTAATAGTTACCATCATGGAAGTTAATAAGCACAGATGGAAGCTTCAGCTCCCAGATGATCTACAGTCTTATTCTAGACACAGGAAAATAAATGAAGACTAAATACGTTATTGTGAAGGATCCCTGATGTTTATTCTCGTAGTGAGCAACTGGATCCTGGACTCTGTTTGTACGTGTGGCCTTTGTGTTTTCCCCGTCTGTCCTGTTTACACGTGGCAGTCTCTTTGTTTGTCTGATGCTCATTATCTGGCCTTCCACCTCTCAGTTCTTCCATGTCCTCCGTGATTACAGGCTGTCAACGATGATCAGAGCTCACAGCTCAACATTGTAAAAAGGAAAAAAAAAAAGAAATCTGCGTCTTTACTTGCTGCAGAGTGGAGCCGGTACATGGACGATATCTGGACGATGACTGTATCGATCTGCTGCCTGCATGGAGACGACGGCCTTTGTTTTAAATAAAAACAGTTGTATTCTTAAGATTTCTTTTTTTTTTGTAAAACTATTTTCATATAAGTTTTCAGGGGTGGAATGTAACTTCAAAATTTTTGCTCAAGTTAGATTATTAAGTGCAGTTTTGAAAGACACATTTTTTCTGATTTTACAGGAACATGTATTCAAACATTATTGAGCAAACTGTTTTTGATCCATGTTATGTGCCTAAGATGTAATACATGCTGGTATTTACTTAAGTCACTCTTTTTTTATTTTTACATCTGAATGAGTCATATTGGCAGCGTGGTAGCCTGGTGGTCAGCGCTGTTGCTTCACAGCAAGAAGGTTCCTGGTTTGAATCCTGGCACCGACCTTTCTGTGTGGTGTTTATGTTTCTCCTGTGCTTGTAGGGGTTTTCTTGACATATTCTGTTTAATAACATGTACATCTGGTTAATTTGTGGTTTTAAATGGCCCGTGTGTGTGAGGTTGTTTGTCTGTATGCAGCCCTGTGATGGACTGGTGACCTGTCCTGGGTGAACTTCTGCCTTTTGCCCAAAAGAGCTGCAATATGCTCGATCAGACCTCTTAATGACCCTTAATGACACCCATCATCTATACGTGGGTATAGATAATGGGTGGTTCATCATATATTTACATAATGTTACACTGTCAAATGTCTGAATTACAAACAGTCGAATTAGACGTATGTTAAAGTAAACCTGCTACTCAAACGCCCAAACCATAGACTCTACAGGCTCAAACATTCAGGAAGCGTTAAATTGAAATCCTCTCTTCTCAGATGGTCTGATACAGGAGATTATACATTTTAAATCGACCCGAACGTCCTTCATTTGTTGCTTTGTGGATCCCTCCCCTTTAGGCGTGGAGGTTAGGTCGCTTTCACAACCCTGTTTGAGATAAACGTTGTTTTTGAAACTCTACACTACACTAGCGGGTACAGAGTTTTTCCAAAATGTATTGTGCACCATTCAGGATCTGTTTTTTACAATCTGCATTATGTGTAAAAATTCCCAGTGTGAAAACATTCAATTTTACATCCCTCTTTACAACGTATCGCTACAGTCGGACCTGGACACAGCAGTCATGTGACTGACCGTTAGTTGAATTTATGGTGGCATGGTATAAATACTGTTGTCTGTAAAGTTGGAATAATTTAATTTAGAAACATTCCTCTTTTCATTTACAGTCAATCATGGGAAAAGGTAAAACATGTTTTATTCTAAGTTTATGGCCCACTATGTTGGACTGTAACCTCCAGACCAGCACAAAGTACACTCTGTATGCACAGTCCACATGTCCTCAGACAAAACAATCAAATATCACATTTGAAGCATATATTTTGATATGAAAAAAAGAAAATCACTTTTGAGTATTTTTAAAAGAAAAAGATTGAATTACATGCCGTATGATATTGTTTCCTGAGATTTGTTAGACGCTGTTTGACTTTCCACTGAAATACATCTCCGGGACATAGTTTTAGGTGAAAAAGCATCAAATCCGTAACCTTATGGTCGTTAGGATATGTTCCAGTCCTTGTGACAATGAACTAGATGGAAAATGGACGGGTGGATGACTGGATGATGGATTGATACTGTCCAGCTGGCATCTTTTATCGTGGCTGTAATGTGAAGAGCTTCACTTCAAACAGGATCAATCTGACGTAAGATCATAAGTCTTTATCAGTAAATCAGCTGATAGATGTTTGACCATGCAGATTTGTGGCTGACTTGTGGTCGGATAAGCTCTTTAAATATCTGTCCCTTCTCTGGAGTCTTGCTCTTTATTGTGGGATACGTCATCGCATCCGACCAGGAGAGTCAAAGATATGACAAAGTTACAGAATAACAACACTGAGCTGTGAGTGGGCGTAACAGGTCGCCTTTAAAGCAACTTGTCATGTGATGGCTGGATGGCCTGAAGGGACAAAAAGCTCATGATTTAAACAGAGTGCAGCGGATGGAGCGTTGGCTTGACAGAGGAGATGGAAAAAGAGTTTCTTGGCTTGTGATGCTGTTTTCCCTCAACCTGACAGTGTAGCTTTAAATGATAAGACTGGATATCCCATCAAAATAGATCCCCTGACAAAGATTTCATGCTCCTCTTGTTACATAACAAACTCAGTCACCATACCTGCACATATTATTTGCTGAAATTATTTAGGGGAGTTTCCAGCTTTGTGTTGGGTTTCCTGGTGAGTCTTGGCAAATTGCCTACAATTTCTCATTTTCTCTGCTCCCAGTGGCCTCTGAATATAAGCTGGCAGCCTTTTCCAAGCACCTGTGCACTGGCTTCAGCGGTTGCCTTGGCCTGAGATATTCAGATGGTGCACCATCAATGATGTGCAGGTCTGGGGAAGACTTGAAGATTTGCAAAGGAAAAGGCAAAACTTGCTACCAGTATGTAGTATATGTGAATACAAAAATAAGTCGTCGTACTTCTGAGCATTTGCAGTTATTTTTTTAATAAAAAGGAACCATGTAGAAGACGCAAAAAAGAGAGCACTAATTGATGAGAGAGGAAGCCTTTCCCACCTCAGTCTGTGAGGCAGTGCAACACATTATTTTACTTTTTTAGTTTTTTTGTTTCATTTAACAGTAAAACCGCTGCCTAGAGTGCTGAATCTTGTATTAATCCACAGTTATGCAGCAACATTTAAAATCTGCCTTGTAGGTTAAGGGATCACATGTGCATATGAAGTTGGATATCCTACGGTTAAACATGGAGACTGAAACATTTTCCACAAGGTGTCACATTTACTCAGATGTTAAAGCACTGTTTCTGTGGAGTTTTCTCTTTCATCAAGAAATTATAATAATGTGTGTGTGCCTTCATCCGTGCTTATTCCTGCTCCTGCTTCTCAAGTTTTAGGGCTTTGCGCTTACATAGCTCCACCTGGGTCTGATTGGGAAATGTGATTCAGGTTTTGAGCCTTCCCATTAAAATAAAATATCTGGGATGCTATATTAAAGCCTTAACAGAAAACCACTAGGATATAATAGGAAGCACGTGTGCACGGTTATGGCATGTGGCATAGAGGCACATAGCGTGCTAATCTGGCCTGTACACTCCTACGTATAATGTGGGTTGTGTTTGCCTTTCTTAAAGGCAAGGCTGCGAGGTGCAGCCTGAACTGGATTATATTTTAGTTCTTGCTCCTTTTGTTTTGAGACAACAACACGAAACATGGCAGTCAGAAACATACCCTTTGTACATTTTTGTCAAAGCGTGACTATGCAAATGGAAATGTGTCGTGCTTTGTTTTCAACTACTTTTACCTGATCTGATTTTTATTTCATCATATGTAGATGTTTCTAATGGAAATGTTGGACTTATTGAGCGGCTTATTTACAAGTTACTTTTCGATTTATATATATTTTTAAAGGAATAAGACACATTTAATTGATTACGGTAACAACAAATTAAGAAGAAATTAAAAAAGTCGTGAAAAGCCCTTAATTCATAAAGTAATCTTGAATACTGCAAAGCAGGATGAGCTGTTGTAACTTTTAGTTTAATACAGTTAATTTCAGAAATACTATATGAAAAACAGATAATGAATTTAGGATCAGTGGACGGGCGTCTTTGAAATGATTTCTGAGTTGAAAAAGTAGAATTAGCCTTTGCAGAACTCACTGTTTGCATTGTTTAATCTATCCAACAGCTCAGATGCATCATTAAACTTTTTTTTTTTTTTTAATAAGTGGACAATAGATATAAAGTGGCAGATAATAAACACATTTTTCACAATATGGTACAGCGGGTTCATTTCAAAGCTCTTTATAACCTGTGATTATGATGCCTGAATTCTGCTGACGTGATATTGGAAGAGCAGAGGTCATTTTTGGAGCCTGGACAGCAAAGTTCCCGACCTTTATTGACTCTACTACCATCCACTTTTCACTTCTTCTCCTGTGCTGTCTCGCATGAAATCGCAAATATTGATGCTGATGTGTACTTGCATGTGCATGTGAGCGTGAACAGGGGGAGGGGATACAGCCAAGTAAACCTGTGTGTTGACTTTGCAGGCTTTCCCAGGCTGCAGGACCTGGTGGTGCACCGCGTTATCCTCTGTGTGCTGTCCCTGTCATTCCCAAGAATTTCTAATCTTTTGCACAAAAAAAACCCCAAAAAAACCCCAAAATGACTAGTTACTGTAGAACTGATGTCAGCGTGAGTCTGCTACTGTAGCCTGAATAGTTTGTTATTCCTGTGAGTTGTCCAGATTTTGAATTTCATCAATGTGTATTCAATGTACTTCATCTGTCCTTGTAATTCAAATAAGAAGGTAAAACCTGTGTGTGTGTGTGCGCTTCTTTCAGTGGGTTTGCGGGTTGAGGGGAGTATCTGTCCTTCACCACTTCCTGAACTCGCCTGGAGGGACCTGATATTTATGGGAAACAGACGCAGAAACAGAAATTCAAGTCAATAGTCTTTCTATTCAGGAACATTCCTCTCTGGGTTGATACAATAAACTCTGCTCGCTTCCTATCGCCATTCTGTGTTTATAATAACCTGTCTGGTTTGAAACAAAGGTCCTCTCAGGCTGATTGAAGGTCATTTTTTAATATATTTCAACCAGTGATAGTGGTGTACATGAGCTGAGCATATCTCTGACACTAATGTTATAAGAAGAGGGAAGCTGACACGTTAGACATCGTTTCAAATGTAAAAGGACATGCCGTAACTCCCAGTGGTAAGGCAGGATCTGCCTCCACATTCAGAAACATTTACCACAGATGGCTTTTGTTTTTATATTCAGTCCTGACTGAGAACATAACAGCACATACAGACTCACCATAGTTTTCCCCAAAAGTCATGACATGCAATCTCTCGATTCATGTTCATGTTCTTGGATACGACTTTACCTTTTTCTCAGTTGGACATGAGCAGGAATGACGAATTGCACGAGTCTGTAAATAAGGCAGTGGAATAACACGCTTAAAACTTCCAGCTAGAAGACCTGGATATGTTTCCTGTCTGGGACAATTACTTTTAACATTTCATTTTGCTTTATTTATAAACTTCAAGTTTTACATTCACCTGCTATTTTCTTTAGGTTTTGTAAACTTTAGGTATTAAAAGAAATTCAGTAAAAACGAATCCCAAATAGTACTTGTAAGTTAATATTTTAATAACTTCAATGATTATTTCTCATTTTTCTGTGTTAATAAGGTATCTGCTGCCATTAACATGTTTGAGTTTTCAGGGCCAGGGTTATCTGGGTGCAATCATTGTTCTTGCTGCTTGGTGCCTCAACAATAGTTGGCTTGCATTTAAAAGATATACACAGGAGTGGTATCAGAAGGAGAAATCTCTGAGCAGCAGAAACACTGAACAATCCTTTAGCCATGCAGGCAGACTTTACAGGGATAATGGACTTTTACGACCTGTGGTATCTGAGCACCAGAGAATATAAGTCCTGACTGACCTTTGGGCAACGAGGCCCTTTGTGGTCACTGTTTCCTGTTAGGAAACATGTAAGAATAACTCTGAAGGGAAAAAAGAGACAAAAACAAAACGCATGTAGGCATTTTGGAAATGCAGACTTAATTAACCACCAGTGATGTGTATACACAGACAGTAAAAGCCTGTTTTTCTTAGTTTGTTTTTTTTTTTTTTTAATTATCTGTGGGCTTCAGCCATAAGCATTTCTGATAATTGCCTCTCTCAAACCAAAGCTGTCTTCTTTTTTGTTAAGAATCGCAGCTGGTATGCGATAGAAATTTAATTTGTAGCCATAAGCAATATGCTTAAACAGCGGCGACTATTCGTAATTTTCATTCAGCCTTCCTCTGTTTTGCCACCAGGCCCTTAAATGGTCTCTAAGTGATGTAGATCCAGTAGAGCGTGAGTCAAGCACACCTCAAAGTTGAAGTCAGTCTACCTGCGCGCCATGGTTACAGTTGAGAGTGACATTTCACCCTAGACTGGTAAAATCTAAACCAAACTCCGACTCTTGGTTTCTGCTGAAAGATGTTTTTTTAAACACCAGCTAAGTGACAGACATATTTCTGGAAGGAGAAATTATTTCCATTCTTTGAGTTTAGTTACAGAACTTTGAAAACTTTTGCAACATTACTTATTCACTTTTCTCTGTAGCAAAAAGTGTCAAGAAGTGGAAGCTGCAGCATGACTTGTGTGTTTCTGCTGGTGTCAGTGAGGAGGTCTGTGTCACCTCGATCTTCCAGCTGGAGGCCTGTCTTTTTTAATTCCCAGTCTTTCTTTCTCCCTGACACAGGGACAACACAGCCGAATCTGTAAAACTGACAAATATTTTCCAAGAGAATAAATAACCAGAGAAGTGTCATGTAAAGAAAAAGATGACGGCTCGGGTCATTTAATTAACTTACTTTTTCTCACCATGTTGCCAAGTAAAATATCCCATCTCTCATTACTCAATGCTCTTTAAAGATAAAAAGATTAAAAAGGAGCATTAAAAAAAAACTAAACTGATTTGCCACTGCAGTAAAACAACATTTAAATGATTCAATATTTCTGACGGAGCAGGATGAATCTGGCAGCTGAGAGGAAAAGTACCAGTTCAAACAAAATATGTAATTAAACTTTAGTGAAGTGGTTGGAGACTTCTGATACATTTTAGATGCAAATGACAACAGAAGTGTGTCATGTAAAACATGTAACATAGACAAGTGATTCTGATTATGTGTATACTGTATAATTCACTCCAGTGAGATGTATTGCAATATTTTTACATAACATGAAGAGCTATAATTCTAGTTTATACCTTTCCAAGCAATAGCTCACAGGTGCTTTCACAGGACTGTATACAACAGATATGAACAAAACCACAGTAGTCAGCATCCAGCTTACACTGCAGTGAAACAACAACAAAAAATGCACAAAAACGTTTTTGGAAGTGGAAAGGTGAAAGTCGATGAAACCGTAGTAGGACAGGTTTTTACTGCAGTGTTCCTGTAAGAGCAGAATGGAGAGAACGTTTAAGAGCTGCCGGCCGATCCAATGTTACTGTAACAGAGGCCACAATAACAGCTGTCCTCTTCACAAACGAACAGAAGACGCAGATGGGACCAGAACAGCACGACAACTGACGCTCAGATAATCCATCTGAACTTATTGCACATCCAAATGAACTTTCACTCACAACAAAAGTAAATGAAAGACAGTTTGGATCCAACTTTTCACATCTATTTTCTCAAGACCACTGAGTGATGAGTGTTTGTCTCTGGATTTGAATTTCTAGCAACATAGATCATTAAAACTGCTTTGACTATATTACAGCAGACTGTCTTAATCAATCTTAGGGAAAAACATCTGGTTGTTTATGCAGTTCCACAATGAAGATCCCTGTACCGAATCAATCATTTATCCCTGTAACCAGATCATATTTCATATTTGCATCATAAATTAGGGAAATGAAAATGTATATTAATAAACTGGATTGCAAATTAGTGAATAAATAATTTAATTTAAGACTTTTTTCTGATTGAATATTTTAATGAGCTTTTTTAAGAAGGCATAATGTAATCAAATATAATTTCATTATCAAACAATGGAGTTTTAAAATCTTTTTGAAAAATCCATTTTCAATTAAAAAAATAAATATGTGAATTTGACAATCAATTACCGGACATGATTTCTATTCAGGGATTAAAAAAGGTAATTCTGTTTTCCAATTTTTTTTGTTTCTTTTTATTTTTTTTTCCAGACTGCCTTTTCAAAACCTTTTAAAAATTGTATTTTGCAAATTGGTTACCGTCTTCATTTAGATTCTCATTTTCCCTTTTCCATGGCACTTTGGGCCTTGAGCAAAGAAAAGCAGGTTAAATGATGGAAATGATCCGAACAATCAGAGAGGTTAATGAATGCAACACAGCTCTCTGATTGGTCAAAGAGCTTATTTGAAAATAAAGAAGAGAAGATAAAAAAATCAGAATAAATGTTTGCAACATTACGGCCACTAATGTGAGACCAGAGGGGAACCTGTTTTCAGCCTCTGACAAAACTAAAAAATGACATTCCACTTAGTGGGGTGATAGTGGGGTTGCAAGGCTAAAGGAAAAATAAAACAATATCAGGAATGTCAAATGTCCCTTTGTTTAGTTCTCCGCCGGAGACTTTTGAGATTGGAAGTTCTACATTTCCATGAGTTTCCTTTAACCAGATGACCACGATTGTTCAGTTTGGTCATATAGTTGTGCACCTGTCAATGACTGTAACGATTGTTTTTAAGTGGAAATTTTCAAGCACAGCCCACAAGGTGAAAGGTTTGCGAAAACTTTTAGTTTTTAAGAAGTGCACTTTGATTAATAGGTGGCTTTGACCCCAGACATGAGCCCAAAATTGCTGTGGCAGTCCGGTCGCAGTGTACATATACTCAAATATATATGATTATATGTTCGAGAATATACTTGAGTCTAAATAGAGTGAATGTCTGTAATCAGCGACTTTATGAGATGTATTGCAATGAGCAGATGACAGAGGAGGACACACTTTATAGGCTGTGTAACATTTAGAGTGACATTGACACCTGAAGAAATACCATCTCGCTGTCGAGACGGGAAGTGTTTTATGTGTAAGAGTGGTAGCTCAATTATATCACTGGACTTTTTCTCAAAGTCTTATACCTCCAGCCTTGGATGGCGTGGAGCTGTGGCTTTAACTCACAGCTTTCATGCTTCTTTTAGGACTGGTTTATAAAATGACACAAGGAGCGAGACAAACAGATGTTCTGAGAAGCACCGTCAAAGTCAGGAGATCTGGGCTCAGAGGACTATGCGTGTCTTTGTTATTTTTTGTGGCAGATATGTCTCACTAGCAAGAAATGTTTATTTTCAAAGCGCTGCAGGCTGGTAGATAGTTAGGAAATGGTATGTGAAATGCCTATTTGCAATAAATGGGCTAAAGCATACCCAAAAGATGAACGTAGTCTTTTTAGGATCTCCAGATGCCGAACCAGCCCCCCACAGTACAGGCAGTCTTGCTGTCCGGCACGTAGTAAACATGATTTTGACTTCCATATGCACACGAGCCATCAGATGTTTACGTTTCATTAGCTATGAAAAGCCAAACGGCATTAACGCTGATAAAGGTGTCTCAGAGGGAAATGAGGCTGCAGGAAATGGCAGTAAGAAAAGCAATGAGATTACGTGTGAAGGCACAGTAAAAGAGGCTAGTCAGTGAGGGATTATTGTGAAAAAGACTCAACTAAACTATCACAACACATCGTGAGAGATAAGCTCAGCGCTGCCTTTTGGACAGCTCACAATGTTCTCTTAACATTTAATTGAAAAAGTTTTTTTTTTAATGTTTCCCAATGCTTTTGTCCAGTCTGATATTCTAATTTTCACATGAGGAAACTTTGGGCAGAAGTTTTAAAATCAACAGGTTAGGATTTGCTCCTCTTCTTGAGACACGGAGACATGTGGGATAGACACAGTAAAGTGGAGAATGAGCAGGAAACATTAGTTAGTTGACCAGATTTTCTCGCCAATAAACACGATTCAGCAAGGAAAACAGAATCTCAAAGATTAGGAATTAAAATACCATGAAATCTTATTCATACGTTAAAATTCAGGGTTTGCCTTTTATTTTGATGATTTACATGGTGGAAACAATAAAATGTAATATAATAAATGACTTGATGGTTGATTGAGACAAGCTTCTCAAAGATCGTCAACCATGTGAGGTTCGATGTTTTTTGAGTATCTTGATTTGGATAATTGCTCCGAGAGAAGTGGACAGAAGCAAGTTGAAACTGGTTCCTTCCTGCTGTTGGACTCAGTGGTCAGTTGGAGGTGGCTCGCTGGCGCGGTGTCTCCAGCTGATGTCATGTCTGTAACGCGGTGTCTCAACGTCTACTTCTCTCCTCAGTGTTTGTCATTTACTTATCCATTCATCATTTCCTCCTACAAACAGGGTGCATTTTGTAAAAGTCGTATGGTTGATATTGAGACGTCACTGAAATTGCAAATTTTAATAAGCTCTTTCTCAGAGTGATAAAGGACGTAATAAATGGAAATTCCACTGTTGGCTGGTAATTCTTGTGCCTTTTACTGGGTAAAATAAAAACAGGCTTTCAATTAAACGCCCATGTTCCCATAAACAAATGTTTGGTTCCCATGAAAACAGAACTGTAAATACAAAATAAAGCTTAGCCATCCTGTAGGAAGAATAAAGATTTTTTTTCTTTTATTATTGTTATAGATATTTGTGTAACCTTTAATGTCAACCTTTTCTTTCAGGTTGGAAGTCCGCCTCTTCGCACATGATTGGGATGAATCGCCTGCTAAACATTCACCTCCTCTTGCTCACGATCCTCCTCCAGTTCGGAGCCGTCACATCGCAGGTCAATCCTGGTGAGTGTCTTCAAACGGCTCTGGTCGCCTTCAGGACTTGGATATCTGCAGGCTGGTCTGCAGGAGTTACGAGTGGTTCTTTTCGTATTTGGATTTCCAGTCCGGCAGTCCAGACTGCTGTGGTGATAAGTGGAGCACTGAGAGCCATGCGGTCCCGTCTAACCGGGTTGGCTTCTTTGATGTCAGCGTGTGCGCCTTTCTCCATCTCTCCCCCCTTCTGTACGGGTGGTTTCTGAGATGTCAATGAAAAGGCACCAATAATTTTTTACAAGGAAGCAGTGTAGCAACATTTGGTCGGCAGAGATGTAATCAAGTAGAAACCAAAGTGAACCTTTTAGTTTCAGAAACAGTGGAAGGACAGCAGATATCTGCCAGTAAAAACCGGGAACTCAGCTACAGTTTATGATTTCAGTGTCAAAGCTTCTGTCATCAGGCTGTGGTTTCTTTGTTGTTGAAAAAATAATGAATAGCATATACTCAGATCTAAAAAGTAATAAATGAGGGGTAAAAACTGAGTTAACAGCTCATGCTGACCTGTCTCTGTCAAAGAGCATTAAAGGAGAAATAAAAAACTGTGCAGAAAAAAGAAACGCTCCATCACTTCCACATCCTTTGGCCTACCACTACACCACTTTCACTTTCAAAATAAACCTTGTGACAATACGTTCTGCTTTGTTTTAAGACTTCAAATCCAGTTTTATTTTGATAAAAGGTGAAGGTAAAATCTGGGGAGCTTTTCTTCTGTCTGACGCAGAGATTAGTCAACTGTACTGAAGAAAAACTGCCTGTATTATAGTTTTCAAGCCAAGAAAATCAAAGCAACTTTTAAAAACTTTTCAACAAAAGGTGTTTCCTACAACAAATCATCCTCCAACATGCATGCGAGCAGATTACATGTAAACAACTAGACATTCACATGCTCTGGTTGACATTCATTGTGCCAAAACTAACAGACTCAACCTTTTACAAGGAGCGGTTGGGTGGTGAGAAAGAGACCATAGACGGTTGCAGAGTTTAAATCAAATACTACGTGCATGCTGTGGTCACTTTCATGGCTCTGTACACTGCTATATTGTATGTAGCCACATGTCTGACTTAATTAAGCGTATGTGATATCTCTTCGCTTTAAAGTTTCCACATCAAAGACGCATAATTTATGGCCTATCATCTTAACAGCAATTTAGGATTTGATTGTTTTTCTTCAGTGATACCTCTCATTTCTGACTCTCCTCCGTCCTTGTTGTTGTGCTGGTGTGCGACTGCTTTCATGCATATATTTGCATGCACACACATGCTGTGGATCCAGCTATCCCACTGGAGTCTGTGGCTAATGCATACCAGACATTCTGACAGCAGGAAAGTCCATTGAAATAAGCTCTGTCTATCTCCCCCCTTTTTTTTTCTCTCTCCCCTTTGTATGTGTTTGAGCATGTGTGCGCCGTGCAATTCCAATATTTGACCACTCATAAGTCATGGAAAGGGCTGTTTGTGCATCTCATTGTGGTCAAAGTTCAACGAGTTCACCACTGAACAAAATGTTTTGTACAAAAAAAACCAAACTCAAACAAGCTCTTTACTCAGAAATCAAAGCAATTAATGAAAAAACAAAAAACGAAACAAACCGAAAACCTGTTCAGTTTTGCAAACGCTCAATCTATTGCAGCAGGACGCATCCACCTATAACTCTAAAACTTTAGTTCTGCTACATTGAGAAGAGGGTCATTTTTCCACAGTCTGGAAATATTCATCGCTGAATTTAGCTGAGATGTTAACTGATGCCAACTTTCCCCTATTTAACATTCCCAAGCAATGGAGTTATACCATCCCTGTCTTTCCCATTTTACTTGTGAGTGGGCGAACTTTATTTCACTGTGGAGATGGAGGAGGTGAGGACATGAGCACAGGCCTGGCTGGAGCAGCCAAATATCACGTAGTGGTGCCATTGTGTGGGCCTCAGAGTAAATCTTGAACAAATAAATGATCAGGTGAATGAATGGATGAATCCAATGGAGGGTAAAAAGTGTCTGGAAAAATTAATTGGAAGTTTCTGTTTTTTGGAATGCTGATATGCAATTAGATTTTAATCTAAGCCACAGTCGACAGGAAAGCTGGTGTGCTAATAATGAGAACACAGATGATTATAATTTGCTACAGTGCAAAAAGTAAGTGAATCCCTAGAGTTAGAAGTGCTTTTGATTCCCCTGGATCAAACTTGGACAATTTCTGACCATTCCTCTTTACAGATCTGCTTCGTCTCAGGCACATTTGTAGGATGTCTGGTGTGAGCAGCTCTCTTTTGTGCAGCATCTTTCTGGGGTTAAGATCTGGGTTCTGGTTTGCCACTCCTAAAGGTTTTCTTTGGATTTGTGAATCCGTTCTGCAGTAGATTCATTGCTTTGAGTCATTGTCCTGCTGCCTTAACCAACAGTCACCCTCACATTATCCAGTAGAATATTATTTGTAAACTTGGGAATTCATCTCCACCTCAGTGGTAGCAGGTTTTACAGGATCTGAGGCAACAGAGAAAGCCCAGATCACGATGCCCCCTCCACCATACATACACCATGCTGTGAACCCTTTTGGTGCCATACACAGTGCTGAGTATTTATCGCAAAATGTTCAACTTTGTTTCACCACTCCACCAGTGCACGTTGGCAAAGTTTAGACTCTCAGGAGTGTATTTTTGAATGACGGAGGCTTCCTCTGTGGTGTTCAGCCATGAATACCCTGCCTGTTCAATAACTTGCATGTGTTGGACCCATAAACAGAGATGATTGCTATTTCCACTTATGTCTTCAACCCTGTAGTTATTACTCACTCAACAGGTTGCTTTTACCTCATTGGGATTTGCCTTGTGTCTTTGGAATAGTATCCACAGTACTCAATTGTTGGTATAATCATAGACAATTTGTGGACTGATTTGTGCTTAAAACTCTGAGACTTTGTATCCATTCCCAGTCTATTACAAATCAGCTACTCTTCATCTAATTTCTTGAGGGAACACCTTTTTCCAAAGCATGGCTCACATCCATAGATGCTTCTTAGGAAAACTTATAATATTTTCCTTTTATCAATCAAAGTTTCCCTAGACTACTCCTCTAAACTCATTTAATTACGGGAACATTTCAGGGATTAAAAAAGAAAAAAAAAATCAAAGTTCTGTTATTAGATGGTAAGTGGTGTAAACTTTTAGAAAGGACCAAAATGTCATGAATCGTAGCAATTGAAAAGAATAGAATTGATAAAATGGCAATTAATGAAGCTCTGCAGGCAATCGATCTACATCGAAGTAAATTGTAATTTAAAGTCTTGGACACAGTGAATTTGTTTTTTATTTAAACTTAGTTTGTGTACATAAAAAGGAATAAAAGAGACTGTTTGCCAAGACATCATCATATTGTTGCTGATTTCTTGCTATAACTTTGTACAGGTTGACTACTGGTGTCGCTCAAACACTGTCAATATTCTGTTTTCTGAAGGAGGAGATTTTATCATTTACATTTATGACAAAAAAGGCAAACGTTAGAAGCAGAAGCCATGAACTCTCTTCCTTTCCATCGCAGGGCTGGTCAGGTCATTTGAACGGATATGTGACAATATGACACGCTGGACTTGTGCTTTGTTAAGCAGTCGTCTTTTCCTGAATTCTCGCTTTTGTCCAGTGGAGGCACCTTTCTGCGCGTTACATGGCGACGTCTAAGAGGCAGTTAAATGAGGAGTAAATTTAAAGGTAATCTAACCAAAACTGGCCTTACGTAACACATAAAAAGGCATTTATGTGAACGTAAACTTCCATAACAGTGTGCGTGCGCATCTGAGTGTGTATTTGAAGTCAGAGGTTGAAAACTGAATTGACACTGCGCTGCAGAACAGGCCTGCTTTTCACTAACCAGGGCGCGGTAAAGATCAAGAGTTTAGAGAGAGGTTTGGTCCATTGCTTCTTCATCTCTCGCTCTTTATTTGTTCACCACACAAGGCTGCTATTTGTCCACTTCTTTTTTTTTTTCTTCTTTTTTTTTCCAGGGAGATATTTTTAGATGGCACACATGAGTGTAGTGGTGAGAAAAACCTGTACAAGTGTGCATGCGTCCAAATGTGCACTCTTGACTGCCTCCACAGCTCGCCCCAGGGGTCACCTCTGAGTGGGTCGGGTAGATAAATAAACATATAAAACACTGACGTTTTGAAGAGCGGTCACACATCCGGCACAACTTTAACCCTTCTCCCACTCTCCAAGTCTCAGCAGGATGTGGTTAAAGACTCTGAAAATGACTCATTTATTTTAAACTATGACACAGATATTTTGTGTCTTTGAGTTTTCCTCCAAAACTGTGATGTTGTCACGCACAAACTTTTCTAATCAGGTTTTTATCCCGTATCTTTCACGCACCGATGATCTTGTCATCTTTCCTTCACTCAGTTTTGTTTTGATTCTGTACTTGTTTATTAAAACGTTCATGCAGTCTGGATGTGACATGACACAATCATTTTTCAGTTTTGATGCTGTGGATACTTCTTGAAACAAATGGTTTGTTTTTGATTGATGTGGTTTGTAAATTGCCAAAATGATCTGAAGTAAAAGAACAAAGGTTCGAGAGAAAAAGATTAAAGGAGGACAGACGAGCTGCCAGGCCAGCGTGAGTGTGCGTGGCTAAATCCACAACTGCTTTCTTTTCTCTTTTTTTTTTGAGTGTGCATGACAGTTAGGAGACGTGAGAGCAGCGTATCAGGTCATCAGTCCAAACGTTCAGGCGTTTCCACATCTTGACTTTTAGGTAAATATTTGTAGGAGATCAAGAAAAGAGGAAGAGAATCACAGGGAGAGAAAGAAAATGAAAGAGTGAGAGAGACAGGGAGCTCTTGAACCTCGAGCTCTGCTGTTACTGGCATCATCTGAAAGTTTTTTTTTTGTTATTTTTTCTCTGAATGAAGGGGCCAAGCTAACAGGGTCACACCCCCTTTAACTCCCACCTCCATCTCGGCTGAAAGATGCAACCCAGCGCAGTCACATACAGAGGCGCCACAGCTCCAGTAGATCTTTACTGCACAAATGAGGCTGAATACTGGTCATATCCTCTCAGCGTAATCTGACCCCTCTAATACACAGTACACAGACACACACACATACATCAGTAAGTATTTTAATAAAAGCTAATATGTGTGATATTGCATATTATGCTTAGTTAGCACACCAATATGTTTAATCTGACCACTGAGGGAGACTGGCGAGAGAGGAGAAAGACCACACAGGAGAACAGGACACAGAGAGGAGAAAAAAAGATGATGAGGGGGAGAAACGGCATACAGGAAACAGAGGGCACATTGCTTCGATTGACCGCACAGTGGGGGCGTGATGTAGTTGTACCAGCCGCTTTTACCATGCACACACATAAGCGCGAACTTCCACGCATGTGTTTGATACCGGCGCTGTTTCTCCTGGCAGTGAAAGGATCCATCTTATTATGAGAGCAGTGAGTGTGTACGTGTGTCGGTATGTGTGGAGTCCTCCCACAGCACTACCCAACCCCAACATCCAGCATTATCCATCATGTTTTTCAGGTTTTCTGACAGAAACTGGGAATGGAGCAGGCCTCTCGTTTGACTATGTTTGACTATGGTTTGGTATGGAGTTTTACACAAGGCAGCGCTGTGGTTGGTCAGAGAAGGGTCTCTCCAAGCAAAGTGTGATAACTATGCATATGGGCAGTGGAAACACCACAAGAAAAAAACTGAACCTAAAAATCGCCACTCTGATTTTATGAACAGTGTTCATTAAAAATGCGCTGTTAAAAATTTGTTTGGTGTTGTTTCTATTTGATGTTATTTTCTTTCATAGTAAAATTCACTGTCAAGCCTCCTCTTATGTTTGATATGTAGGCTTACTTTCAACCAGCAGTGGTGGACAAATAAACATATTTATTAAAAGCGATCAGCCTGTCTGCCCTGCAACTGTAAGGCTTTGTTTTGATCTTCGGTCACATTTTTTCAGATGAAGCATGCATGTTGCAGAAATTCATTCATGAGTGAAACTGACTTTCCTTTGACATTGTTTTTTAAGAATGTATGTACCACCACCACATATAGGCATACTTATGTGTGACCATGTTGTGTTATCAATAGAAAGCTTTGAAAATCTACTATACCGTAAACGGCCTTTTCATGAAACAGCAGCTATTAATCAGCTTAACATATAACACAACCTTGTTTGGCAAGTTGATAGCCAAAGATTTGTCACTTGAGTTGACAAAGGTCAAAAACAGGAATAGAAATTCATTCCTCCAGAATTTGCATTTAATTAAAAGACCACAAGGCATCAAGTCTGCCACTGTGTCTTTAAGAGGTCATTTTAGACCATTTATATAACATCCATCCATTATCTATACCCGCTTAATCTGTCTCCGGGTCACGGGGGTCTGTCGGAGCCTATCCTGACGCATAGTAGGCGAAAGGCAGGGGTACACCCTGGACAGGTCGCCAGTCCGTCGCAGGGCTGCATAGAAAGACAGACAATCATGCACACTCACAGGCAATTTAGTATGATCAATTAACCTTCATGCATGTTTTTGGACTGTGGGAGGAAGCCGGAGTACCCGGAGGGAACCCACGCAAGCACAGGGAGAACAGAAAACTCCACACAGAAAGACCCACCGGGCCGGGAATCGAACCAGGAACCTTCTTACTGTGAGGCAACAGTGCTAACCACTAAGCCACCGTGCTGCCTATTTATATAACATGTTAAAATAAAAAAAACTATTTGAAATGCTTATAAAAGTTTTGGCCTTTTTTTGCGCTTTTTTTATTTTCATACTATATTTATTATACAAAATACAATGAGATATAATGTGTTCCTTACTGAGCTAGTTAAGTCCCTATTAGGTCAAATTCGTTCTTTCTTTTTTCGACAAACGCGTAGTTAATCAAAGGTCCATGGTTGACTGGCTGAGTTTCCATTCATTAGATGAGCTAATATGACATAAAAGTTATTAGTTTTAGTGTTATTTATTATATAACTGGCCATTATATTTAACGCTCATAACATTTTACTAAAAGAGTCTTAACTAAAGTTATCAACTTTTTTTTAACTGTAAATAGTGCAAAATCTGTATCATCGCTGATATAAACTAGAAAATTCCAGATGAATACATAATTAGTAAAGTAAAAGTTACAAATACTTGATGACTGTTGTCCTGTTGTAAATGTAACAAGTTACAGCCAAGTTCTCCACTTCAGTCTCAGTAATATCCACTGATTTGATCACAATCTTTCAAGTGCTATCGTCAATACGGGAACAATTGCTTTGCAAAGACAAAGACACTAACAAATATGTTGTATTAAATCCTCCCAACTGTGTCAAAACCCAACGTTTCCTGTGTAATTCTGGCCCGGCCCAAACTGCAAAATCAAAAGTGCTATTACTGCAAGTGTCAGGAATGTTGTTGAGTGGGTGGTTTGGGTGAGGACCAAAAGGCTGGCTTACAGGTGGAAGCAGGATGACCTGAAAATGAAAATTAAACAAATAAGAAAGTAAATGAAAACCTAAATGTACTACTTTTAAAAAGAAGAAAAAATGACAATCTGATGACAATAACAGATGTAAAAAAAGAGACACGAGGAAGAAAACAAAAATCTAACAGGGAAAAAAATCTAGGAGTCAAATACTGAAGGAGCAAATCAATAATTGATTATCTGTAGGAAAACACAAGTGTGAAAGACAAATAGGAAGAAAACCTAAACAGGAAGCACAAGGGAGAATCTGGTTAACAATTAAACAGGAAATAAAGAAAAAAAACACAAGAGTGAGACAACCAAGACCAAAAGATTTTAATTAAACATAAGAACAAAAGTCATAAACCATTTCAGTAACTCAGAGAACTGAGAGCTTCAGTGTTTCAAAAGCGCCGGTAATCCAAGCTTTTTATTTGCGAGGAGACTTGTAATTAGTCTCCAGGCTCCCAAAACATGGTGTGAGTCTTGTCTCGTGTTTCTCTCTTTTTCCCTTTTAATTTAATTTTATTGTTTCCTGTCCAGCAAATTCATTTGATGAATTACTCTGTTCTACCTGTCTGTGTACCTGCTAGTGACTGCAGCCTTTCATTGATATGAGTTGTGATGTCTCAGGTGTGTGTCGGTATCCTCTGGGGATGTCAGGAGGGCAGATCCAGGACGAGGACATCTCTGCTTCCAGCCAGTGGTCTGAGTCCACTGCTGCTAGATACGGCAGGTACTGTATGTCACACACGCAGGCAAACCCCTAATAAAAATTAAATACCATTTAACACACGTAAAATGAGTCTGGGTGGGTTATTCTTCGATGTCTTTGTACCTGTTTAATTGCAGAAACAAACTGGGGTATAGGACCTTTGTGCAGCCACATTAGGTGCATGTGTGCTGTAAAACTTGGGTGGCCCTTACTGAGTATCAGGATAATGATTTGAGACTCGTTCCCCGTCTGTCCTGGCTGTATAAGTGTCGATCTGCTCCCCCTCTCCCGTGCCAGACTGCTGCCCAAAATTAACGCTTTAACATGAATTTACGATGCAGCTTTTCACCAAGCTGTGTTTATAAAAGACTTTAAATCCTCAAATCCACCACAGCTCTCACTTTTACTTTCCTCTCACCCTTTTCTCTTCATACTATTTTTTTAAATAGATATCAAATTTGAAATCCATAACATGTTTTTTTCCCCCCTATTGCCTCATTCCCACATGATGTGATTTTTTTTTTTTCATCCAGGTTGCACTTTGAGGAGGGCGATGGTGCGTGGTGCCCGGAGATAACGGTTGAGCCCGACAACCTGAAGGAGTTCCTCCAAATTGACCTGCGCTCACTCCACTTCATCACTCTCGTGGGAACCCAGGGTCGTCACGCCGGAGGCATCGGGAATGAGTTTGCTCAGATGTACAAGATAAAGTACAGTCGGGATGGCAGCCGCTGGATCTCGTGGAGGAACAGGCAGGGAAAACAGGTAGGTCTGATTCAAACTGTGAGTCAGTGCAGCACTGGCCAGGGTGTAACCAGAGTTTTCAGGTTTGGATGTCAAAGTATAATCTGCTGTGACCTTCATAATCAAGCCCCTGACCAAAGTCTGTTTTTATGGCCAGTCCTTGCAATTACCTCATGTGACCTTGTATAGATAAACGCTTAAAGACCTGATGCTTTAATTCTGAGGAGGCTACAACATTGTTATATTACTGATTCTTCATCTTTCCTTTACGTGTAGGTGATTGAGGGCAACAGAAATGCCTATGACATCGTACTCAAGGACCTGGAGCCACCCATCATTGCTCGCTTTGTTCGCTTTATGCCGGTCACGGACCACTCCATGAATGTCTGCATGAGAGTGGAGCTTTACGGCTGTGAGTGGCTGGGTAAGTTTTACTTCAGGAAGGAAGGAGAAAATCGCAAGCAAAGAAGTATCGTAAATCAACCTGTAGTCCTCACCTTTGAGCTCATAAAGGACCAGCTGATCCTCAGTTAACTACAGAAAAAGGCACTACCGGTATTTAAACAAGTTCTGTTTGTTTAATAAGCATGCTTCAAACAGAAATATGGGATAAGTCTTTTATATGCCCTTTTTCCTCCACATGTATCTGTCTTGTTAATTTGTTTGTTGATTGATCTAGGGAAAGACAGATAGCCAATGTCATGGATAGACCTTTTTTTTTTTTTCTTATTCACTGCTTCTTGTCCCTCAAACTTCACCGGAGTCCTGCTCACAGTAATTTTGAAAACTGGCACAACCGACAGCACACAATGTCAGGCCGGTGCCCCGACAGAGCTCGTGTTTTTCATGAAAGGAAAAAATAAAGTTGTGTGTATAAAGAGGCTCCAGGCTCGGCTATCATGGAATATGATGGAATGAGTTCTGGAAAATCTGGTGTGGCAGAACGATTTGTCAGGGACACTGCAGGGGTTGGAAACGTGGTGGTGAGGTGGTTAGTGTTGAGGCATTAGAGCGTAAAGGTACCTGGTTCAAACCTCAGCTGGAAGAGAGAAGTAAAGCATTTTTAAGATTGCCTTAGCTCCTTCTGGAAGTAAGTATTTTTCATTTTCCATCATATTTCTCAGCACTGGCTTAAAATTCTTTGACAAATTAAAACGTATAGGCAGCAGACAGCTTGTCTTACAGTTACCAGGAACACAAGAGCCCTTGTTTGAAATGTTTTTCCCCTTTATGACCATCTAACATGTACATTCTTTGGCTGTTTGTCCTGGTGCTTAGGAAGGTAATCCAATATCACTCATACTTTTTTTTGTTTTTCCCAAATTGGACATTTCTAGGGCAGTGTGGTGGCTTGGTGGTTAGCACTGTTGCCTCACAGCGAGAGGGGTCCTTGTTCAGATGTCGGGTGGGGCCTTTCTGTGTGGACTGTGTATATTCTCCCCGTGCTTGTGTGGGTTTTCTCGGGGTTATCCGACTTTCTCCCACTGTACAAAAACATGTATGTCAGGCTAACTGGTGGCTCTACGTTTCCCATGTGAGTGTGTGTGGTTTTTTGTCCATATGTGGTCCTGCTGGTGACCTGTCCAGGGTGTACCCCCGGCTTTTACCCAAAGAGACCTGGGTTAGGCTCCAAAAAATTCCTGTGACCCTAACTAGGAATATGAGACTATAGATGATAGACGTATAAAAAATTTCCACCAATCAGCAGTGCAAGTTGGCACATTGCTTACTGTGATAACCTTAAACTCTACAGCTTCTAGTCTGTTAAACAGGAATATTCTCTGACTGACCTACATGGAATCCTTGGAAGCATAAAGACCAACAGATATTAAAAGTGAAACTTTGACTATCCTTCACAGATGGTCTTGTTTCGTACAACGCTCCAGCAGGAGAACAGATGAAATTGTCCGACCAACCTGTTTATCTCAATGATTCTGTTTATGACGGAGCGATTATCCACAGGTATGTGAGTGTTTTGTGACTTGCTCCTTTCCACCTTTCTCTCTCACTGTTGTTGTCTTCCATCATCAGTGCTTTTCTTCCTCACCATGTTGTTTCCTGGTCACTATGGTAAAGCAAAGAAAACAAACCGTGTTGGGCAACGTCTCATGGGAATAACTGAGTCTACCATTTTTATGAAGTTTCAAAACCGGAATGAATCAATCACGCTGTTTTGGTGATAGTTGGGTTTGGGCTGTAGCACAGTGAATAATGTCCTCCATGACACAGACTTTTTTTTTTTTTTTCCGGTCATGGAAAAAGTGCAGGAGGAAAAGAAAATGGCCCGTATTTTAATATCGCAGCCAGAAGCTGAAGCGAGGAATTTGTGTAGCAATGCTGCCACCTAGTGCTTGAAGGCGATACAGCGCAGCTTAGACTGTGTTTTTCTGCTTCTCAGTATGACCGAGGGCTTGGGCCAGCTGACGGATGGAGTGTGTGGCCAGGACGATTTTACCAAAAGTCACGTCTACGATGCATGGTCGGGGTATGACTACGTCGGCTGGAACAATGAGAGCTTCCCCACTGGATTTGTTGAAATAATGTTTGAGTTTGACCGTACAAGAAACTTCACTTCTATGAAGGTGAGATGAGAAAAATGAACATAAAAGAAAACGTGTTCAGTGCCGTCCGTCAATGATATTGAAACTGTCTGCTTCTACACAGGTCCACTGCAACAACATGTACTCCCGGCACGTCAAGGCCTTCCGACAAGTAGTTTGCTACTTTCGCTCAGACTCCGACTGGGAGGCTGCTCCTCTCACCTTCAGCCCAGTGATGGATGAGAAGAATCCAAGCGCCCGTTTTGTCACTGTCAATCTGGCCAATCACATGGCAAATGCCATCACTTGTCAATTCTACTTTGCTGATGCGTGGATGCTGTTCAGTGAGATCACTTTCCAGTCAGGTACACGATCACAACCTATGAACCCATTACATGTTTGATATTATTATATCCATGCTTAAACTGAGGTCAGTTCTTGTCATGTGCTATTGTAGATACAGCCATGTACAACACAACACTGGCTCCACCCAAGACAAGATCTCCACCCAACATACAACAAGGCAAGAGATTGCAGCACTCACACACACTCATACATAAGTACTGCAGGAACAATACACATACTCAGCATAAATCTCACTGACACGGTTGCATTGTACCCAACAGTGGGCTTTAAACAATCATAACAAGGACGCACACATTCAAAACAACACAGGTTAAAGAAGATAAGACTGAGAGGAGGCCATGTTTTACTTACACATCAAATAGCCTTAAGTAATCAGTGTTTATTAGAAGTTTTTCAACATCTTTAAAAGCGGCCTCTGTTTTGTCACTCCATAGAAGATGACCCCACCCACAAAGTGGATGACAGCAACACCCGGATTCTGATTGGCTGCTTGGTGGCCATCATCTTCATCCTTGTGGCAATTATTGTAATTATCTTATGGAGGCAGGTGTGGCAGAAAATGTTGGAGAAGGTGAGCTCACTGCTTCTTTTTACTTTTGTTGAATAGAACTTAGGTTATCTTCTACATATCTGCTGATGTTTTCTTCTGGGAGGTGGTCAGATCTGTTCCTTCAACCATCCCCCTACCACATCCTTTATTCTAGGCCTCTCGTCGGATGCTGGATGATGAACTAACTGCTAGTTTGTCAATACAGAGTGAGCCATTCAGCTACAACCCCAACCAGCCGGGTGCAAGCAGCGAACCAGAGTCTAATTCTGCCTATGAGCGCATCTTCCCTCTTGGTCCAGACTACCAGGAGCCATCACGCCTCATATGTAAGCTGTTAGAGTTTGCAAAGAGCTCAGAGGATCTCTATTCAAAGTGATAGCCACAGAAAAATGATTTCACCGTGCTGTGAGTCTGGTTTCACCGTCTTGTCTTGTGTTCAAGCTTCAACCAGCACCACCACCTCTAAGTCCACCGCTACCACTGTAATCCAAGATGGTGTTCCTCACTATGCAGAAGCAGACATTGTCAACTTGCAGGGTGTGACTGGAAGCAACACGTACGCCATCCCGGCAGTGACCATGGACCTTCTGTCAGGGAAGGATGTTGCAGTGGAAGAGTTCCCACGTCAACTGCTCACATTCAAAGAGAAGCTGGGAGAGGGCCAGTTTGGGGAGGTGTGCGCCCTTTGTCTGTCTGCAGAGGTTACAGCTGTAACAACGTAAAAGCCCCATCCAAGTTTAGGCTCTTACTTTCCTCTCTCCTCATCTCTGCGTTAGGTACACCTGTGTGAAGCAGAGGGAATGCAGGAGTTTATGAATGAAGAGTATTTGTTCGACATCCCCGTGGACCAGCCGGTCTTAGTGGCTGTAAAGATGCTTCGTTCAGATGCAAATAAGAACGCGAGGTGCCGTACTTTTGTTACAAGAGCTGAAACTTAATCAGAGAGAGGTTCATTTAAATCCTGCACAGGTCTTTTGTAACTTGTGTTGTGCTTGTAGGAATGACTTCCTTAAAGAGATAAAGATCATGTCCCGTTTGAAGGACCCCAACATCGTCCGGCTGCTGGGCGTGTGCATCTACAGCAACCCTCTCTGTATGATCACAGAGTACATGGAGAATGGAGACCTCAATCAATTTCTGTCCCGCCACGAACCCGAGGGCCAACTTGCACTGCTCAGCAATGCAGCTACTGTCAGGTAAGTGGCTATATGGAAAATGTTTCCATTTGGGGTTGTTGTTTTGTTTTTCTTTTCATCTTTTCACTTCCCGGTACTTAACATCTCGTCTGCTTCCTTTTTAGCTTCAGTAATCTGTGCTACATGGCCACTCAGATCGCCTCGGGGATGAAGTACCTTTCCTCTTTGAACTTTGTCCACCGAGACTTGGCCACGCGTAACTGTCTGGTGGGCAAAAAATACACAATAAAGATAGCGGACTTTGGCATGAGCAGGAACTTGTACAGTGGTGACTACTACCGCATCCAGGGCAGAGCGGTGCTGCCTATACGCTGGATGTCGTGGGAGAGCATCCTGCTGGTGAGGATTTGTTCTGCTCTTTTCATCTCATCACATACTTCCAGTTATCACAAGAAAACGTTCTCGACATCTTTTTTTTTTCTTTTTTTTGCAGGGCAAGTTCACCACAGCAAGTGACATGTGGGCCTTTGGAGTCACCCTGTGGGAGATTCTCAACTTCTGCAAGGAGCAACCCTACTCTCAGCTCACTGATGAGCAAGTGATAGAAAACACAGGGGAGTTTTTCAGGGACCAGAAACGACAGGTGAGTGTGAACGCGAGCATTTCTTGAACCAGGAAGCACGAATCCCAGACTTCATTGCTTTCCCTTCGTCTTGCAGATCTACCTGCCGCAACCTGTGCTGTGTCCAGACTCACTCTACAAGATCATGCTGAGCTGCTGGAGGAGGAATGCAAAAGAGCGGCCCGCTTTCCAGGAAATTCACAGAGCCTTGTTGGAATTACAGCCTTAAGCAAGAGCAGTGCTTAAGACAGTTTTTCCCAGTCTGCTCATCTCTGGATGAAGTGATGGAAGACAAGAGTAGCAGACACAATCCAGGTTTAAGCTATCTTGTTTCAACAGGGAGACAGGGTCGGGGCACCTGTGGGCTCCAAGATGCAAATTGGGAAACACGGACTCAAAACACTAGGAAAATAGGTTACCAAAGACATTCTTTTACGTTTAATTTTGATTCCACGTAACACAAATATGTTTTATAGACAAAATTATAGTTAATCAGAAAATACAAAATCACTTTTATACTCCACAAACCTTTCAACAACACCAGAGGAGGGCCTAAAGGTACAAACAGTGGTTGTGACGTGTGTCGAGGAAACCAAAGTTTTGTTGTAGCAAGTGACATTTGGCACTTTTGACATTATATGTATATTACATTCGCTATTAGTTGTTAAATATCCCAGGATGTAGTGTTTGGAGAACTAATAGAAAAGTAACTGTTGAAGAAGTTTCTTATGTTTTCTTTTGGAAGACTGCTTGAATGTAGAAAGGAAAAGCGCAGCAAACCAGTGATTTACTGTTACGTTTCACCATTTTCAAGCATCCCACCTTATTTTCTGAGAAACTCCACGAATTTAGAGCAAGGATAATAACAAAAAAACCATATAAAAGTATTTTGTCTTCTTCATCTGCCTTTCATTTTTCACGTCACCATGAAGTGTATGTGACTGTGCATTTTCAGTAGATACGTTTTAAATCTCAAATATAATTTTTTTGTATTAATATTTATATGTTTATATGTGTTTGCCCTTTATATATGTTGTTGATATTTGTGTAATAATTTGCTTGTTAACTGGAGTGTCATATTTGATTTAATGCAGAAATTCTTCGTAGTTACGTTGTGGAGTTTTGCTCTTTTTTATTTTTATTTTTTTCCTGCTGCAAAATGTCTTAAGTTTGAGATCATATCAACAGCATGATCTTTCTATAAATAGATTTGTGCAGGATGTTTATCAGGAATCCAGGTTATGCTTTGGTGGTGTGCTGTTTTGGGTCAGCAGTATGTGTTTACAGTTGGTATCATTGGAAAGTTGTCAGTGAGTGTTTCGGACGTTTGTAGATTTCTTTTGAAGTCACGAATGCAGATGAAAATCAAAATTGTTACATTAATGGAGTATTTGGTTGCAATTGTGGAATTAGCGTGACTAATGCAGATCATTTCAAGGCAGTTCATAATGAAAATGAAAAAAGGAGCACAACTTATGACTCATCTGCAGGTTTTAGTAATCAGCATTCATTTAGAGCTTTCTTTTATTGATGCGTTTTGGATTCTCACTACTTTTCATCAGTTCATTTTTTCCATCTGGCATATATCTGTGTTTTCTGACTTAGAAAAACCGACAACAAGAAGAAAAACAAAGCAGGCAGCCTATCTATCTGTGGGATCAGTAGTTGTTATGCATTTTCAACTTTTTTTTGTGGAAGACAGTCTCATTGGGGCAACAAAAGTAAAAATATTTCTATCTGAAAACAACCGTTTCCTGAAAATTTCAGTCTTTTCATTGTTGTTACAAATGAGAAATAAGTGAAGATCTGCAGCTCTGAAAATATAAAGGCACCCTTTCAAAGTCTTAAATTTGTTTAGTTTTATTACGTGTTTGTACTCACATGATTGTTTCAGTGGGAATTTTATGTTTAAACCTTGATAGAAAAAAAATACACAAATAAAATTTAAACAGGGAATTGTTTCACAGCTTCTCTCATTCATTTGTAATGAAAATTTCATGTATGTGTGTGGGCAGGTCTTTAAGCCTCAGCTGACCGGGCTCAAACTCTTATTCGCCAGGAGGCTGCCAAAGCATCTAATCAAAACACGGAGGCGGGGTTAAAGCATGACTCCACACAGGAGTGAACATCATCCTCTGAGCTATGCCCAAAACAAGGTGTTGCTCTCTGTACTTTTAGTTGTAAAAGTTACGTTTCTTCTTTTTTTTGTCTTCCATTGTCGCTTTGGTCTTTAACAAGATGAAAAAAGTAGTTTTGGTGACAGGAGCAAATAGGTAATTACTGTCTTTTCTGTCATTGACGCTTAAGTTCTGGTATCTTGAGTATAAAATACTTGTATATATATTTAGAGATCTTCCTAATCCAGCCTTGAAATCCTTGATTAGAGGAATTCTTCCAATATATTAAACATATTTAGGATAACTTAATTTGGACAGTCAAATGCAGAAATACAATGTCAGGGTTTCCTTGCAGTGGCATAGGCCTGGCACTGTGCAAGCGTCTCCTTTCCCAGGACTCGGAGGGTCTTCAGCTGTGTCTGGCCTGCAGGAACATGCCCCGAGCTCAGGCTGCTCGCTCTGCCCTCCTTGCCTCTCATCCTGCAGCTCATGTAGACCTGCTGAAGCTGGACACCAGCAGCATCTCCTCCGTCATCACGGCTGCACAGGAAATCAAGCTCAGGTGTGAGGTTGGACTTGACAACACTGGCAATTTATGTGTACATTAGAAAGCCCCCAATATTGAATATCAATGCCATCTGCAGGTACGAGCAACTGGACCACCTCTATCTGAATGCAGGCATCATGCCAAACCCACAGTTTGATGTAAAAGCCTTTTTCAGAGGCCTCTTTTCCAGGTACTCTGCTGAGTTCAGACTAGTCTGACTCTTAAAGTTCACTTACAATACCATACATCACAATCATGCAACTGCATGATTGTGATGTAGCACGTCACGTTCTGTCTTTTTTCGAATGTCAGATTTCTTTAATGTTTTCTTTGCAGCAAAGTCATCACTATGTTTGCCACCGGAGAGGGGATTCTAACGCAGAAAGATGGTGTTACACCTGATGGCCTGCAGGAAGTTTTTGCAACAAATGTTTTGGGTCACTTTCTTCTAGTGAGTTACAATTGCAATTACAATTGACTTCTGAATAGTCATTTGTGAAAAAAAACCCTCCAGTTTTCTGCAGGGAGAGTCATTCTTGTTTGCTGTTTGTCCTTGGAAAAAAGAAAAAGAGTGATACAGGATCTGTCTGTCACCTAGCAACCATGGTCATTAAAAATTAAAGGCCACTTTTCTAGCTACAAGGTCACCAAAGATATTGTTCTGCTCACTCTGCTTTCGGAGGTGAATTTATCTTGGTATTAAGTTGCCATTGAAGAGTGACATTCACAGAGTTTCATTGCCACGTCTTTTGAAGAGGTAGCACTGCATTGACACTGCTGTTAAAATGTCTTAACCCTCCAGTTTAACAGATTAGTGTTGATGTATATTCTTGCATGAAAAGAAATTGCCACTATGCTGATATTTTACTTTTGTCTCCTGCAAAGCTAGCATAGAGTACTTTTAGATCAAATGATGACATGTCTTGTTTCATAATGATGTGGTCAGCTCTCACGTTATGGCCCAGGTCAGGGAGCTGGAGCCGGTCCTCTGCCGTGCAGACCGGACCTCCCAGCTGGTTTGGACCTCCTCTAGTAACGCGCATCGCTCGGCTTTTAATCTTGAAGACATACAACACCAGAAAGGCAATCAGCCCTACAGTTCTTCCAAATATGCCTCAGACCTGCTCAGCCTGGCTCTAAACACACACTACAACAAACGGGTATACTCACATGTGCTGTGTCTCACTCACGCCATACTTATCATAACCTAATGAGATGTTGATGAAAGTGACTATGTTGTGTGTTCAATTTTAGGGTTTGTACTCATCTGTCATTTGTCCTGGTTTTGTGATGACAAATCTCACCTATGGCATCCTGCCCTCCTTGCCTGCCTTCCTCTGGACGCTGCTCATGCCCGTCTTTTGGCTTGTGAGTTCAATTCCTTGTTGTATGAGGTCAAGAAAAAAAAAAGTCTATTAAAAAAAAATCCACATGTTTCTGCTGTTTATGATGACAGATAAGAATGTTCACCAACACTTTCACACTGACACCTTATAATGGAGCTGAAGCCCTGGTAGGTAAAACAACACATTCAAATTTCCAGAGATTTTTCTGTGCAAATTTTTGCTCTGAATTCTGTTATGCTTGTCAGGTGTGGCTATTTAGGCAAAAGCCAGAATCACTGGATCCATTTGCTAAGTATCACAGTTTAACATCGGGGCTTGGAAACAACTACACGCAACCATGCAAGGTGTGGAAAATATTTTCACAAAAAATAATGGTTAAATAGTTGGTCAAGTAGTTCTTTTTGTGAGTTTTGTATCTTCTGTTCCTCTTTGCAGATGGATATTGATTTGAAAACATCAGAGTTGTTGTTTGAAAAATTATTACAACTAGAAGGTGACATGAGGTGCCAGCTGAAAGAGAAACAAAAGGAAGTCCACCGTCCAATCTGAAAACCCGCCGGGTCTGAACAGTCTTGATCCGAACAGTACAACATGGAGAGCATCGTATTCCTCTTCTTGGTGACTTAAGAAACAGGCTCTAGCTGTTAGACTATTTACAAAAAAACGTCATTCCACTGTCTTACAGAGCTGTATGCATCTCAGAGTTACAATGATCATAAGTATTTGACGCCTGGTTTGCTGTTTATATTTATGTATCAGCGATGTAATTACAGAGCTAATAGAAATATGAATGCTGAGTTTTTTTGTTGTTGTTTTTTGTTTTGTTTTTTTTGTGGGGGGGGGGGGGGGGGGGGTTCAACTGCAATTAAAATGAACAAGCCTATGTCACTTAATTTCAATCCCCCCAATTTGCAAATTAAAAAGAAAACAGTGCTATTTTAAAAAAACATTTTCAAATCTAGTAGCTACACTAACAGTTTATTGGGTAGGGGCGACTGTTTCCAGGTTGGTTTTTAATCCTAAGGTCCTCACGACAAAACGCAGTGCAGTCTGACAGCAGGCTGTCGGTATCATCCTCAAAGCTTATATAGGTGGTCTGCGTGATCGCCTCGGCGGCGTGCGTCCGTGCCGGATGCGCTGAGGCGCACCAGAAGTCTCGCTGTGGAGGACTTGGGTCGCACACCCAGCAGCGGTCCCCGTTTTCCGCCGTCTGTTTTCCAGTCCCACAGTCCTCCTCCGCTCCACTCACTTTTGGGTTGCAAAAAGCCCACACCATCCCGCAGAAATAGACAAAAAATGTGCCCATGACCATAACCATGAGCGCGTAGGACTCTATCATTGCTTTAGTGACTGGAGATGTCATCTTCTCGAAGTGCGCCGGATCGTTCACTGGTAAGTTTCTTCAAATCCGACTGTCTTTTACCGTCAAATCATGCCAGGGGGTGGACCTATCCTGCAGCTTAGAAGGTGGGCATAGACAACAACAAATCAAGTTATTGCTTCCAAAAGTGACTGTGCATTCACTTTTTCATACTACAGTAATTAATTAGACTACAGCTGCAAAAGGGGAAACGTAAAGGGTTACAGACAGCTTCGTTGCTCATTGTCTTTAAAGTAATATTTTATGCTGCTTTTAAAGCATGACGTTACAGTACCGTTAAAAAGTAGGCAGCTCTACCACACCTGTAAATGGTTTTGACACGTCTGAATGTGTTGCTACAGTTAACTGGCACACTGAGATTAACCTCTTCAGATCAATTTTTAAAAGAATATAAACACAACAACCCAAGTGATTCATTCTCACTAACAGGGATTTCAGCCACAACTCGTTTGCATCCATCTTCAGTAACTAAAATCACAACAATAACATTTCTCTTGTGTGATTACTAAAACATTCAGCCTTCCCCAGGTGACGTAGTTTTACCAATCTAGTATTGCTCCTTTGACATATACATTGAATTAAATTATTTTTTTATGTCTTTCTCTAAAAGATAAATATTAAAACAGGATTTACAATGATTGAGGAAATATTTTAGCCTTTACATCATGCAATACTATAACATTCTGCTACAACTACTGCCTTCAAAAGTACGGTTTAAGAAGCTATAGAAAAGTAGCACTAACATATACTTTAAGTACGTAAAGTTAAAGTAATATTACTGAGTGAGACATTTCAGAATCACGTAATGATGCATAAAAATGATTTATCATTCTGTAGGTACTCTACATCACCTTGTTGTTGTAGCCAGAGTTCCTTACATTAGATTGGTTTTATCCATATTAATTACAGCATGTTTGTGTGTCATTTTATTATCTATAACTGTATCATAATTGAACATTTGTCTTCAGAACATAGACGCCTAGATAATAGATGGGTAAGTGAACGAGAAAGTTGCAGTATAACCTTTGTGGAAGGTGCAAGATCATTAAAGTTGTTTCTAAATATATCAGGAAATCTGTAAATTCATACTCTACCACTGTGAACAATGACTGATTTATGCTTTTGTGAATAGGGCATTTCTCTTCTTTTAAACTTAGGGAATGTTTCATTCTCATATCTGACAAAGTGTGCGGCGTTGCTTTGCAGTTAATTATCAAAGGCTAAATGTGGAGCTCCCTGACTGAAACCACATCCTTTGTCTGCTCTGCAAAAAACACTTTCCTGTCACTTCTACGTTTACGTGGTAGGAATAAAATGCCACATATCTGACTGAAGAGAGGTTATCGACTGGGGGTTTGCATTAATGTGTGTAGCACAGATGGCCGCGCTTGAAGATCTCTTTTATAGCCACTTAACAAATGACTGTTGAAATAGAAACAAAGGGATGGAAACAACACATATCCTCACGTCAAAACTGCTGGAGTTTACCTGAAACTGCAGAACAGGAATAAATGTGTGAATCAACACACCTCAACAGTGCCAGGTGGAAATGTGCAAATGATTCAAGCTTTTGATAAGAATGGATTCTGTAGCTACATAATGCCACCTTTGTTTACAGATGTAGGTCAGGCGTTATTACTTCAGGGAGCCTTGCGCTTTATCTCTCTTTTACTTGTAAGTGGTTTTAGGTCATTGTTGTATTCTTTACCTCATTCTAAACTCTATATTTAAAAGTGCCTGACGTTTTCTAATACATGACATCAGTGTAAAAAAAAAAAGCCAAGAAAACATCGAGGCCTTATTCAGCTTGAACTGTTGAAGATGACCATTGTACGAGTCAAAACAAGTGCCCAAGGTGCAAACCGGGGAAACCATGCTTTTGCTTTTTTGAGGAGACCAGCAGCATCAGCCAGTGTGGCATTGTGGGTAGTTGAGTTTTTCTGTAACTGAAGCCGTTGGCTTGGTCGCTTAAAAAAAACTACACCTCCCACCCGCGAAAACACGAAGGTCCCGGATGTTAATCGTGCCGGAAGAGAAGAAGGTCCTTTCCCAGCCATCTTGTGGCTTCATCTAGCGAAGTGTTCGCACCAAGCCTCGTAGAATCGGAGGAAAATCCTGCTGAAGGGGCGCCATCATGCCCGGACAAATGCAAGAAGGTTTTGGCTGCGCCATAACCAATCGGTTCGACCAGTTATTTGACGACGAATCGGACCCGTTTGAGCTGCTGAAGCAGGCCGAAGTTAAGAAGAAGAAGGAGGCTGCTGCTCCTGGCGCCGCCAAGACCGCAGCCCAGGCTGCCAAGCACCCCAGAAAAGAGTCCCAGAAAGACAGAAAGACCCCGCTGGCTGACAAGAAGGAGGAGACCCAGGCACCGGTCCCACTCAAGAAAGATGGTAACTATGTAAACGTCTTAAACTGTACGTTGTGAGGCAGCAGCTGGAACGTGCAGGCTAACGGGCTCGGCTGCCGCCCCGCTGGCCGGGACCGCAGCGCCCCGCGACGCGAGGTCCTCGTGGTTGCTCTCGGCCACATGCACGCTGTCAAAATCCCCGCCAGCAACACTGACATTTCCACAAAGCGCGCATATGTGCGGGATTCGTCATGTTCGCGCTGTTCAGGGACCAGCAGCCGCGTCCTCCCCCCGCGGGGCCTGGTTGAACCGGGACAACCCAGAAGCCTGCCTAACCAGAAAAACCTGCGCTGAGCGTGTCGAGACGTCGGCCTCGTGTCTAGAAACGAGTTAAAGCAAAAACCACATGTTGCTGCCTTTTTACCCGAAGTCGTATGACGGCGGATTGTTGTTTTAAATGGGTCGGAAGTGTGGCACTAGAGCTCTCAACACGTGCACGGGCCGTTGATCAGCGGGAAACGCGTATAACGCGTGTTTGGTGGTTTTTGTCCCCGGACTCCAGGAGCAGCGGCGCTCTCGTGGTTATCAACCTCGTGGCTTTCGTACTACGAGGCGTGTTAATGCAAAATCACCACATTCCTACTTCCCACGGGCGGACAATGCAGTGTGCGCACGCGACCGACGTCCCCCTTTTTCTTATTTTGCACAACGAGGCACGCGGCGTGTAACGCACCTATGGTAATCCAGCGGATACAGTATGATGGCACTGGTTTAAGTACACTTAGATTTGTGCAGCACTTTGTAGCATCTCGTTTCAGGAATTGGCAGAGCCGGCTATTGACACAGATGCAGTTAGTTTTATCATCACGTCAGGGAGCCAAGTGGGATTATATGGGCTTGAGAAAAGATGAGACAGGTGCACTGACGGTGGTGCAACCAGCTGCTGCTTGTAGTGGAGAAAGTCTATTTTGGTATCTGGTTATTTAGTCAATGGGTGGGACTTGCGTGATACTGGGTCAGTGGCAGCTAAGCATGTGCCAAGTGGAGTTAAATAATATGTGTGAGAAGATCTGTGTTTTAGGACATCACGCTTACGGGTGATTAATAATACACATAACCAGATGTGTGTAGTGAGTAGTAGTAATAGGAAAACCATGAATATGCCCCACTTAGTTGACAGTAGCTTGTATTGAATCAGTGGCCTTTGTCTCTGCATGTTCATTTTGAATTATTTGCTCCATTTAAACTGAACAGTCTTTTTTGTTTTCACGAGTCTGGTTGTGTCTGTGTTACCAGTTATCTAATCCTGTTGTGGTCAATCCTAGGTGCTGGCATGAGGAGAATGGGCCGGAAGCCAGAGGGTGAAGGCTCCAGACCTCAGGGCAGCCAGGGGGAGGGGCGTCCCCCAGCAGACAGACGACCTGTGGACAGGCGGCCACCTCGCCGCTTCGAGAGACCGGCTGGCGAGGCTGGCGAGAAGCCCGAGGGTGGTGAATTCTCAGTGGAGAAGTAAGTTTTATTGGCATCTGCACATTTATAATTGACTGGTATGTATGATATGGACGAAGTAGCATTTTCTACCTCTAGATGTGGAAAATGTCTCTCTTCAATACACAAATTTAGTCCAGTCGTAGGGATGACCCCACTACTATTTTTCTGGGCTCTGGAGGTTCAAGTGGAACTTCCAAAGAATATTCCAGCAAGGGAGTTGCTCACATGCGTGACCGAGCATGAGGGGTTCTCGGTCGTCCACTCGGTTCGGAGAGAAGCACGAGAGCAAACGAGTTATTGATGTGTGCAAGATCAAACCGATTTAAGAAACACCAGAAGTGCATCAAGTTGAAAATAATGTGTCTGTCATTGAAAAAGAAACTTTCCTGGGGTGAAACAAGAGGGTGGGGAAGGAGTTTGCCAACCTGTTATCGCTCAGTTGCCTCGGTGTGTCTCATGGCTGAGGTCATCCTCTTAACAGCTAAAATGAACTAAAGCATTATTACATGTGACGTTCACAGCTGCCAGCGAAGGACAGCACTTCACCTGGCTGTTATCTGGATATCCAAATTAAAAACCAAATGTCCACCAAGCGAACAAATACCCAAGTATTCAGGTCTGAATTCATTTCTGTGTGTGTGTACATATAACACACACACAATTACCAACTAATGTGTAAATGTAATGAAGGGTTTAGCACAAAAACAGTCAGAAGGTTACATCATCAAAGTGTTAGATTATTCAGGAAAGGCACTGGAAAAGCCACCAGTGCAAACATGCAAGTCCTATAGAAATAGAAGTGAAATGCATCTATTTTGCACCTGGCTGATGATTTGTTTGACCGTCTCTTCAGGCCCATCGGGGATAGGCCAATGAGGGGACGCGGTGGTAGCCGGGGGGCCCGTGGAGGCAGAGGACGTGGCATGGGTCGCAGTGACGGCTTTGATTCTCGAGGAAAGCGTGAATTTGACCGGCACAGTGGCAGTGACAAATCGTAAGTACTTTTTCATCTTCCAGATCACATGAAAGCCTTTGTTTTGATGTACACCAGGTTTTCTCCAGACGTTTGTGTGTATGAATGCAATGTCTGTGATAGTATGGGCTAAACCAGTTGTTGTTTCAGTAGTCTGAAAGGTGAGGAAAAGCGTGGTGGAAGTGGATCTCACAACTGGGGCACTGTCAAGGATGAATTAAAGTGAGTTTGTCGCACGTGTCACATACCACAGCTTACAACATTTTATCACGGATCAGAACTTTGCTCCACTTGTGGATAAGAACATTAATCATTGCATTCAGGAGCCTGTCTCCAAATATACAGGTTAAGTTGTTGGTGTACAGAATATTAACGGTGATGATGATTTTTTTTTTTCTGTCAGTGAGCTCGACCAATCTAACGTTACTGAGGAGAACCCTGAAGGAGAGGAGCATCCGCCTGCTGATTCTGAGAACAAGTAGGTTCTCTTCTCATTTTGTCAATAACATTGAGGTTTTTTTTTTTTTTTTTTGAGATTTTCCATCCACCCATTTTGTTCCGCTTATCCCTGTGCCATTAGAGTTTCCTAATATTTAAGTTAACTTATAATACTAATGTTGTTTGAAAAAATCCCGAACCTTTATGGCCAAGAAGACGCATGCAGCGTTTGGATTTATATTAAACGGTTATTGCATCTAAAGTTTCTGGTGTGTTGAAGGGAGAATGAAGTTGAGGAAGTGAAGGAAGAAGGCCCCAAGGAGATGACTCTAGATGAATGGAAGGCCATGCAGGACAAGGAACGGGCCAAAGTGGAATTCAACATCCGTAAGGCCAACGAGGGAGCTGATTGGAACAAAGGATTTGTGCTTCACAAGTCCAAGACGGATGTAAGTTAATACCTCAGAATTTTGGAGTTTTAGTGTTTCTGTATGTCAGAAAGAACCAAAGTTGTTTTTTTTTTTTTTTTATCACTTTTGTTTAAATTAAGGCCGTTCCAGTGACAACCTGTGATCATCCTCAGTTAGTTTCAGTCTCAGTTTTTGCTCTGGAAAATGTTTTCCTCAGCAGCAGCAGCAAGTCTTTATTAAACTTAATCTCACTTGTCAGGAACTGGAATTGTTGACCAACGTAATACTAAAAATCTGTACTAAGTGTCCAAAAGGCAGGTGATGTTTAATATCGGTGAGCAGTTAGAGCAGCCGTTTAAGCTCACAGTAAGTTTTCACTCTTCAAAAGTAAGTTGTGTCCCTGGTGTTTAGATGCAGATGCAGTGCAGAGCAACGTGTGCAGTGAGCTTGTAACAGTGTTCAGTATCTTACTAATGCCAGCTGGGTCTTTTTGTTTAGGTTTTTAACGCAGATCACTGGATTTTATAAATGACAGCTTGTCTGTAAAAGCTTGTTGCCATCACAAAAGCTCTTCAGAAGTGGCATTTATGTGTACGCGTTGATAATTTAGTGGTGATACTCCAGCAGCTGGAGTCTACACACACTTTAAATGGTGTGTTGACCCGTGAATGTGAGAGATGCTCCACTCAGATCTTTGTACGCCCACTCGCTGTCTCCACCCATCCTTGGTGTCGGGGGAGAAATAAAGACATAAAACTCCCAGCGAGAGCAGGTTATTGATGCCCTTACAGGAGCAGTCGGCAGTTTTTGGAGTCAAAATAAGTTCAAGTCAAATCAGGTGTATCTGCTACACCCATTTTTTTCAATTCAGCTTTATTTTTGTAGCGCCATGGCACAACAAATATTTAGATTAATTTCTATGTTAATGTTATGTTAAACATTTAAGTTTTGTCCTTCAGAAATAAGTTATCACTTTAACACGTCAAGCTCCTTCAGCAGATCAGAGTGAAGTTCTGCATCAGTGCTTTCGGTTTTCCTTTTCCAGTCTATGATGGACTTTGGACAACACTTCAGCTTTAATGTCTAAACTGTGTGTCTTTTAAAATGAGTTACTTTTGTGGATGCACATCGTGCTGTGTGCCGTGTGTCTTGTTCATGTGGATGCGTTGTTTTGTACTTCACAGGGTAAGAGAGAAGATCTGATTGATCCTGAGGTTGAAGACCCCAAGGTAAGAGTCTAACATTTCATGTAGCAACATATCTGAACTCACTATTACCTGCTATAAAAATAAGTCGCCTCTGCACAAACACAATTTTATAATTCATCCTCAACAGTCTGATTTGGTAACTCAGGGTGACGATGAACACCACTTCCGGAAACCAGCAAATGATATCACGTCCCAGCTGGAGATTAACTTCGGAGATTTGGGCCGTCCCGGCCGTGGACGTGGTGGTCCGCGTGGCGGCCGTGGAGGTCGTGGCCGAGGTGAAACCACTAGACCTGTCCGTGGAGGAAGGGGTGACAAGGTACGTAATCTTTCAAAAAAAGAAAAAAAATGCTCACTAATTTAAATTTTCTCATAACAATTATTGCTGCTGCTTAGTTTTCCCCCTTAATTTTAAGCAATTTTCCAAGAATCCCTCCCTCATCCCATTGCGTTTTCACTTTCTTCAATAGCCATCTGGATCTGTGCCCAATGTGGATGACCCGGAGGCCTTCCCAGCCCTGGCTTAAGCCCCGGCTGCTAACCCTCAGGTCTACAGGAGCCTCCTGAGCACCTCCACTACGAGGCTTGCATGTTCCTGGATCCTTCAGCAAAGAGAAATGATGGAGAAGACTGTCATAAATATGACACACTATGTGAGGACTGAGTTTTAACCAACAAAAACAAAACAAAGATGGAAAAAAAAAAACAAAATTTAAAAAAAAAACAACAAAAAAAACAACAAAAAGGACTTCTTGCTACTCGGGAGCGACTTATTGGTAGAGGTTTTGTACTTGGAAACTAAGTAGCAGGGATGTTTTCATACAGTATTTTTTTCAGAGTTTATGCATTGTCCATTGATAAAGTTTTGTAATTGCTGCTTGAAAATACGCATTTTGAAATGTAAGCATAAGAGTATCTTTTTAGCATGGTGTGTGCCAATGCTTGCTCGTTTTAAAATAGGCACTGAGGAGCTCCCACCCGAACTAGTCCGGTCTGCCACACCAGGCGTTTCTGAAGTTACAGCTTCACTCATTGAGCGTTGTTTTTTTTTTTTTTTTTTTTTTTTTTTTTTTAATTTTTCCTCTTTTTTTTCCCTTCAGCACTGGGTTATCGTTTTATATTTTATACAGAAGGTCTATTCTTGTATGATCTTCAGCCTGTAGATCTTAACTATTTTCATAAATTCTTTCAGAGACTGTATTTCACATGGTGCAAATGGGACATGCTTTGATCTTTGATCAGGAGCTGCTGCCTACATTTCAATGTTAAGATGAAACGGCACCCAAATCTGAATTTAAGGTTCTTTTATACTGAAATGTTCTAAAGGGGCAACCTTTGGTTGTTTTGGAGGAAAACATAAGTGCTCCTTTGAAATTTCATCTTGAGACGTTTTGTCAAATGGACTGATTTGACATGGGAAGGTGGTGTCCATATTTTCTGATTTTTCTTGTATTAGAGGTGAATTTTACAATTGTTTTTTTCCCTCCTTCCCCATTTCATCTGTGACAGTTATCCATGTGCAGGTCAATACATGCTTCTTTTTTTTTTTTTAATTTAATTTTTTTTGGCGATGAGGAGAGGAAGTGTTCTTACACAGCTGAGATGTGGCTGAAGACTTCTGGAAGCCCTCAGACCCTCTTCGATTGTTTACACACTCCACTCAAGCATCCTCCCACAGATAGACTCAGCCCGGCTTCAGTTTGTTTCAGCAGTCTGTTCTTCACAGGTATTTTCCTTCACTGTTGGCTTGCTCCGTAGCTTCCACAGTGGCATCACTGCATAATTGCTCTGAAAGAAATACAGTTGTCCATTGTATGGAACAGCTGAAGTGCTTTACAAATGTGTGAAATCTAGCCCTGCTATTAGACCTCTGTCGGTAAATAAAGGTGGTCGACAAATTTTTTGCACTGTCAATTTTTTTTTTCCTTCCCCCGATGTCTGTATTTTACTGAAGTATATGTCCAAACATCGCTGGTAAAAATATTTGAACAGGTGTGAATAATACCCACATGAGGCCGTTGTGCACTATTCTTTATTTGACTACTCGACTCCTGTCACATGTTCGGTGGGCTTCAAGAGAGACCCGAGTATGGCGCTGCAGTTAAGGCTATGGAGGGTTCAGCGTGGATCAGGGGAAGTCAAAATGAATTCTTGCAGGCCATGAGCCCTTCTGGATCAAAAGTGATGCATAATGAGGAGCTGACAAGTCTGGATATTTTCAGCCTTTTTGAAAATGTTTTTGGTTCTCCAATAAAGTGTAAAATGAGGAATCGCTAGGTCAGCAAGTTTGAAACGGATCTTATGATGGCACCGGCTCTAAAGATGGGAGTTCAGTCCTGAGCTTAAAGACGGGCTGACCGCAGAGAGCTTCCTCCTCCACTCCCTCCGGTGCGCAACGAGAAACGCCCAGCATGATCTCCAGATCCTGGGGATTGAAAAAAAAAGACAGGATCATAGGGTTCACCATCGATGCCCGCTCTGGCCCGTTATCTACAGGGTCTGCAGACATGGAGGTGCACCGGCTCAGCTTCACCAAGTCCGTGTCCCATTTTGAATCAGATTTGTATTCTTGGATTGAAGGTTGAATTAGACATGAATCTGCTGAGTGTTTGATATATCCAATAGTTATGTTTTCCTTCACTGCTCAGCACGGCTGCTAAATGGCTTCCTTCTGTCAGCGTTACCAGTCTGTCTGTCCCCCTCTGGCCTCAGCGGCTGCACAAGCTGTTGCTCTTCAGGACTGCCATCCATTGTTTTTGTTTTTGGCACAATACTGAGCAAACTGAGCTAGTTACGTAAAAAAATCTGAAAGGTCAGAGTCGGGAAATCCACAAAACCGCCACAAAGGGGCGACAATGACAGCGCCGCGCTTAAAGCACAGTTCCGGAAGCTCCTGTGATAAATCTGCATATTCATTGCATTTCACTCGGTTGCATAAACAAGGAGGTATTCCTAGAGTAGCAAAAAATACCTGATGTACTGTGGCAAGAAAAACCGAGAAGACATAGGGATTAACTGGTCAGATCTTTACGTCGCTACATGTGCTTAAGCTGCAAAAATCAAACTTATTTCTCGCCCCAACATTCACACTGCTGGGTCTAAAAATGAACCCACTGATTCATAACTAAAACAAAAACTAATTAGACAAAGATCTTTGAATGCCTTAAGTCCAGTTAATTGAAGGCGTGGTTTAGAGCCACGTTGATAAAAGACACTTGCAGTTTGAGTTTGCTGTTCATATTAGTGGACTGATGAAATCGTTTTGTTGTAGGACTAGGTGGTCCTAAACCAGGAAAAGTTGGGTGATGCTACTGGGAACGTGTTCTGGACTGATGAAGCAAAAGTTGACAAAAAGGACACAGGTTACCTAACAGTGAAGTAGGGCGGAGGCTTCCTTCATTTCAACTCATCAGAAATCATTGAAAGGAAAATGAATTTTTAAGTTAAGTAGCAGCTGGGTGACCACAACCATCTCACTAAATCAACCACAGGCTTCAGAAAAAGAAAGTCCACCAGCCAGAACTCCGGTTGTTCCCCCCACAGAAGGGAATGTGTGGAATAATCTCCTCAAGGGAGCTGTCCACCCCAGACACCTTACAGCTTTGTGTGAGTGGGACTGTAAGGAAGAACGGTCTTTATCCCGTTATGAATTCCCTCTCAAAACATTGTGCAGGTCTGACCCAGAGCTACTGGAAGTGCTTTTTGAAGGTTTATTTATTTAATTAACTTCAAAAGTTTACTTTGTTTTTCAAACCGTACTGTGAATATTTAACAGGTGTGTTAGAGAGGCTGTCTATTACTTATCATAGTGTCTTAGATGAAGATCAGACTAATATTTTAAGGTTAAATAATACAGAAAACCAGTTTATTCGAAGGAGCTCACAAACGTCTTTCCTATTATTGCATGCTTTACTATTACGTCAAATCACCCTCGGGTCTGTTTCTGCCTCAGGGACCACCTGCATGGCTGCTGACATTTGAGAATAAACATTAGCTGTTTTGTTTAAAGAAATCAAATATTGCAAATTTTCTTTTCTTTTTTCTTTTTAATTGGGACAATGCCCCTTTTTCTTAGATGAGACTGAGGTAGGATGAAAGCATGACCGATAATGTAATAAAAAAATAAGCATTTCAGATGTGCTTATGATTTTAGGACAAAGAACATTTGAAGAAGTTACAGCAGAAAAATGACAAATATAAATTAAAACATGGATATCCATCCATTACCTATACCTGCTTACTCCTTCGCAGGGTCACAGGGGTCTGTCGGAGCCTATCCCGGCGCATTGCAGGCGAAAGGCAGGGTTACACCCTGGACAGGTCACCAGTCCATCACAGGGTCACATACAAAGGTGGACAGACATGCACACTCACATTCACACCTACGGGCAATTTGGAATGATCAATTAATCTTCATGCATGTTTTTGGACTGTGGAAGAAAGCCGGAGTGTCTGGAGGGAACCCACGCAAGCTCGGAGAGAACATGCAAACTCCACACAGAAAGACCCACAGGGCCGGAAATAGAACCAGGCCCAATATAAATCCCTCTATTCAAGCTTAATAAATCACAATACATCTTGCTGCCTGTATTTCAGTCATGCTTAGTGTGTCCATTGGCGTTCAATGACAAAAACCATAGTAATGCATGAAATTACTTCTGCATGACTGAAGCTGAGACTTCAGCAAGAGAATTCCAGGTTCAGTTCTGGTTTCAGTAAGAAGGGAGGTAGTTCATGCAGACCTCAAAGAGGAGCTTGACCAGAAGAAAACAAAAAACTTTTCACAGTTTCTGGTCTCGTCTTCTTGGCTTTCAGTCTTCTGACAACCATTTTAGTCTCTGAAAAGTTCAGGTTTCAGTCACATGCAACGTTCTGTAAGAAGTCACTGCAGTCGATTTTCACTGCATCCAAAGTGAGCTTCCCTCCAAACTCCAGTGGCTCCATGAAGATGTTGTGACTGGGGAAGAAATTAATGTCAGTGAACTCCTCCTCCTCATTTTCATCCCAGTCGCCCGTGTTTCCTGGCCCTTGTGATGGGAAGTCGTCGAAGGTGGAGTTTGTGTCCGGCGAGGTCTGCGTGTTGTTGGAGCTGTCCGAGTCGTGGGAGAAGCTCTTGATATAGGTGGTCAGAGCCGGATACAGCAGTCCCGGCAGCTCAGTGTCTGGGCTCAGGTTGGTCAGGAGAGGGAGCTGTGAGGAGATGTTTGTGGGTACAGAGGTGTCACTAGTCTGCTTGAACACCTCCTCCACATGTACCAGGTTGGCATCTTCATTGCTTTCCATCAGAGCGGTGTTAGTGAACGGGAGATGGACTATCATCTTGCCCTATTCGGAGAAAAGACACTTACTGAAATGAACAATGACGGCTGTGCGACGGCTGAAATTTCTGTCCTTTTACATAACTACCTGCTCTACTTTGCAATCTTGCGCCCACTTGCTGTTTGCAGGATCTGGCACGACTCTAGGTGTGAAAAACTGGAGTAACATCCAGAACCTGAAGGAGGAATGTTTGAAACTGCTGAGCAGCGCTGCGTGGAAACATTTTAGAGTAACACAAGCAACTATTGCTTTCTGCAGTGTAAACACCCAAAACAACAAGTGTTAAGCATACTTCTGCATCTGACAAAAGATATTTAAAGTTGCCGTTGCACACGTACCTCCTCTTTAGCGCTGAACTCTGGCACAGACAGAGGAGAAACGGCGCCGTCAGGGCGGCGAGCACATACACTGCCAGGAAGGACAGTTGGCTGTCTTCTGTAACGGCGACAGCCAAACACAGGCGTGAGATTACAGCACTTGGCTCCTTTGATTTTAAACAGTTAGGCAAATTATAAAAATAAATGTTGTAGGTATTAACGGTTATTCCTGCACTAGAGCAGGGCAGTTTAGACTACTAAAAACGTCAGAAAAATCTAGAAAATGGTAATAACTCGTATGTGTTTGGCCTATACTGAAGGTTTAAGCCCTTTAGAAAAGAAAAAAATAAATAAGGTGCACCAAAGAAAGAGTATTTTGGAAACTTATTTCAGTCAGTGGGTTAAAACTATAGTTTTAACACACTTTTTGGAGAAGCCTGGTCTGATTTAACAAGCAGCACATTTAAAATTTAGAGAGCAAAGTGAGCAGACCGACACAAGGTTTAAACGGTCTACACCTTTGAAATGAAAAGATACTCAAGAACTTTATACTTTTACTCACTTTTTACTTGTACTTTTACTTTATATTAAAGAGAAAAATACTCAACAATATTCACCTGATTGCTGAAAGGAACATTACAGTGTTAAAACCCTTGATTGTTATATGATAAGGAAGGCGTACGCTTGTCAGGAACCAAAACTATGTGAATCAAAGCAGTTTGCTTTTTGGCAAAATGGCCACTAATGTTAGCACAGGGAGTAACAGAGCTACGTCAAAATAAACAGCTATTTTAAGACCCTGACAAAACTCCAAAATTATTATTATCATTATTATTATTCCTGTGATAGTGTGGCTAGGGTTTCTGCAGACAAGCTGAGCTCATTCTGACTTTATCAGAATCCAGAAAGTGGATAAAAAGTTTGTCCAGTAAATGCGTCATGCAAACTTCAGCCATGGCCAGAAGTTTTGAGAATGGCACAAGAATAGGTTTTCACAAGGTTTGCTGGCTCAGTGTTTTTAAGAGCTGATTGTCAGGTGTCAGTGTAATTACAAACATTTCACAAGCGTTAACGGCTTTTATTGAGAGTAGCACTGTGGCCCTTCTTTTTCAAGACCTCTGCTACTCACTCTGACATGCTGTCAACGTCTGGGCCACATCCTGATCAGTGGAAGTCCATCCTCCCATACTCGATGCTTGTGCTCTCAGAGGATGGTTTGGTACTACTCTTCATTCATGGCTGTGTTCTTAGGCAAAACTGTGAGTGAGCCCAGTCCCTTGACTGAGAAGCTACCCTAAACATGGATGTTTTGCTGTTGGTATGACACAGATGGTAGGACTCATCTTTTCGTCTTCGGACAAACATTTTTTTCCAGACGCTCCAAATAGTGGAGAAAGGAGACTGGTCAGACAAAATTTATTTCACAGCGTCCTCAGCAGTCCCTGTACTTTTGTAGAATCAGTCTGTCACTGATGTTCTTCCTGAAGAGAAGTGGTTGCTTTGCCACCCTCTTGACACCAGGCCATCGTCAGAACGTCTTCACCTCATTGTTCACGCAGATGCACTCACTCCTGCCTGCTGCCATTCCTGAGCAAGCACTGCACCGATGGGGACCTAATCCCTGAATCAACTTCAGGAAACGGTCCTGCGTCCTGCTGGACTTACATGGGCTTCCCTGAAGACCTTCTTCAGGACAACTGAACATCTCTTCTTTCAGTTCTCAATGATCCAATAAATGGTTGGTTTAGGTGCAATCAAACATCTTTGCCTGTGAAGCCCCTTTTTTGTGCCAAGCAGTGATGAGTGCATGCCCTCGCAACTAAACTATGGTTAGCAGAGGATGAGCAATGATTTCAATCACCAGCCTCCTTCTAAAGCGTCAGTCAGGATGAAAGAGTGATTTCCATGGCAAATAGGGACTTTGAAATTAGTTGGAATTCCTCTGAACTATATATGCAAAGTCCCATCAAACTGAAGCAGCAGAGATTGTCGAAAGCAATACTTGGGTCATTCCAAGGTTATAATCTCTCCTTCAAGGGTCTTTTTAACTACAGAATGTTCCTTTAGATGACTACTAACTTTTTAAAGTATCTAATAATTTTTCAAGGTTTTAACAAATAGTAAGCTTTTTAAGAGTGTGATGCTTTTTATCAATATGAAATTGTTTATCTAAAGAGACAAGAAATTTAAAAAAATATTATTTATATTTCCCAAATATGTAAAAGAAGTCCTTTAAGTTTTGAAAATAAATAAATAAAATGAAAGTAGGCTTACGCTCAATGAAGATCTTGATCTTTTGCCCTGCAGGGCCTTCTCCCTTGGCAGTTGAAGCACTCATCCACATGCTGTAGACATCTGGAGACAGATCTTTGATTATGTAAGTCTTCTGTGGTGCTCGCACGGTGCCTGAAAAAGTGTAGACACACACAGCAGGGAGGAGGGGAGTCATTTTCAAAAAAAAGATCACTCATGCATCTGTCTGCAGGCTTCATGCAAACATCAATTCAAAGGTAGATACTTCAGTCACATTAGAAACTGAAATTGAAAACCGCAACAAACAAACAAACAAATAGGGTATTTACAGCAGATTATATTTGAGTTTCCTCATTTTCCCCTTACTTCACTCCGAGAAAGATTAGTCTGCTCCAATATTTTCCTGAAAATAAAGCGTTTTTTTGTGCGAACATAACAAAATGATGAAACTACCACTTTCTTTTCATGAGTAAGTAGCACTTACTCATGAAAAACTCGAGTGCAGTAAACAAGCAAGTAAAAAAGAGCGACAACTCTGTGCTTTTGCACCACACTGTTTTAACATGATACCACATCCTCTGCAAACAACAGAGAAAAAGCCATCATGGCACACATGATTTATATATCACGGAGCTTTCTCCCTCACTCGATTCATTTTTAAGTGATGAATTAGTATCACAAATACAGTTAGAGAAAACCTAACTGAAAACCACGTATAAAGACAGAGTTTTGCCATTGATATGAACCACAGTTGCTCTTACGAAGCGTCTTGTGTCCACTCCTGTTCTCTAGATAGATGGTGTACATGGTGATGCAGCCTCTTCGCTGACCCCTGGGGAGCTCCATCCAGGTGATCGTCACTTTGTTTCCCTCCACCTTCTCTTCAAAAGATGGACCATTTTCTGGAGCTGCAAACAACAAGCAACCTCCTAAAACACTGACTATGATAGACCCATTGCTCTAAACTTTGTCTCAGTATGTGTAGAAATTGCTAAATAAACAGCAAGCTGACAACACTCCTGAATCATACCCGACTCCACAGTGGCGACTCCTTTAAATCTGGTCTTACTCGCTGAGCTCTTATTATGGAAGACATACACTGCTCCCTCATAGCACTCATATGGCCTAATTCCTGCATAAAGGAAGATGGTGAAGAGAACATATAAGGATTATGGAGGAGGGAAAGGGATCAAAAGCTCTTTTTTTAATAAAGTAGCTGTCCACCGGGCTTCTGCTATGTAGCCACCCACCTGTGATGACAGCATGGGTCTCATTCTTGCCCAGTTTGACCCATCTGAGCTCCTCCAACTTGAGGCCCTCTGGGTACCACTCCAACACATACTGGGTGGGGGCAGTTTCAGGTTTCCTCCAGGAGATGGCGATAGCATGATTGGATGCTTTTGCTAGCAGATCAAGATCCAGATGAAGCTTGTCTGAAACGAGGTAAGCATGTATTCGAGTACACTAGTGAGCTGGAAAGGAACAAAAGTTACAGATGCATCTTTAACTGTCCTTTTTTGGAGTTCCACTCATAATCACATGGAAGTGGGTTATGGACGGTTTTTAATCTCCCTGGATAATCTTGGAGAGCATAAAACAACAAGTGTTTGGAGATTTAGTTGTTTGTTCTCTTACTTACCTTCCGTGTGACATGTTGTTATGGTGGCAGGAGGTGATGACCCTTTGGAGTTGCGAGCCCACGTCGTCACTTCACAGTCAGCACAGTATGGAAGTGAATAACTCCTGGCATCAGCGCTGACATTAATGGTGTCAATCGCGTTTCGGCTGTTAACTCTGATTGCATAATCAAGGATCTTCCCTCTAGACATGCTGGCCTCCTGCAATTGGAGCAATGTTTAAACGTAAATCTTCACTTCAGTGCCATATTCAGTCAAGTTTGTTTATTTTTTTGTTCATGACTGAAGGATGCAGGGTAGAAGGAAAATGAAATGATTATAGGAGCTATTGATTTATAGGCCACTCAAAAGCAATCACACTGCCAAGATGAGTATAAAAGACACATCATTTCTGTTCAGGTCTTCTTTTTCTTGTAAACCGAAACTGCTGGTGTCTGCTGACAGGTTTCACTTACCTCTCAGTGTCTGTATTGTGGCATTAAAAGAACAAAGGTGTGCCTGTGGTAGAAGGTGGAAATGTGTATTGTGTATGTGTGGATATCACACATAAGACATGGTCAAGGTTTGACATTTAGTTTATGCAGAACAAAGCAGGAAGATAAGAAAGTGTTACTAAGGCTACAGCACCGCACAAACACACAACAACAGAGAGAGAGAAAGAGAGTTGATCCCTGGAGACATGAAAACCCTCAGACTTGTGACATTCAAAAGAGTTACATGCTGCTGTGCATTGTAGCTATTCAATGATAAAGGATGGTGATCCTTCAAATCTAAACATCATTCAAAACTACAGTACATGATTTACTTCTGATACGTACAGATTTTTGTCAAAAATGTAATATGTAGTACAACCCAATTTCCAAAAAAGTGGGACTGTGTCAAAGGTAAAAAAAAAAAACCCAGAATGTCAACAAATCTCATAAACCCATATTTTATTCCCAGTAGAACATTAAAAACATATTAGATGTTGACACTGACAATTTACTATTTCATGGAAAATCCATCCATCCATTTTCTATACCCACTATCCTTTTACTGGGTCACAGGGGTCTGCTGGAGCCTATCCCGACTCATTACAGGCGAGAGCCAGGGGTCCACCCTGGACAGGTCGCAAGTCTATCACAGGGCTTCATGGAAATTATTAGATGATTTTGAATTTGTTGGCAGCAACACATCTCAAAAATGTTAGAACGGAGGCAACTAATTAGGTTAATTAGCATCAGCTTAAAAAACATGACTGTATAAAAGGAGCCTTGCAGAAAGGCAGAGCCTCTGAGATGTAAAGACGGGCAGAGGTTCATCAATCAGTGGCAAACTGGGTCAGAAAACTGTTCAATGATTTCAGGAGAATTTTAAAATTGCAAAGACTATCAAGATACCAACATCTGCAGTGTATAATATCATCAAAATATACAAGCAATCGCGCAGGGGAAAAGGTTGAAGGTCAAAAGTGGAGGCTTGTGATTTTCAGGTCCTCAGGCAGCACTGCATTAAAAACAGACCTGATTATCTACTTTGTGGATTCAAGAACACTTCCAGAGATCCCGGTCTATGAACACAGTTCACCGTTCAATCCACAAATGCAGCTTACAGCACTTTCAAGAAAAGAAGAAGCCATATGTGAACTTGAGCCAGAAACACCACCATCTTCTCTGGACCAAAGCTAATTTAAAATGGCAAATTTTTTAAATTATTTTTGGAAACCATTGGATACTGTGTCCTGCAGACTTTAGAGGAGAGGAATCATCCAGCGTGTTATCAACACTTAGTTCAAAAGCCTGCATCTCTGATGGTATGGGGTTGCATTAGGGGCTATGGCGTGGGCAGCTTCCACGTTTGGAAAGGCACCATCAATCCTAAAAAGTGTATGGAGGTTTTAGAACAATGTGTCTTTCGGGAAGAACTTCCATATTTCAGCAAGACAGTTCTATACCACACACTGTATCCGACGCAACAGCATGGCTTTGCAGGAGAAGAGTCCAGGTGCTGAACTGGTTTGCAAATCATTGCATTCTGGTTTTAGTTACACTTTAAACACCATCTTAACTTTTTTGGACAGTTGTGCAATCTACAGTATATAAAAAAAAACTCAGACGATGTGCTACTTCCCAAAAGAAATTCCAGTATTCAACTAACCAGTCTACCTTGCACAATGTATCCCATACTGCAATGGGCCACTATAGCAGAAGCAGGTCACTGCAGACTTGTGTGACTTGTTTCTGCATTTACAGAAGGGGATGTGGTGTGAGGGGTCAGAATATCACACCAGATACTGAAACCAAAGGTTCATCTTTCAGGACTAGTCTCACTGTATTATTAGATAACTTTGATCAACATATAAAGTTAAATATATAATTTACTAAGACATTTTATTTCTGAAGTCTTAATCTGCCTAACTTGGGGAATATTCATACAATGTTTGAAAGGATATTTTTTCAGAAATCCTGCGAATTCTGAGGGAGGTGTTCATAAAGTTTAAGTACTAGTGTATTATAAACTCTTACGTTGACGTAAAACAAACAAACAAAAAAAAACCCCCAAAAAAAACATATTTGGAAGACTTTTAGATTATATTTTAAAGCTACCTTCCAGAAGACTCTCGTGGACCTGAGGTCAGATGCATGGGTGAACCAGACGTCCAGTACTTGGGCAGGGGCTGAAAAACAAAATAACGCATTCTTTAAAAACCGACAAATGTCACATGTGCAGCTGTTTGTTTCCTGTTATTTTTGAGGAAACTGGACTTTTCACATCGTAAAGGGTGTGAACATTTAAAATGAACATTTAAATCAGATAAGATGACGAAACTTAGTTTCAACAGGACAGAACAAACACCTTTTTATTTTTTTTAAATAATCTCATTGCCTTAACTTGAAAAAATATTAGATCACAAACACTAGGGGTGCCTGAGTGACATCACTTTAACTGCACGTGAACTCACGACGAGTTTAAATGCATTGAAAAAATAGAAAATTACAACTTTACAAATTTTTTAAATGTTAAAAATCACACATTTCACTGCACTGTTACTGATGAGTAATCACTGTTTGTACTCTTAATGTATCTTTAAATAGATTATTATTTCAAAGTATTTGAAATCCTAAATTTAGTTCTCAAATGACCTCCTAGTAAAATTTGCACTTCTATGAAAGGATATTACTATTTCCTGAAAACGATAAAATCAATCAGGTTAATTTCTTTAAGCACAGTTAATGTATATCAGTAAGTCTATTTTACCATTTACCATTGTCCTGGATTAAACCTGGATTAACAGGGTCTGTCACTAAATGGAATATAAGCAACAAGAGATATTCTTTCTGGTTTGTTTTCGGGTTCGCATCTATTTTTTTATGTACACATAATTGCTATGCAAAGTTCCAAAACCTGCGGTAGTTTATTTTCTCTGCCCCTGAACTGTCAGACGCAACTAATTGTATTGAAACGTTCTTCCTTCACATGTTTACATCAACCTGGAACAAATCTGACATGGTTAGTCTGGCTTTTCTTTATTGTAGAACAAATTATTTAACCTATTGTTGTAGCTTTCGGTTTGAAAAAGAAAAGAAAAAACAGGTATTTTTTTTTACGCTGTTACCAATTGCTGTAACTAGAAGCGTAAAACCTGCCACAGCTGCACATTCATGACATTATGACACGTGCATATCTTCACACCATCAGTAGTACAACTAAGCGGAGACATTTTCCATAAGGCTGCGCTTTCTTCTTTACTAACTTCTGAACGTCTTGCTTAATGTTTCAATTCACGTCTTCGTAAGAAAGTGCAAACATTTCTTCTTATCACTTAAATCTGGCTTTGTTTTCTGGACACAAACCAATTGGACCTGTTTGGGTGGTTCCGGAGTAACCTTCAAGGAGTCAGCGGTGAGCTGATAACTACATTAAAAACCAGAGACTGAGTGAAATGTAACTGATAGTTTACACTGATAAAAAGCTGCCGTTTTGATTGAAGACTGAATGAGTGGTATTTTTAATCAGGAAATGCAATAAATGTGTGTAAATCTTTGAACGGTTTCTACAGAACTGCTCGTGAGCACACAACGGCTTACCCTCTTCTTGAGTAGAGCTTGAAACCTCGGCGCTCCACTGACTCCACAGGCCTGTGCTGAATTTGGATCTGGCTCTGAAACGGTACCGCCTGTAGGGCTCCAGAGAGGAGACTGAACAAGCCAGGGATGAAGTCATCTGCACAACCTGTAGGTCATCAATGCAGTTGATTCAAACCCAACTGTGGACATTAAAACTAACAGCTTGAGTCTTTTTCTTGTGTTAGTTGGCCATTATGAACACACATAAAGAAGACACTTAAGGTCAAATTCCAGCTTGTTTCAAAGACTGATGTGTCATTGTGAATTTACTTTACACATCCGCCTCACCACTCATATCTACCTTCAGCTCTGAATCAGCAGAAGAAAACGAGAGCTGTTCATCCAGATACTGCATATTTTTAGCCAAGTCTCACAAGAAAGCTTGTAGCAGGTACAGTGGTCTTGGTACTAAGGTCCATCCATCCATTTTCTACTCAGAAAATGTATGAATTTCCACCTCAGATGTGTTTTGAATTCCGAAGCCCAACCTTTCCAGCATGAGAGTAGATTAGAAAAGCGAAAGGACTGAGAAAAACACGTCAGATGGACATGCTTTCATGGAACAAAACAGAGATTGCCTTGAGATGTTGGATCTATACATCCTCGTGTCTGACATCAGCAGCGGTTATGTAATTACTTGTGTTTCCTTCAGTTTTTTTTGTTTTGGTTTTGGTTTTTGGGCTCAGAGCAGGTATCATCAGACTGATATCTGATTGTTGCCAGCTCTTTCCTGTCATCCAACTACGCAAACCTATTGAGGCAGAAGCGCGCCCTGCATCATCCTGGTTCTACTGGAGATGTCTTCGTGTTAATAGGGAGTCGTTCCTCTCCACCACCACCTCGTGCACAATCACGAAGGAGGACTGAATTGCAGTGAAGATTCATTGCAATCTGTTGTGCTCCTTATCTAGGCTGTTTTATAAAAATGTACAGTACATGCACTTAAATGGTATTGAACTGGTCTTAACTGAATTTTAATTAAACTTAACTGGGCTGTATTTGTTCAGATTGCATTGAACTTTTGTATTTTCAGTCTAAAGTTCCTTGAGATGACTTCTGTTGTAAATTAGTGCTATAAGATAAACCCAGTGGAACTGAAATAAGCTGCGTCTATTTATTTACAGAGCAAAATGAAGCAAACATAGTCTGGGTCCATTTGTTTTAAACTGCAACATATTTGGCCATTTAATATGACATTTTAATTTACCTTTTGCAATTTGTACATGCCATTGGCAGCCACTGATTTTTAAAGTTATGAATAGATTCAGACGGTTCAAACGTCTTACCGAGTGTGGATCAGTTGTCCACTGCTGCTGCGGTTCTGATCTGTACTGGATCTGCAGGTGCAGAGTCCTCACAAACAGCTCCACTTTGATGACGCACTTCCTTGAAGAGCACTCAGGCTGTCCGAGGACGGGCGTTGATGGCATCACTGCCCGGGCCAACACAACAAAACATGAGAAATTACAAACAAAAATATGCAAATGTTTTAATATTTCCATGATTATTGGGAGTGACGTCAACCACAAAGGTAAATACATGAGTAAAAACCAAACGTTTCACCTCAGCTTCAACATGTTTTTGCGTTAACAAACAACTATAAACTGCCATTATCCGTCTTACCAATGTCACTGAGTGTGTAGTTGACAACAGAGGACTCCACAGAGCCCAGTGGATTTTGGGCTTGAACCCACACTGACATTTGCTCAACCGATCTGGACAGTTTGAAACTAGCCGACAGCGACTCAGTTCCTTTACTGGACACGTTGTGCAGAACTGGGCCTTCTGTGTGGTTTCCAGATCCAGTTCGCACCCTGAAACCCACAAAACCAAGTTTCAGCTGAAACCATGAGATTGCATATACTTTATTATGATATTATTGAGGAGTATATCATAACTTTACTGACCAAAGCATGAAATGATTTGGAAGATAAGTCTCCCGTCCTCTGTTCCAAGTGCAGACCACATCTCCATTCTCATTTTTTAAGACGTTGTAGATGCATGAAATGTCTTTTGGGCGATCTGGTGGATCTGGACACCAAAGAAAATCCATGAGAAACAAATAAAGTATTGATATTGTGTGAAAGAACAAAAAGGTTTCAAAAATGTTTGACACTGTATAATATATTCTTAAAAAAACAACAAAAAAACAAATGTTCCATAAGCAAGGACGAGCAATGGTAGCTTTTGTGAGTTAGTTATTTGTTCGAATCAACTTGTTCATATTTTTGAGTGCATGTTTCAGTTGAGGGAGTTACCATGCTGCATGTGTTTAAAAACAGAATATAAAAAACAACAAACTGTCACACCTCTTTGGTGAGAAGGTTGATTTAACTGTGAACTTTAACTGTGCCTCTTCAACACCTCTTAAAACGTCAAGAGTTTTCTGTGAATTCAGTTTTGAAAGATCATCAATTACATTTGCATGGCACTTTATAATCTATGGAAACTCATGAAGCATGCAGGCACCCATGTGAAATATCACTAAAATACTGAAAACCATCATATTGGTTGAAATGTTTCAGGGAAAATGAGCTTTCCTGCTCACTTACATCCAGCTGAGATGTCCAGTCCGCAGGGGTCCATTGCAGGCTGACAAATGCAGTGACAGCTGTATGTTGTTCTCTTAGCTATGTTTACCACATTTAAATATATGGTTGTAAGATTCAGCTCTTTGTGATTCTGCTGTTTGGGAGGGTGATTGTGATCGCTGTACATGGATCCCTGACACTTGCAGTCGAAGGTGCAGTAAACCTTGAAGCTGGAACCTCGATGCACCACAGATCCAGAACTGGACGAGAGGACGCAGGATGTCTCACCTAAAAGCAGAAGTCTTAACTGGATTTTTTTCCAACCTTCAATTCAATTCTAAGGCACTCGTGCATTGCACAAAATTGATTGGCACAACTATCTATCTATCTATCTATCTATCTATCTATCTATCTATCTATCTATCTATCTATCTATCTATCTATCTATCTATCTATCTATCTATCTATCTATCTATCTATCTATCTATCTATCTATCTATCTATCTATCTATCTATCTATCTATCTATCTATCTATCTATTTATCTATCTATCTATCTATCTATCTATCTATCTATCTATCTATCTATCTATCTATCTATCTATCTATCTATCTATCTATCTATCTATCTATCTATCGTTTTTCTAAAACGGGTTATCATGACGTGGTTTAGTTATCTTACATTCAGTTCCCAGCATACAAAGATAAAGTAAACGCTGTGAAGAGTCCAAACACTAAAGTGTGATGTTACAAATGTGTCTGAGCTTACCCACGCAGAGCTGCACGGCCAGCACGGTGACTGCGATGACAACGGGCCATGGCCAGAACATTGTCAAAAATAGGCACCAGAAACTGCACAAGCGTCTTACATTGTACTGGAGCAGCTAGTTCCCCTTAAAACAAGCACATGCACGCAGACATATAAATACATGAAGTAGTCTATATAAATATATATATATATATATATATATATATATATATATATATATATATATATATATATATATATATATACGACGCCTGCAAGTAGAGCCACATATTTAGTATGAAAAAGACTTTTTAAGTTAATTTCTAGAAAATAATTTACTGATTAACTCGATTATATATATATATATATATATATATATATATGAACAGCGATAATTATTAGGACACATTTGAAGTATAGCGGAGTTGCCAACTAATTGCGCCACAGCCTCATCTGCAGCTGCGTAAAATACCACGGTGCCACAAACTGGGAGGTAAAAATACAAAAATACTCACCAGATCCTCACATCCGACCATTAAATACACGATTCTCCAGGCATGTTGGGAGCATTTATCCGTCATCGTATCTGACTAAACACCCTCATGTAGTACAGCGAGTCCACAAAAAGACATGCGTGCTGGTTGCGGCAGCCTCTGCAGGGACGTGACGAGCATCACAGACCACAGTATGTCACAGTTCGTCAGCCTCTCTCACACACACCACTCACCACCACCCATTCTTTGCTTCTTTGCATATCAAAATAGTTCATGTTATGAAAAAAAAAACTGAAGTAGACTTTCTAGACATTTAGGACGCAAGGTTGAACTGTGCGTCTCATCTGATTATTGCTCTAATATGTGATTTGTATTATAAATAAATACATTTGGGTGCGTTCGTAGTTTTCTGAAGTGTTTTATTCACAATCCGTGACAATGCCAGTTTGCAGAAAATATAATAATAAATCTAAAACTCCTCGGGGAAGATGTGCGCTCTGATTCAGATGATGAACATCTTCACATAGATGTTTAAAAAATACTTTACAGCGCCTGGAAGCGCACAACAAATCTACAGATGGATTGACGTCCTCAGATTTTCCACACAGCCTCAGTTGTCGCTCTATCATCACATCCCCACGTGGTTCCATTTGGGACTTTCCCCCCAATTCCTGTAGCTACAGGCACAACTTGATGTAAATGAAACATAGCCTACCACCAGCGTTAAACATCAGCAAAAAAAAAAAAAAAAGATTATAAATGAGTCTTCAAAACATTGAGAAAACTGGAAATTGCTCACAACCTCTGTGTGTCTCTAGAAGGAGGTACTCTCCTAAAATTCTGATTATCAAGAAGGAAGTGAGAGTACTCTCAGGAAATGATTTAAAAAAAAAAAAAAAAACGGTGTTCAGCTGGAGGTGTTTTGTGTGAGTAGTAGCCTACTGAGGGTTCAGAAATACATGGCTGCCATCACTGCATCAACACGAACCGGTGGCTGTGGCGGGGGAATCCCAACCTGAGTTTTTTTTGGTTTTTTAGGTATGTTTTGGAATAATTTGGAGCTTGTTTCACTTCACTGCTCACAAAACACAGTGGCTAAGATGAGAAACATGCTGTATAAGATATTTGCTTTGACTCAATACCAGTGAAGCTCCTCAATGTGACATAACGGACACTGCAACGGCTTTTCAAATACAACTCCAATCCCCCACAAAAACTGGCAGCCTATGCCGTGTAGATGTAGATCGAACAGATCTGCAAATCCCATAGACACACATTTTATTCACATAAAAACACATGAAAGATTTACAATTCTTAATGTGAGAAATATCACCAAATACTTACAATAAACAACATTGGTTCATTTTCAATCAGCACGTCTAAACAAAGATGGAATATGAGAAAAAGTGGTATGAAAACCAACCACCTGGAGAAACATCTAGAACAACTAACTAGTAGCATGAAAACATGAAAAGAGCGTTTCCATAGAGCCAGAGTCGCTCAAACGTAACAAAGGGCAACGATAAAGTTTATAGATATTGCGAAACGATTTTAAAATAATGTTGCTCAGGGTAAAATGGAAAAGAGTATTAATATCTGACCATCTACAGTACATACTATCATCAAAAGAGTTTGAGTATCTGAATCTTTGTGTCAAGGTCACACTCAGTGCTGATGTCCATGAGCCTCGGAGCCTCGGGGGGCAGGTGTTCAAACATTTTATTGTACATGGTTGTATCATTGTCTGTGAAATGGACACCTTGTAACTCTGGAAAGGAACAAGCAATGCTGAAAGTTAAATGAAGGTCTTACAGAAATATGTGCTCCCATCCAGACAGTGCCTTTTTCAGGGAAGACCTTGCATCTTTCAGCAAGACGCTGCTAAACCAGATTCTGCACCAATTCCAAAAAGCATGTTTTGTTTCACACGAGCGGACAACTGGCCTGCAGTCCAGAACTTTCCGCAACTGAGAACATTTAGCTCATCACTTTGAAACATTTTTACATATTGAGGTAGAGATGATGTCTGCTTTCCAAACACTAACTGGCAGCTGGTTAAACAAGAGAGGAGGCTGAAAACTTGATGCTTTGTCACTTGTTTTACTTTTGGAAACTGTGGGAGCCACAGGTAAGTCTGCAGTTCGAGAGCAAGTTCTCTCTTGGGAATATATCGGACAACGAGTTCCCTAAGAAAACACGGATCTGGCCTTATTGGTTTTCATATGTCAGGAGAAGAATGAAACTGTCAACTTCAAGAAGGTAGAGAAGGAAAAGTAAAAAAATGAGCAAAGCTGGTTGCGTTCATCCTCTAAAGACAATTATTCACCTGACAGCTGACACTGGCTTAGCCCCCGCTATTAATATATAACTATAACCTGAACATTTGAGTAAACTGCTCACGTAACATAAATGGTCCTGGTGTCCAGATTCTTTATATTACATGTGTGAAACTTCTGGTTCGTCTGCATCACCAACGTGATCCTTTTTGCGCCATACTTACATTCATACAGACAGTGTCGCAGAAACAGAAAGTACATAAATGCAGATCTGAGGAATCAGGCGGCGTTGTGTTTGACAGAGCTGATTATAATTAGAGCTTACTTGATCCAGGTTTTCCTTCTGATTACTGAAGGTCACAGAGATTCTTCTTTGAATGCTATCTTGAATGCTTTAGCTGCGCCGTTTGTGTCAGTCCCATCATCCCGCCATGTCTGTGTGCTGAGTGACTTGGAGCTGGCCCAAGCTGAGGTAAGTAACCACCGCTCAATGTCGTCTGGCCTGCAGATGAGCGAGAACCAACAGCGCCAGTGGTCACTGAGCCGTCCTGCGTTAGATCTAGACAGCGAGAGTCTGCCGCGTCGTCCCCATCTGTCGTCTTTTGCAAGAAGACTTCAGTCAAGGCTCTCGTTTCACCAGCGGCGGGCCACACAAAAACACCAACAGAGCTGAGCGTCGGCCCCTGAGAGGACCCGGGGAAATTCACATCCACGCTGGACAAGAAGCCTCCAAGTAATCCTTCACTTGGACTACAATCTTCCTCTACATGTGCTGGACCATCACTCTCCTCTGCTTCCTGCAGCTCTTCCTCTAGTGGAAACTGCAAGGCAGGCTGCGGTTTGTAGCCGCCATCTTCAAGTTTAGCCCTGCTGTCTGTCATTGATAAAGATGTCCCTGTTGTGGGTTGTTCAGATCCAGTCGGGAACACCTCTATGTGGATGACGGGGTACACCTCATCCATCTCCTGGGAGAGTATGATGATGGGAGACAGTGGAGGGTCACTGGAGGTGGATGAGTATATGGGTTCGCGTCTGTTGTCCTGGAAACAGAAAAAAAGATAACCAAATATTAAAGCCACTCGATTGATATATTGTGCAAGTTTGGTGTTTGTGTCATACGTTTAGCACATTTCTCTCTTTTGCTGGCTTCGGTGCAGACGCCATGCAGATGCTTGTGGTGTTTTATCTACACTTATTACTCAGTTCATATTTGAGAAGGGAAAAACAGCTATGAACACTGCCAGACTCTTTCAGCTCGACTTTATTACCTGCAGTAGTCTGATGGCGTTACTGCGTCCTGGCTTTGGCAGGTTTCTGACAAGCCACGATGGACCCCAAGATACGCATTTCTGTTTGATTCTGAGACACAAAAAGTACAAATCGGCCTTTCAGTGATCACTATTAAAACAATAACAAAACATACTCTGTGCTTTATGCAATAATGATACTCATGCCAAATTGAGATTTTCACAGGAAAAAAGGCGCAGTTTCAGATGAGTATTAAGGTTTCTGTTCATGTTAACTGGGTGATATTTTGCTCATCTGGTCATGTTGCGGTGTAGCATTTCACACAAGTCAACCACAGCAGCATTCGTCCTTGTTACTGGTAAAACAAAACTTATGCACATTCAAAATCTGTTAGGAGATACTGATTAATAAATCAGCTCCGCTTATTCTCACGCTCGCTACTTTCGCTTTTGTGTAGTGTGTTGTGTCTGGTACAACGGTTTCCGCGGAAAGACGAGAGCGATGAATATTTAATATCACCTTTCTCTCACGCAACCGCAGCACAGCAGGTTGGTTACGATTACGGCGAAGATAGCAATGACGAACACCATCACGATCACCAGGCCAACTGGAGGAAATATGAAGGGAAAGACTCCATAGTTTGGCATATTTCTTAAATGTAATAAGAAAAAAATCTTTATTTTGAGGCTGGTTGGCCTCAAAATAAAACCAAATGAACAATTTTGTTTCCTTTTGGGTACTTTGGTGAAAAAAGCTGCAGAAGGACGCTGACCTCCCGGAGCTGCAGGGTGAGAGGAGATGCGACTCCCTCGAGGTCCTTCTCCGGCTGCGTTGGATGCCGTTAGCTGGAGAGCCAGAGCTCCTTCTGGACAGTCCAGCCACATCTGTCTTGATCCAGACCCAGACACTGTCACTGCAGAGAAGTAGAGGACTTGACTAGGTTGACCACAATTACTGGTGATAGTGTTAATGGATGTCGAGCTTTATATTATGCACTATGGCCGTTCCTGACTGGCTGAGGCCCGCAGAGTCGTTGTCAGTGTTGCATCTGCAGATGGTTTCATTGATTGTCCACTAAAGGATGAACTTGCAGTGGCGTAAACACTGAAGACTAAGACTGCTGTATTTGGTACAGGTGACCCGATACCTTCTACTGCTCACCATCAGGGAAAAATAATCATTTGAAAAGTGACATCTAACAAAGGGGAGGTGTATATTTGTCTATCAGGTCTGCTGGCAAACGGACTGAAAGCAACTACATAATTCTGCTCTCAACCCATGACCTGACCTTCTCTGGTAGATTTTGTTTTAGTTTAACAGCACAATGCAGATTGTGACTCGCATCAGAGGGGATTTCTGAGTATGTAAGTTCAATCGCTGCCCGCCTCCTCTCTGCCGCCACGCTTATACAACATGGACTGATGATGTTAGGTCAAAATAAAAAAAATCGTCCTCTGGTCTGACAAAACAAAATCTGAAATTGAATCTGAAAAAAAAAGTCTCCTGTGTCCTCCAAGAAGGGAAGATCTGGTGTGTTATCAGCACACAATTCCATCCTCCGGGAATGTGTAGAGACTGGAAAAAAAAATAATAACCTCAATCTGAACCCAGAAGTTTCACTCATGATTTCTAGACACGCGTCTCATCAGCCTTCGAGTGATCAGGTGATAAAGATCTCAGTACGTGCACCAGCGCACCAAAGAGTCCCCTTTCAGAATGAGGTGAAAAGTGCTTGAAACACAAAAAGTTGAAGTTCTTAAAGTGGCGCACAATAGAAATTGAAATGACTGGATTCACACGGATGCTTTGTTTACAGTCAGTCAGGAAGCAGATCTCAGGGTTAAAACAGAACAAAGGAGCCTGGGATCTGCTTAGCACTGCAAGAGGAGGAAAAAAATCAAATGATGAGTCATTTGTAAATCGTAAAGCAAGCATACAAAAGAAACTAGACAGAACGTTGAATATAATCATCTTTTCAATTTAAATCTGACAACTTCAAATCACTGAACGCAGCGCAACAGTTGATGTTCAAATATGTTCGGAGCCCAACCATCTTTACGCAGTGATATTCTGTTTTCTTTTTACCAGACCAACATTAACATTTACTTTGAGCCACAAACGTTTGCAAGTTTGCAAAGACCTCCGCTCACAGTCCAAGAGAGTGGAAGTAAAAGCTTAACTGGTTTATTAAAGATTCATGTACACGCCACACTATACCAAACTGTGACGCTGCATCTAAGTGATGAAAGCAAAACTGCAGAGGAGAGACACGTTGTGTAAAGACCCATCTAAAAGAATGAAAAAAAAAGAAAGGGCATTTAGTTCACGTGAAACATTTCAGAAACAGGAAAAGGTGCGCTCTCAGGTGTTCCTACACTGAACTTCTGGCAGCTGCGTTAGTAACAGCTTTAACCTACACAGCTTCCTGTTCGTGGTCAGAACCACAACAAGAAGAACTCAAAAAACGGTGAAAATGATGATGAACCATGTTTCCCACTTCAGTTTACTTTCAACTTGACATCGTCTCAATCTGATGTGTAAAAACTACAAACTCCTAATAAAAAAAAAGGAAACCCTCACAATGTCAGACCCATAAAAAGGCAGGCATATTGGTTATAAATGTATTTACCTATTGTAACGATACACCATAAATAAATATCAAACTGGCAAAACTGCCAAGTTTAGGTTTGAATTTCACCACGTTACGGGAAGTCTGAGCTGAAAAACCCTGCTGATGCACTGAAACTTTGAGGGAGGAGAGTATCAATGGAATGCTGGTTGCACGCTTTCCATTGTGTAACTGTGGCTTGTACTGAGACAGAATACATGCATACTGCTGCATGTACAGTTTACCACACGTGTGAGCACACAGGTGGTATAGGAAACATGCGCCTGACCAGGGTAAAGTACAAATACATGCAGTTTAAACGGGACCAGAAAGGGCAGGGCGGATGATGAGCAAGAACAGGAAACTCACTGCAAAGTTGTGCTTCCTCCGAACGTCAAATCAGCATAAATTTCTTTCAGGAGGGAGACATCCAACAGAGCAGTAAAGGCAGCTCAGTGGCTCTAGATTCAAACTAAAGGGCAAGTTTAGCCAAAATTCAAGTTGTTGTTTACCTAAGTCGTCATTTGAAATCACTTGACATTATGCCCCAATAACATTATTTACCCTAATTACACAATTGATTTAATATTGTATAAAACGCCCATCTCATTTTTGTTTCTTATACTCACAGTGATATTTAAGATGCCCACCGCTGAGTTCTGCGTTGCTGGAGTCCAGCGTCTGCAAATAGATGGTGTACTTTGTGATGAAGCCCCTCTGCTGGTCTACAGGCTGCTCATCCCACTGGATCAGGATGCGTCTGGTCTCATGTGCCAGCACGTGCAGGGTGGGAGAAGAAAGTGGCCCTGAAACACACACACACAGAGGGAATGGCACATGCACACTCCAATGAATATGTCCATGCTGTGCTACTACATCTATCAGTGGATGAACCTGGCTGAGAAATCTGTTTCTTACTCTGTTCTCTGGAGTAGATCAGCGCGGATGATGGAGCACAGACACCTCTGGTGGTTACAGCATACAGAGATACCTTATACCTCACACCTGGAGTTAAACCTGAAAGCATATTGGAACATGAAACTGCACTTTATGTCATGATCATCAAGTTTATTTGCCTATTTGATCCAAGAGTAACACACAAGTTTTTACTTTCTATACAGGAGGTGGTGTGGCGGCAGCATTAAGAAGTGCAGTTTAATAAAACGGCCACAAGAGGTCACTATTTAATCTCCTTTGTCTGTTAATCACCGCCTATTCAGAAATGGAACAGCCTATTACAAGTCGGCTAAACCTCAAAACCTCCCACTCACGACACGGATTACTAAAAATTAACTTTTTATTTTACTTTAACTATATCATTTCACAAAAGGGGTTTTTGTTTGGTAATGTTAACGTTTTTTCATTTGTGTTGTAATACAATGCCTGCTTTGTTACATGTGCATGTGTGTGTTGTTATTTGAGCAGACAGGAACTCTGCTACAATTGCTTCTAAATGATAATCATACCTGTGACCGATGTGTTTGTGAGCTCTTTTGACAGCTTTCTCCACTGCAGCATTCCTGCAGATACGCTTTTCCATTCCATCACGTAGTACAGCAGTTCCTCAAGAGTCGGCTTCCAGGACACGAGGACTGCGTTGCCGTCGTCTGAAGGAGCCAACTCCTGCAGAATAGGTCCCAACAGACCTGAACAGTTGAAACGTAATAAGTTAAGTTTCCCACAACATTGACATGTAAACTGTATTTTTCCTTGGCATGCAGCATCAACGCACCCGAGTATCTGATTTCCACTTCAGCTGGTGGAGAGGTCCCATATGAGGTTACTGCACTCACGCTCAGCGCCTGGTTTCCCGCTGGTACCTGAACTGAGCACTGGCTGGACGCAGCAGAGCAGGTCTCCTCACGGTCGTTATCCACAAAGATCTTGTACTGTTGCACCTGACCGCTGTAATCCTCTGGAGCCAGAGGCTAAGGATAAAGTCCTTTGATCAGTTATCATTAATTTGCACATAATTCATCAAGTTTTTAAGGAATAGATTTGTAATTTCAGGACTGATTTCACTCCAAAATCCACCTGAAACTCTTTAATGATGTGTTTTGCATGTAGTATGTTTGAACCATGCAACCAGCACAGTTAAAAATAACGTGCTGCGGTCTTACGAGGGGTTACATGCAGGACAATACTGGGTCTTTGGGTCATGATGAAAACTCAAGTCAAGAGAAAGCTGTTTTTGTTTTTGTTCACGACAGTCGTTGCAATATCAAAATTTAAGTCTCAACAAGAAAGGAACACTATTTTCAAAAACTGCAAACTGTTCATTGTAATGAATGAGCAGGGAAATAGATGTATAGAAAATATTTCTGACTAACCATATTTGCAGGACAATTTTAACCCATATGGTGCCTACGTGTATACATGCTGGCTGTGTAATTTTAGAAACAGGATTCATAATTCACTAAAGCACCGTACTTTCCACAAAACAGTAACATTTCTCAGCCCGTGTGTGTCCTGCTGGCCTCCTAAAGTCCTCCACACGTGGAGCTTCTGAGACGGACCTGCGGAGGAGGGAAACCAGAAGTTGTGTGTTTTGAACGATTGATAAGAAACTCTTAAGTTATCAGATGAAGACTGCCTTTAATCTGTGATCATCAAAAATGATCCACTTGCTTTTTCCAGGGCTCCTCTTCTTCACAGAAGGGCTCCATCTGCTGCAGGTGGCTCTTTGGCTGACGGGTGCGTTGTTGTCGGTCAGCCCTGACGCTGAGTCACATGCTCTCATCTGGACCTCATACACAGCCAGGGGTCTAAGGTTGTCGACTTGTATCAGACCATCACCAAGTTGTGTTCCCTCCCTCATTTCCTAAAAACAAAAGGAAATTAGGTCACTTCCTTCTGTAGACTGATGCAGAAAATGAGTGTGAAGCTACTGCAGATGGCCTGTTGTCACTTTACCCAGGACATGTCATCTACACGCAGCCTGATATGGGCTCGGAGACGCGTTGAGGTCTTCCAATGTAACAAGGCACTGCAGTTGTTCCCAAACTCGATCTTCACAATACGTGGGGTCTCTGGTATCACTGCAATACAAGAGGAACACAGCAGCAATGACTGAAAGCAGTGGTGGGCGTGCATCGTTGTTAACAGGGGTCTTAAAAGTTGAAGGGTTAAGTCTTAAGCAGTGACAGAGAGCAGCGGAGGAACTGTGCCTTCAGAGAAACGCAGCTAAAACAAAAGACGTCTGCTGATGATCCGATTACTCAAACAACGAGCGTGGAACAACAGACTGAACGCATCCCTTCACAGGATGACTCACCTATCAAGAAACATCATCAAAAAGATATAAAAATATTAATCACAAGTACTTTTGTGTTGACGTAGATGTACAGTTTCCTGAGGTACTAGTGAAATGTCTGTAGCATGTTTTAGTTTGCATCATATCCAAGGGATACGGTCCAATAAATTAAAAAAATCCTTACGGATCATAGCAGCTGGTTCAAGGAAGGCTTCTTCATCGGTTTGTTCTTTTAAAATGCGTGTCATGTCTTTGAATTAATCGTTTCCCGGTTGAGGAAGCTGAATAAGTCGAATACAATTCGGGTTTGTGGCGTTCTGTGTCTCTGCAGAACAAGTCCTGTTCAGGTTAGGGTTAGGTTGAGGGTTAGGGTTAGGTTGAGGGTTAGGGTTAGGGTTAGGTTGAGGGTTAGGGTTAGGTTGAGGGTTAGGGTTAGGGTTAGGTTTAGGGTTAGGGTTAGGGTTAGGGTTAGGGTTAGGGTTACAAAAGCAGACGCTTACCTATATCCTCAACGCAGAGGATGAACGGCTCAGACCGTGACTTTCCAAGGTGGTTGTACGCGGTAATGATCAACTCATATTTAGTGTTTTCGGCTAGTATTGTTCGCGGTATGGAGATTTCCTCAGCATCCCTGATTTGTTCCAACAGTACTTGGGTCCCATTTTGTCTAATAATACCAAACAAACAAACAGACAAAAACATTAAAGATTTGATCGATACATACAATAAAAAAATCAAACAAAAATGTAGGAGCACACAGGCACACGGGGAAACACACCTGCCTAGTGAAATGTTATAGGATTTCTCCAGGAATGTTTCACTTCCTTGCTGCCAAGAGCAGATGACGAACTCTGAGCTCCTCGTGGTTTCACAGTTTATATTTTTGGGTTCATTTGGAGGGACTTCAGGGGCACAGAAACAAGAAAAAAAGTTGCTTGTTTACATAGATAGCATTTTATTTTTATTTGTTTTTAGGTTTTGTACTTTTTGGTTGGTTTCAAGCAAAGAAACATGAAGCTTATTTAAGTAAATCCTCTCCTCTCGTCTAGTTTGACCGTCGGGGCTCTGGGTTCAACACATCTGCAGGGCTCACGCATCAGCGTCATTATAGTTTATGAAACAGGTAGCAACATCACAATGTTTCCTTGTAAAGATTTATCATTTTCGTCAAATATCTTTTTTCAACCACAATGTCCTTACCACCGTTTACATACTTAACTAACTGTACATTTATGAAAAACTGCTTATTTGTATGTGCTCAGGCCTTATATTTGACACTCCAACTAATTTCTCTCTTCTATATTTCTTGGACTCGCCTTTTTATTTTTAAACAGATAAACTCTTGGTAGGAAACTGTACTTACGCCCTGCACGAAGATCCAGTCCATTGACAATATTTGAAGCAGTCATCTGAGCACGCTTCAGCTTGCAGACCACCGAGGATAGTGGCCTCACAGGCGTCAGATAGAACACTGCTGAGGTGCAGTTGACTCTATTCGACAGATTCACATTTGCTTCATCCAACTCCAGGGATAGTTTGGATCTAGAAGTCAATAACACGGCTGAATATAAGCCAGACTTTAAAAAAAATAAATAAAGCATAATTTTTGGGATACGTCATGCAGACATATAAGGTAATGTAACAGTGAAGTGTATGGCAGCGTATGGTAGTCTATTTCTATTATTCCTACCCCTTTTCACATCCATTGAGGTGACAGTACACCGTCAGGTCAGAGCCCAGGAGGACGGGGGGAGCCGGCTCCACCGTCAGGTATCCAAGAGAGATGAATTCCATGCAGTCGGCTGGAAGGAGAGGAAAGCCTGACTTGCTTATTAGTAATTAAACGAATTATTTAGTTTAAGTGTGACTATGATATTACAAAATGACCAATACAACTGTCAAACTCCAATAAACATATTCTTCTCAGCTGGGAGATTATAGTAACAAACGACTTCAGTTGCACCTTGTGGAATAACAGGATCATTACGTTACAATCCCACCGGCTGCGGGGGGAAAACGAGCATTGTACGAGTTCATACCCTTTACAGAAACCTGTTTGGTGTTTAAATTTGGTCTCTGGGGGCCAGCCGTGTCTGTGCCAATTTTTCATTATTATTGCGCAGACTGAGACGAACTTCAATCGCTGTCAAAAGCGGCAATACTCGCCGGCGTGGATGTCGCTGCTGTGCGTCACCACGTGCGTCACGGCGTCCCTGGTGCAACTGTAGGACGTGTTTGTGCCAGATCCCCCCAACACCACCACCCGCCCACCCCGGAGCCCATACAGACTGGACTGAAGCACCCGAGACGTGATAGAGTAAAACCAAATTAACAAACAAACAAAAAGATAATACACGAGTCCGTGGGAGAGATCCAGAGACTGCAAAAAAGCCCATCTAAGAGATCTCCATGTGCGGTCTTAAACGTGCCTGAACCCGCTTTTAAACGGGACGCACCGCAGGTTTATTGGTCTATCCTGGTTGGACAAGGACACCGTCTCCCCGTCTCGTCGCGCGTCACTATTGCGAACAAACCGCCTCTGCACATCAGGTTTTCCCGGCAAAAGCAGAAAAAGCTGCAGAAATGTTAAGCAATGTAAACCTTGTTGTCCAAGGATATGCTTCAAGTTTCAGACAGGGATTACCGACACTGTTTGACCGCTGGTCTGAACACTTCACTGGTGCAGAGGTCAGTTCACCACTCTGCAACCGAACTGTGACAACACTTTCCTCTACTGTAGGACTGAAGTGAGAGGAGAAGACTAATACTCACCCCTGATAGAGAAAGTGAGGAGAACGATCATACATCTCCAAGTGGCTGAGGAGAGATTCATGGCAACTCATCGCTGTTAAAGTGGAGGACCCACTCAGCGGCTGTGGACAGAAATTACTTGTATAACAAATCACAGTTATTGTAATTATAAATAACAGATGACGTGTTGTGAAGAAGTGTACATGGAGGTAAACCCTACCTAAGCTTTCCTTGTGCAGAACAGCAGTGTTCTCAGTAAAATGACAGGTTAGAGCCGTGTTTAGTTTATCTTCCTTTTCATTGTGAGAAATGTGGCTGATAACATCTTCAGAAGCGCCTCTGCCACGCACCCCTAACGCATGAACCATATGAGATAGGAGAGATGTTTGTCACAGTTTTTCTGCCAAACGTATTATATTAACACAAAATGTGTCAAAACCAAGCATCCAATTGAAAAAGATGCCCTGTATACGTAATCATATTAATTTATACAACATTAATCCACATTTTCTATCAGACCACATAAACCAGATGTGATAAAGCTCACCAGAATGTCGCGTGTCCGGGTTTTCTTATCACAATACCATTCAATGACTTCTGGTTTGTGACTTTCAGCAAAGTTCCAGCTCCTCTGACTTTTCTGAGTACTTGTTTAATGAGGTGCGTCTGACTAAAGTGATCTTTCTCATAAATACGTCTTAAAGGGGCCAATGACCTAGTTTTGTGGTATTTTGGCAAAGCAGAAACTTTGAATATTTGTCTGAGTACATCTGTGCCCTACTTCAGTTGCCTGTTTTTCATCACCACAGAGGTTCAGTGAAACGTTAAACAGAGTCTCAGAACCTGCTCCCATGAAAAATGCTGGTTTTAGCAGACAATCAAGTGATGAAGAAAGTAAAAGTATCGCTTCATTTGTTACTCCACAACTGGTCCGAGACTTTCAGCTCCAAATGTACTGATAAAGAGAGAGGCATCCAGAAGTCATTAAACATATATGCATCTTAAAAAAACTCTATATCAAAAAAATGTATATCACTTTGGTTTATGAGCTATTAATTCTTCTTCTTCTTCAACTCCATCCTTACAAAAATAAAATAACCTCACACTTTTAGGTCTTACAGGTTTAATTTATATCATGAGGATTCTTCTCTTTTCCATTTACGTTGCTTTTATAGTTTCAGAGTCAGATGGTTTGAGGGAATGTGAGAATTTCTGAAGCTTCTGTTGCTTTTGTGACTTTATTTTACAAGTTATTTTCCATTTGTAACCTCAAAAGCTTTCTGGGAAAACCCAGAAGTATGACAGGACGGATGCTGATGAAAAGATCAAAGAAACCGTACGACTGAAGGTTGATCATTTTCAAAATGACTCCTCTAAACATGAACATGTAAAGGTTAATTTTAGGTGAATAACATGAAATAGATATTTTTTTCTTTTAATTTATCGTAGGATTTTCTGTTGCACAAGTTTCCACTTCAGTTTCAAAATAACATTTTCAAACAGTGAAACAGAACAGACTCCTCTGTAACAGTTTACTTTTTAAATAAAACATTTTACTACACCAGATAAAGTTCCATCCATCCATCCATCCATCCATCCATCCATCCATCCATCCATCCATCCATCCATCCATCCATCCATCCATCCATCCATCCATCCATCCATCCATCCATACATCCATCCATCCATCCATCCATCCATCCATCCATCCATCCATCCATCCATCCATCCATCCATACATCCATACATCCATACATCCATCCATCCATCCATCCATCCATCCATCCATACATCCATACATCCATCCATCCATACATCCATACATCCATACATCCATCCATCCATACATCCATACATCCATACATCCATCCATCCATCCATCCTCTAAAGCTCCTTTTTCACATTTAGGATCACAAGGACCTACTAGAGTCCTTCTGAGCAGGTGAAAACCCTGGACAGGTCACCGGTCCATTGCAGGGTCATGTATAGAAAAACATCAACACACACGCAGAAATATGACTAGTATTGATTCCCCTCTTTATGGCATATTGGAATTAATTTTGTTCAAATAATATATAACAGAAAGTTATGTTAATACTATAGAAGATGACTAATATAAAACATGGCATTGCAATATTAATGGTGAGTAATACAGATATATAATGCGCTCGGTCTGGGGTGGTTGACGTCTTAACGTGGTGCAGCACAGAGGTACGGTTTGGGACAATGAGTGCCTCCCAGTTTGAGCTCCAGACTCAGCTGCTCTCCAGCAGGAGCTGAGAAGGAAAACCTCTGAAGGAGGGTGGACAAAACGAGGACAACTCCATCCTGGCCAGCTGCTCCGCGAGACACGCGCTTTCATGACAATACAACATAAAACAAAAGCACAAAAAAACACTCAATTTAATCCCAGAACATTAGAGCGGTTCTGGAAAAATGTAAAGATTTGTTAGAGACATTGTACAATAATTAGAAAAAGTATGTGAACTCCTTGGAAATTCCTGGTTTTGTGCATTCATTTGTTACAAATAGGATTTAATGTTCTTCTAATTCATAACAATGAACACACAAAAAGCACTTATAACACAAACAACTTTCATTCACAATACTGGAGGAAAACGTAGTGACTCCTTTGAGTAAACAGCTGGTCGAACCTCCTTCAAGCGAGACCTTTAGGTAGCTCTGGCTCAGACCTGCACGATGTTCTGGAGGAACTTTGCACTTTTATACACATTTATATGATGTCTGGTCTGAATAGGTCTCTTGAAGTTAAGTGTGGGCTCTGACTCCACTCTGAAAGAGGGTTACTTCTACGTTTTGCGTCACTGTCCTACTGAACCATCTAACTTCTGCTAAACGTCAACCTTACTCCAAAGGAGGCATGGCCATGTGAACTGAAATTGTGGAAACTTCCGTGTTATTAGATATGACCACGATAAATGCTTTAGATGTGCAAACACAGTGTCACAGTGTCATAGTAGGAGTCTTTAATCAGATAACCATCTGGAACATATTCTCCAGTTTATGAGTGGAATATCTTAATTGCAGCTCCAGTTACCATCACAAATATTATCTTATTTGAAGTAAAGCCAAAACATCAGTGAGTATGAAAACACAGGCAGTCCCCTGCCACCTTACTTATCAAGTACTATCATGTTTTTCTCTCTCTTTTGTTTTCTTTGGTAACTGGTAACTCGAGTAAACAACTGTTGTCAGCAAACATGTGTGATCTCTTTTGATCATTTTCTCTCTTTAAAATCTTTTGCTAAAGCAGCATGAAACTCAGTTTTAAGGGTGTTAACAATTGACTAACCTGCAGAAAAAGGTATGAAGGCTTCCCTCTTCCTAAATTTACCATCCTGGTCCAGAAAGTGTTTCCCACATCAACTCATCGTGCAGGACCGAGGTCAGTGTTGGCAGGACCGTGGTGCCCTGAAAACACAACATTGATCAATAGGTTTACCTACACAGACGACTCCTCGATTGGTCAAGCCAGAGGATGCCCTCCCTGAGTCTGGTTCAGCTGAAGGATGCTTTTCTCTCGGTTCATTGTGTTGGTTTTTTTTTTTACTCTCAACTGGTGCTTTGTGCTTGCATCAAAGTAAAGATTTGGTTAAACATCAGTTCACAGGAACAACAGATGTGAAGCTGATGCTTGAAAGACTAAGAAAATTACTCTAAAGAACAAAACTGGTGTTTCAGCACAAAAGTACTTCAGACAGATAAGCAACATCTGAAGTTGAGGTGAATGGCTGTTCTGTGCAAGCCCCTCCCTGTGGCGAAGCCCCTCCCTGTGGCGAAGCCCCTCCCAGTGGCGCAGCCCCTCCCTGTGGCGAAGCCCCTCCCTGTGCCGATGGCTGGAGAAGCAAGTCTTTGTTGTGTTCTTACTGTAGTGTAAAGTTCAGTAAGTTGTCATGTAGCGTATTTTGCTTAAATTTTTTTAAATGGTATTATGTATTTTTTGTGAATATTGATATATATAATTATGCATTTTTATACGACAGGGTTTCGTGGTTTTTGTAACCATACAATTTATTCGCAAGCGAACATTTCAACAGCATATCAATGTTTAAACCGAAATGTCCCAACATAACAAAAGAAATATTGTAATTTGGATTTTGCTGTCAGCAACATGTCTCAGTCAAAGTTAGGACGTGATAAATTTGATCGTTTTGTTGAAAGATGTAACGCATTCCTTGAAAAAGACTGGATGAGAATGTATTTTTCTCTAAAAGCTGTGCGCCTTCAGCACTGACGCGTCCCTTCCAGATGTGCAGGCTGTTTCCAAAAGCCATTTGTCTGACCATGGGGCATCTTTGCTCTTTGCCTTATTCCATTTTAAACAAGTTTTAACTCAAAGAAGACAGCAGCGTTTCTGTATCATGCTCGGATGTGGTTTTTTCTTTGCATAATAGTTTCACGCTACTTCTGTAGATGGTGGTGAGTTGTGGTTTACAGAAATGTTCCTGAGCTCATGCACTGATTTTCACCACAGAAGTATGCATGTTCCAAATGCATGGCTTTCTAGTTCCCCATTCACACATGATTCAAATGAGATGGGACGTGCAGTTTGTAATAATCACGGAGAAAGTCTGTGATTTTAATCCTGTCTGAATGCACCATGTCTGTAAAGTAAAAATTCCACTGCAAACCAAACACAGAGGTCATGAGAAGATTTTAATCCCGTACAAATGCACATGTCAGTAATACAGTAATGTAGGGCCGGAATCTTTTAAAAAAAAATCCTCTTGTTGCCTCTTTCATGGCGCAACTGTGGAAATTGCGATCCATAGTGTGATTTTTTATCTACAGCCTACATCCATCTCATATACTGTGATGATCTAATATTTTAGATGATAAACTTATAGAAATAATCTAGTCTAGAAGATACAAACGCAAAAATAATTTTTTCAGCATCACTCGGGGAGAGGATGCTCCTAATATTTGGTATATTACAAAGGTGGAAAAACGCAGTCTTACAAACCTGATTAATATGCTGTTTAAATGACAAATCCTGATTGAAAATAACACCAAGGTTTTGGACAGTTGTACTGGAGCTTTATTGTTGTAATAAAGTCAACACAGGTAGAAACATTTCCAAAGAAGTTTTTTATTCTGAGTACACAATACAACTGTGGACACAACATGTGTGCTTCCAGCTGGCAGCAAGATGGAGGAGCTCCAGTTTCAAATTGCTTTCCATGTCAAGGGCATATACTGTAAAAAAAACAATAAAAAAAAAAACAACAAGTCAAGGCACTTGACTTGAGGCATTACACATATGAGATGTATTATATAACCGTTTGCTCTGGCCTGACCACGTCCATGTACTTTCACACTGAAATCCTGCATCTTCTTTTTTTCCCTTTTAATTATGAATAATGGAGTTCTCCGGCTGGCTGCTTGTCAACTGTGTGTTACTGCTTTTACTTTAATGTGAAAAAAGAAAAAAAGAAGCCTCACAAATCTTCAGCTGGATCCTGGACAATGTTAGTTTTTTTTTTTAAGGAAATGCCTAATCTGGAGTTGATTTAAAAACAATGAAGAAGCTGAGGTTGAATTATAACCCTGTTACAAAACGTGTATTTATACAAACAGCAGTAAGTAGATCTACAAAACCCACCAGGTCAGTTGCACTAAAGTCCTGGAGCACTGTGAATGTGGTTAGTACAATGAATAAGGATCCATAACAACAACAACAATAACAACAACAATAATAATAACAACAACAACAACAACAACAATAACAACAACAACAATAATAATAATAATAATAACAACAATAATAATAACAACAACAACAACAACAACAACAACAATAATAATAATAATAATAACAATAATAATAACAACGACAACAACAACAACAACAACAACAACAACAACAACAACAATAATAATAATAATAATAATAATAATAATAATAATAATAATAATAATAATAGTAAATGGTGGAGAAATGCAGTCACATGTGGAACATCTCCAGATGTTTCTGGGCTTAAATAATATTCTTAATATTACTGGGTATTTTTAAATTTTTCAACACACTAACTAAAAGAAATAAATGCACCAACGATCATGAAATGAAAACACTGAAGATGAACAGGGAAGATGAAAAAAACTAATAAAGAACAGAGTGAGTATAATCAAATTTGATGAAATCTTTAAGAAGTATAACTACAAATGATTGTGATGTACGCACAAGTTTTTCTGCATCACTCTGAGGTAGGATTTTCTGTTATTTAACAATATTACACAGGTTACAAAGCCTTGCTTTATATGTCATTTAAAAAGCAAATTACGGTCAAAAATAAAGTTCAGGTTTCTTCACTTCACTAAATTAAAAAAAAAGAAAAGTACCTTCCTGAAGCTCTTAGGTTCAAAGACAACAACCTCAGTTCTTAGTCCAAGTACAGAAGCTCGTGGACTTCATGACCAGCTCTGGTGTGAGGAGATGTCTCATCCTTCATTTGAACAAAGCAGAATCAGATAAATATGACTTAAACCAAGCTAATACACCTTCTTCAATCATCGCAAACTTCTTGATTTCTTCAAACTTCTATATCTGATCCCCCAAATATCCCAATCCCATTGTTTCCCAGACATTAAACAAAACCAATAACAAAACAAAAAAACACAGGGTTGCATGAATATTTTATTCATTTTCATGCAGTAAGTCACTTAAATGAACAAAGATTTGCAACAATCTTGAAATGTGTCAAATGTGTCTTTTTTATATGCAGTGGGAAAATCAGTTTTCCATGGAGAGTTCAGTCAATTTGAAACTAACTAACCTTGATTTTATGTTAATTAATGTTGCGGTGGTGGTTTCAAGTCCAGCTAGAAATAGGTCCATGGCGCAAAAACACCACTTGTGGAGATCAAAACCGACATCTTTGTCCTCTTTCTACCAAAGACACAAAAACATATGTGAGCATGTGTCAACGTTAAAAATGCAAAAATAACCAACAGATATAGAAAAAGAATAGATTCTGTTCAGAATACATGCTGTTAGGTGTATAGATGGGTTTACTTGTCTGCGCCGAAAAGATGTAAAGAACATTTTAAAAGTGGAGTACTTAAGTACTGGCATTCCTGCTGAATGAAGGATTCCAGGTTCTTTTGTCCAAGACCAGTTTCCGAGAGTATGAAGAGCAAATCTTCTCTGCTGCTTCCATGAATAACCATATGACATCACAATTCCTGTTAGGAAAGAAATAAAAATAACCTAGAGGTACTTTTTGGTACTAAAACTGTAACTATTGCACACAATTACCATTATTCCCAGATATTTCCTCAAACATCGGTATCAAGATTGTACTTAGGGTTCAACATTGAAGTGAATTTAAACAGTTGTAGAAAACTGTCAATAAAATGAAAAAAAAAAAACATTTCAAGTTTGTTTCAGCAGTGCCAAAACTTATTTTAACCACCATTTTCACCCAATCATTTATTCTTATTCTGTTTCCTATTATTTTTCAATAATTTTTGAATAGATGCGTGGACATATCTACGTCATGGCTAAAAAGGACAATATCCAACCTTCTTAGTGGGGTAACGTCCTCTTTTCAATTTGGGAACTGGTTTGAACTGGCGACACACAGTCACTGGTTTCACAATGTTCAGTTACGTTTAACTTATTGTTTTGTGGCGGACACTGGCATATATGTATGTCACACCAGCACCCCTCTTATTGTGAAGGGAAGAAAGAGTGAGAGAAGATAAGTGTGAGGGTGGTTCCTTATTGTTTGTCTTGATTTTGATGGAAGACACCTAGAATAAAGATAAATCTAAAATACTTTACGTCTCATTCTGCTGACTTCCAAAGTTTGATATATTTAGCAAAACCTCGAACGCATACTTTGCAGTAACACAGTAATTACGATGTTTGTAATTTCTCAAAGAGTCAAACTTCTGTTAACTGCAGATAAAGTCTGTCGGTTTGGATGCGAAGAAGGTCCCGTGTGAAAGGAAAAGCAAAGGGTCCAGGAGGAAAGCTTTTTGATCTTCTGTTCTTCAAAACATCGCTCAAAAACAGAAAAACTAAGACAAATATTAAAATGTTACTGTAGACTAACCATTCTTAGCCAGGAGCACTGAGAGCAGATTTCCCTCAGGTGTGGATGACTACTGGACACTTTCAAAATAAAAGCATGCTTGCGACATAACGCCATAAGGTGTGCGGGGGCGTGAGTGTGTTCATTTGTATGATTTGATTAGTCTTTCACGTCATTGTTTGGGAGTATTTGTGTGTTCATTTTTATGACAATGTTGAAATTGGGGAATTTCCTTTTGCACGAACATGTTAAGGCCTCACCACAGCATCTAAAATGCGTTGATGTCTAGACTGTGACTAAGCCATAGCGTAATTCTTCTTCGTTTTTAATTGTTCCAATGTAGATATTAGTATATAATTGGATATCAAGCCTAAACAAGGCCACTCTTGAGCTGTCCATAGGCCATGGTTCCAGCAGTCTTGCAGTTTGTTCAGATGCTTTAATGAGGTTATTGTGCTTTAGTCACCCTCTTGCTTCATGTTTCAGTGAATCCTTACATCTCATCTGAAAAACTGACGACTGTGCTGTCTGCCGTAATATCAAGAAGCCTTCACAGAAGCAGTAGATCCGGCGGCTCCACTTGGGCCTCTGACAACAATCCCACCTACATCTGTACCATCGGAGTTCCACAGGGTTTCAGTTGAGTATAAGTTAGTAGACCAAAGAGCAGCAGGATTTGTGTCCTCTGTTTGCCCCTTGTACAAAAGGTTTAACGGTTGCGGTTAAGATTTCCCACGCGCTCCTGAACGCACGATTAACTGGCGCACCTGCAGTTGCTGCGTAGTCAAGACGAGTGCCGAGCAGTTGGGTTATGTGTGCGTGATTAAGACGTAAGTGTAAAGTTGTTAACAAAAATGTGGCCAGAAAAAACTACATCCACTAAAATGTTCCGAAATTAGGAAACTGGACACAGAACGGGTTCGAGGCTGTACATGGACAGCTGTCTGCCACGTCTCTTATGGCTTTCCAGAACAGCATTGCCCTGGATATGCTTCTGGCTGAAAAAGGAGGTGTGTGCGCAATGTTCGGAGAGCAGTGTTGCACTTTTTAATGACACCGCTGCAGATGGTAGTCTTACCAAGGCCATACGAGGGCTGTGTACGCTGAATGGCAAAATGAAGGAGCACTCCGGTGTTGACACCGCCATGTGGGACTCCTGGCTGGATGCATTTGGCAAGTACTGAACCTTAGTATCTTCTGTACTAGTATCCATCGCTGTACTTTCAGCAATTCTGACATTGTGTGGGTGTTGTTGTATTCCATGTCTGCGTGCACTGCTGAACCGATTGATCACCACAGTCATCTCACTCGTGGAAGACCGTGTGACAATGATGTATCACCTGTTGATGATATTAATATATATATATATATATATAAACAGGAATGAAATGATACAGTAATTCGTACTTTAACACACTCTTTATTTTAATTCATCTTTATTTTACTACACTATGGACTGCTTGTCTTATTAGATGATTGTACACGTCACAAGAGAAGACATCCTGACAGTTATACAGAACAATAAATCAGAATGATGATCTGATGATGTAGACGAGCATAGATATCCCTTGTTTGAGCACAGAAGTGCTCGAGTTGGGACGGTTGATGTTTTAACGTGATACGGCACAGAGGCGATAAGGTTTGGGACAGCGAGTGAGTCCCAGCTTGAACTCCAGACTGGGCTGCTCTCCTGCTGGTGCCGAGAACGAAAACCTCTGAAGGAGGGAAGTGAAGAAGAGGAACAACTCCATCCTGGCCAGCTGCTCCCCGAGACACACACGCTGACCTGAGAAAACAGGCAACACTCTCAATTCAGTACCATTACTCATGCAGATTATATAATATTTATATAATCACAAAATATTTACCCCAACTGAAATCATTTAAAGATTTGACACACAAGTCCCTCTCAAATAATGCTAGATTTGCAATGTATTATGTCATAATTGTACATGAAAGAAAAATGAAGTACAAGTGGTGTTTTTTTACCACTTTGTCTCATCTAAGCACTTGACTACGCTTTAAAGGGTTTCAACAACTGACTAACCTGCAGAAAAAGGCATGAAGGCTTCTCTCTTCCTAAATGTACCATCCTGGTCCAGAAAGTGTTGAGGGTTAAATGTGTGTGGAGTTTCCCACATCGACTTATCATGCAGGACCGAGTTCAGCATAGGCAGGACCGTGGTGCCCTGAAATAGTCAAAGTTGTCAAAAGCTGTAGTAAGTGACTGCAACTGTATGAGTGTTACCGTGTCCACTTCTGAAATTATATGCTGCACTCTGGGGAGAAAATACAACTCCTCTCTTACCTAAATAAATCAAATTTTGAGTTGTCAAGTTTTTAATTCAGTTAATGTAAGTAGTATATATATATATATATATATATATATATATATATATATATATATATATATATATATAGGTGCAGGACTGGCACACAGGAGGTCAGGGGTTCGACTCCCGGGGGGGACATGAGCTATGAACAGCACCCAGTGCGGGTCCTTGGGCAAGACCCTTCACGCTAATACCGCCTACCTCATACCATGATGAGAGACAATGAAACAGTTGACATGCCGGCTCAGACGTCGCCTGGCCAAACAAGGTCTGCGTCAGGTGCTGGGGAACCAGAGCACCTTGATGAGAAGTGGGCTACTGGAACAAGGCGGAAATGGGCGAGATGCGACAACAAGGATCTGCTGGAATGCTACTACTCAAGTAACCCTAGTCAGAGGGGTTACATGCAGAGAATGTGGGCACAATGGTTACTTCGAAACCCACGGTCACAGTTGACAGCGAAACAGCTAGTAGCTCAGTGTTCCAACATCCACAAATGGCAACTGCTATCACAACTTGAGATTGACGAGGTACAACACAAATGCAAGGTGAGTACCTGCATGGGGGAACCAGGACGCCAGGTCAGAGGGGAGGTTACACAACCTGCCCCTCCAGAGATTGGGTACCAAGCCCCAATAACGCTGAGCGAGGCAGCGAAGGACCTGAAAGATAAGATCATGGCGAGAATGAACACAAGGCAACCCCGGCAGCGATTACCAAGACTAAGTGAAGCACCATCGGAAAGTCTCCTGGACAATGTGAATGCAGCACTGACAGCGATCCCTACCACAACAATCACCGAGACCAATGAGCTGATATACACTTCAGCAGCAGTGATCCTGGAGACGCTTGGCTATAAGTGCAGCCATGGGAAACATGACCCACCATGGAAACGAAGGCTGGAGGTAAAAATCAAGGTGGCACGGAGAGAAGTGAGTCAATTGACAGGAGCCCTGAAAGGTGCAATGAAAAGACCAGTACCCAAGAGGTACAACCAGATACCCATACCTGAAGCTCTCGAAACTGCCAAACAAAGGCTCCAAGCCTTGGCTAGCCGCCTAAAGAGATACACTAGAGACAATGAAGCCAGACGAATAAACAGGCTGTTCGCAACTCAACCTGCGAAAGTGTATGCTCAATGGCAGGGTAATAACAACAGAGCAGACCCACCAAGGCTGGAAACTGAGAGGTACTGGAAGAGCATATGGGAGAAGGATGCAGCACATAACAGCAGTGCTCAATGGCTAGTCTCCCTAAGAGAGGAACACAGCAACCTCCCTGAGCAGAAACCAGTCACCATCACAGTGGCAGACATCCAAGAAAGAGTCTCAGGTATGAAAAACTGGACAGCACCGGGCCCAGACATGATCCAGGCCTACTGGCTAAAGAAACTCACAGCACTCCATGAGCGCCTGGCAGCACAAATGAACCAGCTGCTAAGAGATGGGACTCACCCAGAATGGCTAACCGAAGGGCGAACGATCCTGATCCTGAAGGATCCCACAAAGGGTGCAGCCCCATCTAACTACCGACCAATAACCTGCCTCTCCACAACATGGAAGCTCCTGTCAGGCATCATTGCGACTAAGATAAGCAGGCACATGGAGCAATACATGAGCAAAGCACAGAAGGGCATAGGCAGAGATACCAGAGGAGCCAAACACCAACTCCTGGTTGACAGAACAGTCGCCCAAGACTGCAAGTCCCGAAATACCAACCTGTGCACTGCCTGGATTGATTACAAGACAGCCTACGACTCGATGCCACACACATGGATCACTAAGTGCTTGGAGATGTACAAGATCAACAGCACTCTAAGGGCCTTCATTGCAAACTCGATGGGCCTGTGGAAAACCAGTCTCGAGGCAAATGGCAAGCCACTTGCACAAGTGTCCATCAGATGTGGCATATACCAAGGAGATGCGCTGTCCCCACTGCTGTTCTGCATAGGTCTGAACCCCCTAAGCCAAATAATCAACAAGACTGGCTACGGATACCGCCTCAGGAATGGAGCTACGATCAGTCACCTCCTCTACATGGATGACATCAAGCTGTACGCTAAGAGCGAGCGGGACATAGACTCCCTGATCCACACCACCAGGATCTACAGCAACAACATCGGGATGTCATTCGGGCTTGAGAAATGTAGGAGGATGGTGACAAAAAGAGGCAAGGTAGTCCACACAGAAGGGGTCTCAGTCCCAGAAGGAACAATAGCAGACATTGAGGACAGTTACAAGTACCTTAGAATACCACAGGCAAATGGTAACCTCGAAGGGGCTACAAGGAAAATGGCAACAGCCAAATACCTCCAGCGAGTAAGGCAGGTCCTAAGAAGCCAGCTCAATGGCAAGAACAAGTCCCGGGCAATAAACAGCTACGCCCTGCCAGTGATCAGATACCCTGCAGGAATAATAAGGTGGCCAAAGGAAGAGATACAGACCACAGATGTTAAGACAAGGAAGCTCCTCACCATGCATGGTGGGTTCCACCCCAAATCCAGCACACTAAGACTGTACGCAAGCCGTAAGGAAGGAGGCCGAGGACTAGTGAGTGTGAAAGCCACTATCCGGGACGAAACTGCCAAGCTCCATGAGTACATCAAGGACAAGGCCCAAACGGATGACGTACTCAGTGAATGCCTCAGACAATGGCAAGGTGAAGAGGTGCTGGAGGAGGAAGCATCATGGGAGGACAAGCCCCTACACGGGATGTACCATCGAACCATAACTGAAGTGGCTGATCTCAAGAAGTCCTACCAATGGCTAGAGAGAGCTGGCCTACAGGACAGCACAGAGGCACTCATCCTGGCTGCACAGGAGCAGGCTCTGAACACCAGAGCAATAGAGGCCCAGATATACCACACCAGACAAGACCCAAGGTGTAGGTTGTGCAAAGAAGCACCGGAAACAATCCAGCACATAACTGCAGGGTGTAAGATGCTGGCAGGGAAAGCATACATGGAACGCCATAACTAAGTAGCGGGCATACTCTACAGAAACATCTGTGTGGAGTATGGGCTGGAAACCCCAAGGTCAAAATGGGAAACACCTCCCAAGGTGGTGGAAAATGACAGAGCAAAGCTCCTGTGGGACTTCCAGATACAGACAGACAGGATGGTGATGGCAAACCAACCAGACATCGTGGTGGTAGACAAAGGGCAGAGGAAAGCCGTGGTGGTGGATGTGGCAATACCAAGTGATGGTAACATCAGGCGAAAGGAACACGAGAAGCTTGAGAAATACCATGGGCTTAGAGAGGAGCTGGAGAAGGCCTGGAAGGTGAAGGTGACAGTAGTGCCCGTGGTGATCGGAGCACTCGGGGCAGTAACCCCCAAACTGGAAGAGTGGCTGCAGCAGATCCCCGGAACAACCTCAGACATCTCAGTCCACAAAAGTGCGGTGTTAGGAACAACAAAGATACTGCGCAGAACCCTCAAGCTCCCTGGCCTCTGGTAGAGGACCCGAGCTTAGAAGGGACACCACCCACAGAGGGTGAGGAACGAGTTTTTATATATATATATATATATATATATATATATATATATATATATATATATATATATATATATATATATATATATATATATATATGTATATATATATATATGCATATATATGTATATATATATGCATATATATGTATATATATATGCATATATATGCATATATATGCATATATATGTATATATATGCATATATATGTATATATATATATATATATATATGCATATGTATATATATATATATATATATGCATATATATGTATATATATATGCATATATATGTATATATATATGCAAATATATGTATATATATATATGCATATATATGTATATATATGTGTATGTTGTTTTTTTTACATCTAATAATCCTGCAGTTTTTAGTTACAAGTATTGATTTGAAGTTTATATGCTGGATGACATTTGAATTAGTGATTTAAAAAAAAAAAAAATAAATAAATAAAATAACTTTATTAATATGTATGGCCTGTACCTTTGGGATTGTGTATCCATCCAAGGTTGTGTCTTTGTTGGCCATGTGAGGCACATTCAGTGGGATGATGTTTCCCATCCTCTGCGTCTCATGAATGACGGCGTCAGTGTAGGGCATTTTTTCCCTGTCAGACACGGAGGGCTGTCTGGACGAACCAATCACAGAGTCTATCTCAGCCTGGACTCTCTCTGCACTCAGTCAAAACATGACCAAATATGAGTCTGTGCACATAGACAACTGCACAACCCACACACTTTTTCTGCCAGAATGTGCCAACACAACGTATTTACATGATTTAACATGACTTAATCAAGATATGGGAAGATGTTGTGAAGTGATACAGACATGTTACATAATACTCGTACACAGACCTTGTATGTCAGGGTAGTAGATCATGTACAGCAGCCCCCAGTATAATGTTGTGGTGGTGGTTTCAGTTCCAGCACCAAACAAGTCCAAGGTGCAAAAACACAAATTGTTGAGATCAAAACCAGCATCTTTGTCCTGATTCTAAAAGTGACACCAGAGGCAGATGTCAGCAAGTGTCCTCACACTTTTTAAAAAATACAAAAAACAAAAAAAACGGCGCAGTAAAAACAAAAGTACAACAATCACCTCTGCAATTTCTATGAGGAAGGAGTCGATGTAATCTCTTGGAGATGAAGGGTCAAGGTTCTCTCTATGTTCCTCAATCCTGATTTTGATGAAGTCAGTAATCTTCTGTGTTAGAATGAAAATCTTCTGATGAGGTCCAGGCAGCCACCTCATAAGTCGGGGCATTGCGTTGTACAACTAAACATCAAGGAGACTCAAGGTATCAATTTATATAAATACATTTTTTTTAAACGTGATCTTTCTATGTCTTAATTCTGCAACAGTAATATTAAGCTTTTGCCAATAAAAATAAAAGTATTATAATGAATTTTCTTTGGAATTTTTAACCAAATAAATATGACAGATAATGTACACAACTTTTTGCCTCATCATTATTTAACCACACTCACCTGCAGTATGTGTTATACGTATTCTTGATTTGAACCGTGTGCTGAGACTCACCTGTGCCCACACACTTCCTTCCAAGTACAACACCTCATTGAAGTGCTGAAGAACACACTGGTACTGCTGGTCAGTGTACTCAAATCGATTCCCAAACACCAAACAGCAGAGGATGTTGGACACAGCATTGTTTACCAGCTTTTGGGCATTAAAAGGCTGGCCTGGCAAATACAGACCAAAATGGAGATAAAACACTTTAAAACACATCAAACAAACTTGTTAGACTTGGACTTATGAGCCTCAGATTTTAAATCCATTTTAAAACAGGTTTATTAATTTAGCTCTAATTTGAAATATTGCAATGCTGCTCATTTAATTTCTAATACAGGATATACATATATGTTTGTTTTGATTTTTTTTTTTGCCTTGGTGATCTGCGAAGGCCTCAGTCAGATACTGGCATTCATGCTGGACAGCTCGCTCCAGGGTCCTTTTGCCCAGACCGAAGTTTCTGAGTGTGTGAAGAGTAAATCTCCTCTGCTGCTTCCACCTGTAACCACTGGAACCTACAAGGCCTTTTTGAAACATAACACAACATGCAGCTAAAATTTACAGCAGCTTGTCCCACTGAAACGCTGACATCCAACTTATGATACAAGATGCAAACAACAACATCACCTTTATGTCCCACTAAGTCCTCAAATAAAGGTATGACGGGGCGATCTACGAAGTCTTCCCCTCGTTGGACCAGAGCTTCCTTCACCTGCTTGTAGCCATTAACCACCACAATCCTTCCTCCAAACAGGTGCACGCTGAAAATGTTTCCGTATTTCTCTGCAAACTGGACACAACAGTTGTGGGTTTATGACTCTGCTAGCAATCTATTTTTTTGTTTTTCAAAGAGAAAATCTGAATTTGTGTGATGAGAATGAATGTTTGCCGTTTGATGTCCAAACTTGTCTCCATCGTGCTTCAGGTGACCGCCTCTCAAACAGGTGATTTCAATATGTGCTAAATTTAAAAGAAACTTTAATGCTGCATATACTCAAACGTGTATTTTGGCCTTCACTTTATAAAGAGGGCATATCATACCTTGTAACAGTTGTATTTGATAGTTAAGAATTGATAAAAGGATGAGTAAATCAAAGTGATACTTCTGTATTAGTCTTGCTTGTATTGTGAGATCCATGAACATCAGACTGTACACAAATGGACTTAAATTAATTAGTCTGACTTTTGAGGGTAACTGGCAACAAAGGAGACTTCAAAAGGACAGGGTGTGAAATATGTGCAGCTCTTAAAGGCTCGAAACCAAGCATCTGGATTTTCATTTCTTTTTCTCTTGATGATGTTTCACCTATCCAGAAGGCAATCCCAGTTCAGATAGACTGGTGTGGAGTTTCAAACTTCTCAGCTGTTCTCGTCAAATCCCTTACGCTCCCCGGACATCTGTGGGTTGTTAAGAGTGCTTCGTCTACTCTCGGTTGTTTACCTGGTTTTAGTCACATAAATCAAAGTGCAAATGGTTGTGAAACTGTCTGGGTTGGAGAGTCAAAGCTGAATTTAACCAACAGCTTTCACAACCATTTGCACTTTGAAACATCTTGTTGAACAAAAGAAAAAGAAGTCCAGTTGCCTCCATTTAATAATGATTTAACTACAAAATACATAATTCATAATTGTGGCTCTATAGATATTTATAAGCCTCAGAGAATTATACACAATGAGTCTGAACCTTGAAGCTCAGATACAATGACTGTTGCTTTATAATCGTCATGTATGGACTCATACCTCTGCAAACTGCAGGTGGACTCTGGAAGCATCAATGCGAAGAAGGTCCCCAATGAAAGGAAGAGACCGGGGTCCTGGAGGAAAGTTTCTTGGTACTCTGTTTTTCCAAACATCAGTCAAGAGCAGAAAAACACAGAAAAATACTAAAATACTCCTGCCATCTATCCAGTCCAAGCAAAAGGCACTATGAACTGTGTCCATGTCTTCTTTTATTTATGTTAAATAAGCAAACAGAGGTTGAATAAATAGAAAGTGGCAGCCGAGTCTTTTATAACCAAATCTGCATGTCAAAATAAGACTCTGTTCATAAGAGTCTATTAAAAGAACTCCCACTACTGACGTCACCCATATTGAGTGCTTTTAAGGTCTTTTTTTCCCTCCATTTCAATGTAAGAACACGGACCATCGCTCGATTAAAACATAAAGCACATGCTTACAGTACTTTATTATTCTCGGTTCAATTAGACTAATTCACATTATATCTCAACGTTTTATCCTGTGAATCATTTATTTTGGTAATCATCCACTTTGAAGGGGAATATTTTCCATATTTTGTCAATTGAAATGCTATTTCATGTATTACTACTTCTCAATGTGAAGATGCGGTAACATGAATTCCCAATATAAATATATAGAGACAGTTAAGTTAATCTCATATCTCACTTTTATTGCCATAATTGCCTGTATAAGTTAAAAAGGATCCTGTGATGTTGGTGGAGGCTCTGTGGTGTTTTTCCCCTCCCCTTCTTTGTGTTGCAGACCATGTGGATGGCAGGGGCGTGGCCAGCCATTTCGGACACCTACACTCAATCCCCTCATCAGCCTCAACCTATTTACCAGGCCTTCTCACCGCTCCTGGTTGCCAGAAGATTGCGTCCAATTCCAAGAGTCGAGTCGAGTCGAGTCGAGTCGAGTCGAGTCGAGTCGAGTCGAGTCGAGTCGAGTCGAGTCGAGTTCAGCTCAGCTATGGGGATTCTACGTCTGCCAAGCTTTGTTCCTGCCTAGTTGGACTGCAATAGTTTTCGTTCCTTGTTATAAATAAATCAGTTCAACTTTCCTTGGCTCTCTGCTCTGGGGTTCAATTCCTTGATCCACAACAGAATCTTCTGGCCACCATGAACCCCGCAGAGGCTCAACACCTGACCCACACTCTGGCCGAAACCGAGAGGATCAAGCAGGCCATTGCCGCTCAGGAAGCTCTCCTGGGATAGCAGGGCCAAGCTCTTCATTCTGCGATGAACGCCTGGTTGAAGTAACGACTCATCTCACCTCTCTGACTTCTGCTCGACCCGTTCCGGCCCAAGACTCCACGGATGCTTTGTTTCCGGCTCCTTTGGCACCTGTTCCTGGCCTCTCTCAGTCGGCACAGCCCCGTGAGCCATTTATCCCCACTCCCAACCGTTATTCTGGTGAGATAGGTTCATGTCACCAATTTCTCCATCATTGTACTTTAGTATTTGACCAACAGCCACTCACCTACTCCTCGGATAAGTCAAGGGTGGCATTTATCATGAGCCTCCTCTCCGGAAAGGCGTCAGCCTGGGCCGTGGCCTTAGCAAACAGCAAATCACCAGTCTGCAACACTCTAAATTCCTTCTCAGCAGAGATGTTGAGAGTATTCGATCACCCACTCCGAGGCAAAGAAGCAGGGAATAGGTTGCTCTCTTTACGTCAGGGTTCTGGTCCGGTCTCTGGTTACTCAATTGATTTTCGCATCCTGGCGGCCGAGTGTCGTTGGGATGATAAGGCCCTTCAGACCATTTTTTTCCGGGGTCTCAATGAAGTCATTAAAGACCAACTGGCCACAAGGGACGAGGTGGGTTCCTTAGAGGAGTTGATTTCCCTCTCCATTAGGCTTGATAATCGCCTTCGCGAAAGGGTCAGGGAGAGAGCTGAGCGGGGCACCTCCCCTGTTCCTTGTGCCCGGTCCAAGCCCTCCGCGTCTCCGCTGCGTCAGTTGGCCACCACCGATCCACCTGCCGCTCTACCTCCTGAGGAGCCCATGCAGCTAGGTGGTATCCGGCTCTCTCGGGAGGAACGTCAGCGCCGCCGTCGCCAAGGTCTCTGTTTTTATTGTGGCCAGGCAGGCCACATGCTGCCCAACTGTCCCATTCGGCCAAAAGGTCAGGCTTTCCCGCTCCAGGAGGGGCGCAGGTGAGCCGTACTCCCATCAATCCCTCCTCCAAGCGCCTCCAACTAGAGGGGGACCATTTTTTTTAAAGTCCACCCATATTCCTGTCCTTGCCCTGGTGGACTCTGGTGCAGATGACAGCTTTATTGACTCTGAGCTGGTATCCAGAGCTAACATCCCTTCTGAGCCTCTTCCTGAGCCAAAAGAGGTTTTCGCTCTGGATGGAATAGTGCTGTCTCTGATCACCCACCGTACAGTGCCTCTGTCTTTACTTGTTTCTGGTAATCACAAGGAGCTGCTGTCTCTGTATATCATTCCTTCACCTTCCGCCCCCCTCGTTCTGGGACTTCCCTGGCTCATCCTCCATAACCCCCACATAGACCGGTCTAGTCACTCTATTGTAAATTGGAGTCTGTTTTGCCACAATCATTGTTTACATGCCGCTGTTCCCACTCCCACGATGGACACACCATTCCCTTCCAAGGCGGTGGACTTATCTTCAGTTCCGTCAGCATACCATGACCTCCAGGAAGTTTTTTCTAAGGACCGTGCCTCTTCCTTGCCTCCTCATAGACCTTATGACTGCTCCATAGATTTAATCCCCGGTGCCCCATTGCCGTCGAGCAAGCTGTATAAGCTGTCAATACCAGAGAGAGAGGCTATGGAGACATATATTACAGAGAGCTTGGCTGCTGGACTTATTCGGCCCTCCTCTTCTCCTGTGGGGGCCGGTTTCTTTTTTGTGGACAAGAAGGACAAATCTCTACGCCCCTGTATTGACTTTAGGGGCTTGAACAGTATTACGGTAAAGAACAAGTATCCCCTGCCGCTCCTTGACTCAGCATTCAGCTCCTTGAATCAGGCCACTGTGTTTTCTAAGTTGGACCTCCGTATTGCCTATCATTTGAGGATAAGGGAGGGGGATGAGTGGAAGACGGTATTTAATACACCATTGGGACATTTTGAGTACCTGGTCATGCCATTCTGGCTTACCAACGCGCCTGCTGTTTTTCAGGCCCTCATAAATGATGTTTTGCGAGACATGCTGAATAGATTTGTGTTTGTTTATTTGGACGATATTTTGATTTTTCTCCCGCAATACTAGGGAGCACGTTCAGCATGTCTGACTCGTTTTGCGGCGATTGCTGGAGAATAGACTTTATGTTAAAGCAGAGGTGTGCTTTCCATGTGTCCTCTGTTAGTTTTTTGGGTTTTGTAGTAGGAGAGGGGCAGCTGAAGCCTGATCCCTCCAAGATCAAAGCAGTGGTAGATTGGCCGACACCCTCTACCAGGAAGCAACTGCAGAGATTTTTAGGCTTCGCTAACTTTTACCGGAGATTTATTCGGAACTACAGTAGAGTAGCCTCTCCCCTTACTGGACTCACCTCTGTACAGGTTCTGTTCTCCTGGTCGCCTGAAGCAGACGAGGCTTTTGTTCAGTTAAAGCACCTGTTCTGTTCTGCTCCTGTGTTGTGTCACCCTGATCCTACAGCTCAATACGTGGTGGAAGTGGACGCCTCGGAGACTGGAGTTGGAGCCGTTCTGTCCCAGCGATCCGCTTCAGACCAGAAACTGCACCCCTGCGCTTTCTTCTCTCTGCATCTCACTCCTGCCGAGAGGAACTATGATGTGGGAAACCGGGAACTATTGGCGGTAGTCTTGGCGCTCAAGGAGTGGAGGCACTGGCTGGAGGGTGCTTCTCAGCCATTTCTGGTATGGTCGGATCACAAGAACTTGTCCTACCTCCGCTCTGCTTGGAGACTCAACTCGCGTCAGGCCCGGTGGGCCCTGTTCCTCGGTCGCTTCAATTTCACACTCACCTACCGTCCTGGATCCAAGAATGGGAAGCCCGACTCTCTGTCCCGTCAGTTCGCCCAGACTACAGCTCCTGGGCCTGGGGAAGACACCATTGTGCCTTCCTCATGTATTGTAGGGGTCGCTGGCTGGGAGGTGGAGAGGGTCGTTCAGGAGGCTCAGAAAGACCTTTCCATTCCACCTACATGTCCTGCCGGTCTCCCATTTGTGCCTCCGCCGGTCAGGTCCGCTGTGCTACAGTGGGGTCACAGTTCCACCCTTGCGTGCCACCCTGGGGTCCACCGCACGCTGTCCCTGCTGCAACAGCGCTTCTGGTGGCCATCCATGATATCTGACACTCGGGAGTTTGTCGCTGCCTGCTCTGTTTGTGCTTGTAACAAGGCACCTCATCGTGCCCCGGCCGGCCTGCTTCAGCCACTTCCTGTTCCTCATCGCCCTTGGTCACACATTGCTGCGGATTTCGTTACCGGACTTCCCCCATCAGAAGGTAACACCACCGTTTTGACAGTGGTTGACCGCTTTTCAAAATCGGTCCATTTCATTCCCCTTGCTAAGCTGCCTACAGCATTTGAGACTGCTAATCTCCTGGTTCAGCATGTTTTTAGGCTTCATGGACTTCCTCAGGATATCGTTTCTGACAGGGGTCCCCTGTTCACTTCCCGGGTCTGGGGGGCTTTCTGTAAGGCCATCGGGGCTACCGTCAGTTTGTCATCTGGTTACCATCCTCAGTCTAACGGCCAAACAGAGCGGGCAAACCAGGACTTGGAGTCTGCCATTCGTTGCGTCGCGGCTGACCACCCTGCTTCCTGGTCCACCCACCTGCCTTGGATTGAGTATGCCCATAACACCTTGGTCTCTTCAGCCACCGGCATGTCTCCCTTCATGGCATCTAACGGCTACCAGCCTCCCCTTTTCCCTACCCAGGAGGCGGCGGTGGCGGAGCCCTCCATTCAGATGCACCTGAGAAGGGCTCATCGGGTCTGGCGTGGGGTCAGAGCTGCGCTGGGTCGTACGGCGGAACGTAACCGGAGATTGGCGGACCGTCGTCGGGTTCCTGCCCCTGACTACAAGCGCGGACAACGGGTCTGGTTGTCCATGCGTTACCTTCCTCTCCATTGTGAGTCTCAGAAGTTGACTCGCAGATATATTGGTCCTTTCGAGATTGACCGTGTCCTAAACCCTGCCGCGGTCCGGTTGAAGCTGCCGGCTTCATTGAAGATACACCCATCGTTCCATGTCTCCCTCATGAAGCCTGTCTCGGACAGTGCTCTCAGCCCTCCAGCCGCACCCCCTCCGCCCCCCCTGCTCCTCGATGATCACCCAGCTTTTGCTGTTCGCCGCCTGCTGGATGTTCGGCGGCGGGGGCGCGGGTGGCAGTACTTGGTGGATTGGGAGGGGTTTGGCCCAGAGGAGCGCTCCTGGGTTCCTCGCTCTTTTATTTTGTCCCCGGCTCTTCTGCAGGATTTTTATGCCTGCCTGGTAGGCCGCCGGGTGGCTGCCGTTGAGGGGGGGGGGTACTGTGATGGTTGTGGAGGCTCTGTGGTGTTTTTCCCCTCCCCTTCTTTGTGTTGCAGACCATGTGGATGGCAGGGGCGTGGCCAGCCATTTCGGACACCTGCACTCAATCCCCTCATCAGCCTCCACCTATTTACCAGGCCTTCTCACCGCTCCTGGTTGCCAGAAGATTGCGTCCAATTCCAAGAGTCAAGTCGAGTTCAGCTCAGCTATGGGGATTCTACGTCTGCCAAGCTTTGTTCCTGCCTAGTTGGACTGCAATAGTTTTCATTCCTTGTTATAAATAAATCAGTTCCACTTTCCTTGGCTCTCTGCTCTGGGGTTCAATTCCTTGATCCACAACAGATCCACCTCTGTCTTATACTCTTATACTTTTTTACTCTCTATTTATAATATTATTAAAATGTATACAGTTTAATGTCTGTTCGCTTTTATACCGTGCCTCTCTGTTTTATTCAATTCTCTCTTATTATTCTAATAAGTGCTTTCATTTCGTTATTTCCTTTGCTATTATAAACCATGCAAATTTCCCCTTGTGGGATGAGTAACGGTTATTTTATGCAACACCCAGCACAAGTGTGAAGATACAGAAGATACAACATTTCCAAAGATATTATTGTCTTGAGTCTGACAGTGATATTTAATCTAGTCAGTGAGAATAGCATGAGGTTTTTCCTTCTCAGTTTAACATTCATTTCACATAAGTTAAGCATCGCGCACACAGACACACACGTATTCGTTGATTTGTTTAGACTTTTTTTTCAGTTACCTGCCAAGGATACTTGCTGCCTTGCCTGCAGCCACTTCATGTATGGAAGTTTTAGAGAACTCAGTTTGAATATGTACAAATCAGATAGTTTATCAAGTTGAGAATCCTGCAGCAATAACTGCCTGGAGTCTGGAAAACATCTGTGACGCTTTGCTTTTAGTTTGTTTGTGGGTATTTCTGCTTTTACCTTTGGACTCATTAAAAATCAGTTCTGACAAAAAGAGATCAGCGAATGGACTCAACTGCTGCAGAATACTGAAGTAAATCAACATTTCAAGCCTTTAATGCCCAAAAGATCGCGTTGCATCTGAATGCGTGGTCACTTGATATCATAAGCTGCTCTGTTCCTTTTTTGTGCCGTTTTCATCCGCTTATACTGGTGTAAGTTGAATATGGTTTTATTTCTCAAAAAATGCTGATCCAAAACAGATCTGCCTTATTTGTTTTTATTATTCCCATTTTAGAAATGTACCAGCTTATTTTCCTCTCATTTATGTTTCCCACTCTGGTATATAAGCAATGTATGGACAAATAAATGTATGTAAACAGTAAATAGATGCCAGCCTGCATCTATAAATATACCCACGCTCATCTGAGTTAAGATTCTCATATAAAAGACTTCACACGCACAAGAACTACAATCATATATGCAGCCTGGAGGTTAAAAAAAACCCACTTTAGGTGATAATGTTCTTTTCTAATTGCTGGCAATTAAGTTAAAAATCTGCCTTTATAAGATGCCTCTCATAATTTTCCACCCAGGCAGTCTCTAGACCGGATTTGTCCAGTTAAGGGTCAATTATTTTATTTTCCCAAGTTCAGCAGTTGATGATATTTTTTTTAGTTATAGTCAAACCTCTTTTGAAAACTCAGCATGTGCAAACGCCAAGTCACCAAATATACATCTAAGACATAAAACCCTTTTTTTATTAACAAATTAAGAAAAAAACAAAAGAGTATTCACAAATTCAAACATACATTGAACAATGAAACAAATAATTTTCTTAAGCTTGTATGTTTGATTCATTAAAAAACATATATAGCAGGAAACTGTGAGTCTTTTTCATCAATTTGGGAAAGTGGATGTTTTAACGTGATGCAATACAGAGGCGGTAAGGTTTGGGGCCACGGATGCCTCCCATCTTGAACTCCAGACTGGGCTGCTCTCCTGCAGCTGGTGAGAATGAAAACCTCTGAAGGAGGGAGGTGAAAAAGAGGAATAACTCCATCCTGGCCAGCTGCTCCCCGAGGCAGACACGTTGACCTGAAAATGCACATTACCATGAACTTTAGTCATGAATGCCAATACTGTACCAACGCAACACCATGAACTAGTCACACAATTCACAGGCTTTTCCCTTCAATCTGATCTTCCTGGAGGACACAGAAGGGTTGCCAAACCAGTTGAGTAACATAATCTCCCCAGTGTGTGTGTTCCCAGTTGGACATGCCCAAATACAACCCAGGATGCCTGAACCATCTTAACTGGATCCTTTCAATGCAGAGAACATTGACTCTACCCTGAGTCGCTCCCAAAGGACTTTTGACACAGTCTATAAGGGAAAGTCCAAACTCTCTCTAGAACAAAGTCAGTTCAGTCATATTCCCAATTTCCTTCTTTCAATCACTACCCACAATTCACGACAGCAGGTGAGGGCAGGAACAAACGATAGATTTGACTACTGTGTGTTCCTTGATAGACTGGATCAGTGTCGGCACTGCAATTCACCCTATCAATCTCCAGTGGCAGCTGGACACCAGCTCTACACCAGCAGGACCACATCATCTGACAAAGCAGATATGACATTTTAAAGGTTATGCGACAAGACGCCTTCCACCCCATGGCTGCACAGGGAAATTCTGTCCTTTAAAAAAAGGAACAGAATAGGTGACAGACGGAACAGTCCAACAAATCCAATGTACTAGTGGGTGTATTTATAATGGGACTGAAATGGACTCTGTATCCCAAACTTCAGAGTCACCACTTAGCAAAATACCAAGGAACATGGTCAAATGCCTTCTCCAAGTCCACAAGGCACACATGGATTGGATACTCCCACGCTCCTTCCAGGATCCTAGCAAGGGTAGAGGCTTGGTCCTCTGCTCCATGGCTGGGATGGATCCTGGATTGTTCCTCCTGAGTTCAAGGTTTGACTATCTACTAGACCCTCTGCTCCAGCACTCTTGCACAGACCCTTGTGTAACCGGCAGGTTTACCTGTCCCAGGTGTGCCTGTTTAGATTTAGTTAAGTGGTTCAGCTGTGTCACTTCCTGTCCCTATATAAGGAACAGGAGGTGACCAACCAGGGAGATGGCTGCCTGCCTCCATGCTGGTCTGGGTTGAGCGCTGGTGCAGCAGCTGCGAGAGGGTCTGTTCTGATAGTGTTTCCTCACTCCAGCTCCATCACCGTCCCCTTCCTGTGCGTAGTGGAAGTTTTGTTTTGTGTCTTTCACCGTGTGTGTGGGTTTGTTTTATTACTTTTAGCACGGAGTGGAGTGAGGTGCGCTCTCTGATACTGGGTTGGTCCACGGCCCTCTCTTGCACTGGCGGTCGACTCTGCCTTTTTTTAATGATTGTTATAGTTTTGTGTTTTTCTTAGGGAGAGGGTCAGACTGGCAATAGCAACTGCTACTCGTTTTTTAAATTGTCAAATAAATTATATTACCAAAACGTATAGTTTGGTCTCAGCCAATTTTGTTTGGTGGCTACACTCACTGCACGAGCGGTAACCCCGGTCACATTCTGGCGTTGCTGGCAGGACCCGCTCTTTTTTTTTGGTGCAGTTGTGGTTACCAAATTGGGCTGACTTTTTTTAGATTTAGGTAAAACACGCAGTGTGCTCGTTAGGTGCCACCGTTCCTGCGGTCCCTACTATTTGCACTCAACTTCTACTAGTCGGGTGGCCTCATCCTTCATCAATGGCTGATGAGGAACAGCTGGGATCCCAGGAAAATCTACGTGCTTGGGTGGACCGATCACAAGATGAAGAGGCTTCTGGTAGAGCCTTTGGTGGGTGTAACGACCCCTTGGATCGGTTGGTGTATATCCCGAGGGAGCGAAAATGTCCATATTTCCAGGGAAGATCTGGTGTTCCGGTCGAGGATTGGGTGGAAGAGGTGAGGGCAATATTAAGAACCAGGCGATTACATCCTGTCGATCAGGCCTATTTCATTTATGATCATCTAGAAGGTGAAGCTAGAGATGAAATTAGATATAGGCCACGAGCTGACAGGGAGAACCCAGAGAAAATATTAGAAATACTGCGGGATATGTACGGGTGTTCTAAGTCGTACATTTCATTGCAACAAATATTTTTTTCTAGACAGCAGCAGGAGGGTGAATCACTGCAGGAGTTCTCCCATGCTTTGTGCTGTATTATGGAGAAGGTTGAACGGTGTGCACCAGGACAGATGTCGGATGCCTCTAGGTTGCTTCGAGACCAGTTTGTGGAGAATGTTCTAGACCCCAATTTACGTCGGGAACTAAAGCGGCTGGTGAGACAAAACCCAAGAAGCTCATTATTAGATATTAGAGCGGAGGCTATTCGTTGGGAACAGGAGGGGCGATATGGGGAGCCGCGGGGGCGAGGATTATTCAGTTCCCTCTTTTACTTCAGCACAATATTCGAATACTAAAGCCCCCATCCCTATAAATGCAGAGGTTGTAGCCTTGCGGAAACTGTTAGAAAAACAGCAAGAGCAGCTGGATAAACTGACGCAAGGTTTCTTAGCCCTGCAGGCGGCCCCTCAATTCCCAACTAGCCGTACGCGGCCCAGTGTGGTGTGTCGACGTTGTCAAAAGCCCGGTCACTATGCTCGTGAGTGTGATAATGAACGTGTCCCTACCCAGCCTAGAGCCTCACCTTTTGTGGCAGCTCAGGAGGCGGGAAACTTGCCCCCCCTGATGTGAGGAGCCAAACATCAGGTGGAGAGAGTGCTGGCTCCCAAGCTGGGGCTTCATGCTTGCCTCCGGACAAATTAAATCTTGTGGCACAATGCCCTAAGGTAGCAGTTAAATTGGGAGGGGTGGTGGCAAACCTTCTCCTAGATACAGGCTCGATGGTAACCACCATATCTGAAAGCTTCTTTAACAAATTTTTGCAGCAGGGTATCAGACCCTGTAATTGGTTGGCGTTAACGGCTGCAAATGGTTTTGAAATTCCATATATTGGCTATGTTGAACTGGATGTTGTTGTTTTTGGTCAGCTTGTGCCTCAACGGGGTATCTTGGTTGTTAAAGACCAGGCACGGCCTACTGGGTCCCCAGATGTTGTAGGTGTGTTGGGGATGAATGTAATAAAAGAGTGTTGCCAACAGTTGTTTGATCAACATGGTTCTGACCTCTTTATTCTCCCTGAAGTACAGCAGATGCCCCAGGACTGGCAGCAGGCATTACAGTGCTACCATCACACTACATCTAAAGTTCAGATGTCAAAGAGAGGGATGGCACGGGTTACAGGTAAGCAGTCAGTTATTATACCAGGAGGCACCGTTAAGTGGGTTGCAGCTACATGCTGCTCCCATTTTACACAGTTAACGGGTGCTGTATTAATTGAGCCTCTGGAAGGTGGCTGTGCCCTTCCCGAAAATCTTCTGTTATCTCCAGCTATGATTGTTGGTCAGGGAGGTACGGTATATGTCCCTATTGTGAATGTAGGGAAGACAGGCATGACTCTCCGACCCCACCAGCCGATTGGTTTTCTTGGCCAGGCAGAGGTGGTTAGTTTTCCAGATGGCGTTGCATTTACTAGAACGATCAGTGGGTCTACCGCCACAGTTGCGTCTCACATTGTCGAGAAGAACACCTTCCAAGAGCAGGTCCAGTCAGTTGATCTCTCTGCGTTATCAGAGGTGGATCAACAGAGGGTGCGAACATTGTTGTTACACCACAAGGGTGCTTTTGCTGCCTCAGAGTTTGATCTAGGTTGTAGCAATTTGATAACTCATGATATACCCCTGCTTGATGAGACCCCTGTGAGGCAGCGACATAGGCGTATCCCGCCGTCTGATTATGACGAGGTTAGGGCCCATATACGCGAATTGCTGGACAATCAGGTTATACGGGAGAGTTGTAGCCCCTTTGCCTCCCCAATAGTTCTGGTTAGGAAGAAGGATGGGACCTTGAGGTTGTGTGTCGACTACAGGCTCTTGAACAGCAAGACGAGGAAGGACGCTTTCCCTCTGCCCAGGATTGAGGAGTCATTGGACGCTATATCAGGTGCTAAATGGTTCTCAACAATTGACCTGGCCAGTGGCTACCATCAGGTGGCAGTAACAGAGGAGGATAAGATGAAGACGGCTTTCTGTACACCCTTTGGCCTGTTCGAGTTTCAGAGGATGCCTTTTGGCTTATGTAATGCTCCCAGCACTTTTCAGCGGCTTATGGAAAGGATGTTCGGGGACCAGAACTGCAACACTCTGTTACTGTATCTGGACGATGTGATTGGTTTTTCTTCTACAGTTGATGAGCACCTAAAAAGACTGGAATTGGTCCTTGACCGCTTTGAGAAGGAGTCTCTTAAAATTAAGTTGGGAAAGTGTCATTTCCTGAAACAGCAAGTGGACTACTTGGGTCATGTTGTGTCTGCAGCTGGGGTGGCAACTGATCCAAAGAAGATTGCAGCTGTAGCTGAGTGGGTCCCTCCCCGGACTGCATCTGAATTGAGAACATTCTTGGGGTTTGCAAGCTATTATAGGCGTTTTGTGGAAGGCTTCGCCCAGTTGGCTGCCCCCCTACACCGGACCATTGCTGAAGTGTCTGGAAAGAAGTGTCGTCAGAGGAGGGAGTCTTTAAGTGAAGTATGGACCCACCAGTGTGAGGATGCTTTCCAAAGACTGAAAGAGAAGTTGATCTCCTCACCAGTTTTGGCATATGCTAACTTTGATCTGCCTTTTATTCTAGAGGTGGATGCAAGACACGAGGGCCTGGGCGCAGTGCTCTCTCAGGAGCAGGAGGGCAAAATCAGGCCTATAGCCTACGCAAGTCGTAGTCTTCATCAGGCCGAGAGGAATTACAGCTCTATGAAACTTGAGTTCCTGGCAATGAAGTGGGCCATGACACAGAAGTTTCGGGACTATTTGGTGGGCCACAAGTGTGTAGTGTGGACCGATAATAATCCCCTTAGTCACCAGCATACAGCAAAACTTGGAGCTACAGAGCAGCGTTGGGTAGCAGAGCTTGCTGTATTTGATTATTCAGTGAAGTACCGCTCAGGCCGTACCAATCAAAATGCAGATGCTCTTTCTCGGCAACCTCGAACAAATGTCTGTGCCATCATGACGCCATGTCGTTCAGGGACTATGCTACCAGAGGGCCTGCAGGAGGTGGAAAGGGATCCTGTGTCAACCATCCAGTGCAGTATTTCTACCATACCACAACGAGCCATGAGTGACCTGGCGGTGTTGCAGCAGGCGGATTCCACCATTGCACCGATCCTACATCTGGTAGGGCAGCAGCGGATGCCTGGTCGGCTGGAGAGGCAAGTACTTGAGGCTGGAGCACAGAGATTGCTTCGCCAGTGGGGTCGGCTAAGTATTAAAGATGGACTGCTGTACCGTACCTACCAGCGGCCGGACGGGGGTGAGCCAATCCTTCAGCTAGTATTGCCAGAGAGTCTGCAGGAGGAGGTGTTTCAGCAGTTGCACACCCACCACGGCCATCAAGGAGTTGAGCGTACCGTGGAGTTGATCCAGCAAAGGTGTTACTAGCCACGTATGGGTGCCATTATTCGGGATTGGTGCCTTAAGTGTGAACGGTGTTGTTTGGCCAAAAGCACCCAACCTCAGGTACGGGCACCAATGGGCCATCTTCTGGCCTCAAGACCAAATGAAATTCTTGCCATTGACTTTTCCATGCTGGAGCCAGCAAGAGATGGGAGAGAGCAAGTGCTGGTGATGACGGATGTCTTTTCTAAGTTTACACAGGTCGTGCCAACCCGAGACCAGAAGGCTTCTACCGTGGCAGACATCCTCATCAAAGACTGGTTCTACAAGTATGGAGTCCCAACTCGGCTGCATTCTGACCAAGGCCGCTGTTTTGAAAATAATATCATCTATCAACTTTGTGAGCTATATGGTATTGAAAAGTCCTGTACAACACCCTACCATCCTCAAGGAAATGGCCAATGTGAACGGTTTAATCGAACACTTCATGACCTGCTGCGCACCATCCCGGTTGACCAGAAGCACCGCTGGCCTGAGTATTTGCCTCAAGTGTTGTTTAGTTACAACACTACTCCCCACCAGTCAACGGGACATTCTCCATTTCTCCTCATGTTTGGCCGTGAACCTCAATTACCGGTAGACTTTCTTTTGGGTCGCATCAAAGAGCCTGTTGCTGGCGAGGCCCGTCATTGGGTCAGCGAACACATGAGGAGACTGCAAGTAGTGATAGTAGGTGCTAGAGAACGAATGCGTCTAGCTGCTTTGGGGAGGAAGGAGAGAGCAGACAAACATGCCATGGAGGAGGTGTTGCCCGTTGGGCAGATGGTGTACCTCCGGGACTTCTCACACAGAGGGCGTAATAAGATCCAGGACAAGTGGGCCCCTGAAGTGTTTGTGGTAACAAGACCCCCTGAGCCAGGAGGGGCAGTCTATACAGTTGCCCCACGGGATCATCCCGAAGAGGTACGTCATGTAAATCGTAGCATGATTAAGCCTGTACCTGTTGAACCATCTCCCTTTGTGGATAGAACTAGTCTGAGAACAGGGAGCCCTGAAGTGGAGGAGGATGGCTTCTGGTTTCTAAGATCTTCAGCAAGACGAGAGGGGGCTGGGGTTTCTGTTGTTCCTACATTGGGGGCTGCCCCAGCTACCTGTTCGAACGCTTTGGACCCCCCTGTATTACGAAGGTCTACCCGACAAAGGGCTGGACAGCATACAAACCCCCACCATCTGCCAGTGAGGCTTGGGACCAGGGTACAAGGGGCTGCAGAATCCCAAGTGCAAGTGTCCAGCAGTTTGCGTGAGGGGCTGTTCCGCCCTTGGCAGTGAATTGTCGGGACGCCAATAAAAAAAAAAGGGAGGAAGAATGTAACCGGCAGGTTTACCTGTCCCAGGTGTGCCTGTTTAGATTTAGTTAAGTGGTTCAGCTGTGTCACTTCCTGTCCCTATATAAGGAACAGGAGGTGACCGACCAGGGAGATGGCTGCCTGCCCCCATGCTGGTCTGGGTTGAGCGCTGGTGCAGCAGCTGCGAGAGGGTCTGTTCTGATAGTGTTTCCTCACTCCAGCTCCATCACCGTCCCCTTCCTGTGCGTAGTGGAAGTTTTGTTTTGTGTCTTTCACCGTGTGTGTGGGTTTGTTTTATTACTTTTAGCACGGAGTGGAGTGAGGTGCGCTCTCTGATACTGGGTTGGTCCACGGCCCTCTTGCACTGGCAGTCGACTCTGCCTTTTTTTAATGATTGTTATAGTTTTGTGTTTTTCTTAGGGAGAGGGTCAGACTGGCAATAGCAACTGCTACTCGTTTTTTAAATTGTCAAATAAATTATATTACCAAAACGTATAGTTTGGTCTCAGCCAATTTTGTTTGGTGGTTACACTCACTGCACGAGCGGTAACCCCGGTCACATTCGCAATCTGTAATTTGAACACACCACCCGCTCCCCCTTCTTCAAAACAGAAACCATAATGGCAGTCTCTCAATCTAGCACATTTACTTATTCACCGATCCTGATGTCCAAGCGATGGTGCTGAGATGTGTCAACTAAGACAGTCCCACAACATCTAGTCGAGAAAATTTAGGTAAGCCTTAGCCATCCTTGCAGCCCTGATGCCTCAGAAGTATCTATCGAAATCTACAACCTCATCACCAGATGGCACGCACAGAGTTTGCAGAACAAAAGTCACTAGTTATGGCCTCCATTAGCTTCTGGTACCCTCATGTTTTGTTCCAGTTCGCCTGCTGGTTCCTTTTCTCGGCCTCCAGAGTCTTATGGGCTACTCACACCCAGCAGGTCTCCTTCCTATTTCTAATGTGAGGAGTGGAAATGCAGTGACAACAAATGTTATGTCCTTTTGCCATTTTGTCTGATAATAATGAAAAAAAAAACATCTGAAGGACTTAAACAAGGGACTAACCTGCAGAAAATGGAACGAAGGCCTCTCGTTTCCTAAATTTACCATCCTGGTCCAGAAAGTGTTGAGGATTGAAAGTGTGTGGAGTTTCCCACATTGTCTCATCATGCAGGACTGAGTTCAGTGTAGGTATGATCATGGTGCCCTGAGGAGGAACCCATAAGCAAAAGACTCAATTAAGTTTTCTTTCATTCAACATGAGAGAAAAAAAAGGCAACATCTGATCCATGTTGGAAGAAATGTTAAGCATGTAATGATTTATTTTCTCTTTTTTGTAAAATAACCCATGGATATTGAAATCTTTAAAAGACTGTATAAAATCACCTTCTGAATTGTTTGGGGCCAAAAATTATTATTTCAGTTTTGCTAAAATTTAGGTGGAGAAAATTACATCTTATTCACACTTTTATATCTCTTAGGCATAACTGTAGCTTCAGAAATGTATTAGCAAGATGGGACGTCATAGATAAATAGAGCTGAGTGTTGTCAGCATAACAGCAAAAGTTAAAGCCATGATTTATAATGATATTACCAAAAGGAAGAGAGTAGAGAGTAAAGAGAATTGGTCCAAGTCTAGAACCCTGTGGAACACCATAGATTAACTGGAATATATAGAGGACACACTGTTTACAAGGAAAAACTGAAATTTGCATGAAAAATATGAACTAAGCCAGCCTAAGGCAGAGCCCTTGATCCCAATTAAGTGCTCAAATCTGTGTAATAAAATATTGTGGTCAATGGTGTTGAAAGCTGGACTGAGCTCCAACAGAACAAGCACAGAGAGACCACTATCGGAGAAGTTATTTATAAGTTTAATTAAAGCTGTTTCAGTGCTACGATGCATCCTAAATCCAGATTGCAACCCCTCCTGGGGTTCTCCATATGACTATGTCTTAGGACAACTTTTTCAAGGAACATCTTCTGTTAGCTACATAACTTAAAGTAGCTAAATAACTTAAAGCATGACAAACATTAAAATATATTAAGATGTTTCTCCATTTGGAACCACGAGTTGTGAATTTTTTTATTTTATTTTATAAAGCTATCATACCTATTCTATCGACAACTCAAACACTGGAACAATGGGCTTCATACAATCTGAGATTTCTATAATGGTTATTACCAAGAGGATGGCAAGAGAAATATAATGTGTCTACGTTCAAACCTTCAGAGACAACTGAGATGCCTCTGAAATGATTTTGAATCATGAAGTGATAAATATGGATGACCGGATTACCTTTGGAATTGTGTATCCACATAGGACTATGTCCTTATTTGCCATGTGAGCCACATTGAGTGGGATGATGTTGCCCATTCTCTGTATCTCGTGGATGACTGCGTTGGTGTAGGGCAGGTTTTCTCTGTCAGCCACAGAGGGCTGTCTGGAGGAACCAATCACGGCATCTATCTCAGCCTGGACTCTCTCTGCACACAGTGAAAACACAACCAAATGGGAATCTGTGAGGGAAACCTCACAACCAATACACTTGTGAGGCTTGTGAGGCTTGAAAGGCTGTCACTCGAACCTTGTATGTCAGGGTAGTAGATCATGTACAGCAGCCCCCAGTGTAATGTGGTAGTGGTGGTTTCAGTTCCAGCACCAAACAAGTCCAAGGTGCAAAAACACAAATTACTGAAATCAAAACCAGCATCTTTGTCCTGATTCTAAAAGATGAAAAAGAGACAAACGTAAGACTTTTTCCATGCACAGTAATCAATGTAAGTTTTAAAAAACAGGATCAAAACAACCCTTACCTTTTCCATCTCAATGAGGAAGGAGTCAATGTAGTCTCTTGGACATGAGGGGTCAATGGTCTGTCTGTGTTCTTTAATCTTGATTTCTACAAAGTCTTTTATTTTTTGGAACAGAGTAAATATTTTCCAATGAGGTCCAGGAAGCCACTTCATAAGCCAAGGAAGTGTGTTGTAAACCTAAATTAGCAGAGTCAGAGATATTTGGTCAAATGACAGTCAATCAATGCAGTTTCTGGTTAGGCTTAGATACATCAAATAGCACAGCAGCGAAGACTCACCTGCACCGAAAAACTGCCCTGCAAGTGGACAAACTCATTGAAGTCGTGAAGAATACACTGGTACTGCTGGTCAGTGTACTCAAATCGATTCCCAAACACCAAACAGCAGATGATGTTGGATACAGCATTGTGTATTAATGGCTGGGTACTGAAAGGCTGATCTGTGAAATAATAAAAGAAGAAAATAAAGACTTTATATATGCATATATGTATATATGTATGTATGTATATATATATGTATATATATATATATATATATATATATATATATATATATATATATATATAGTAGTAAAATTTTGTTGCCTTGCTTATCTGCGAAAGCCTCCGTTAGGTATCGACACTCCTGTTGGATGAAGATCTCCAGGGTCTTCTTGCCTAGACCAAAGTTCCTGAGTGTATGAAGAGCGAACCTCCTCTGCTGCTTCCATAAATAACCATTTGAAAACACAAGACCTTTTGGAAAAACAAAATGGTGCAAAACAGTATTAAACCAAAAAGTAATTAGAATCAGATGGCCGTAGGCATTAAAATCCCATTTCACACAGTGTAAAATGTAAATAAAAACAGAATACAATTATTTCTGAAACTTAGAAACCTCCATATCTTGTCCTTTCTGCCATTATCCTTACTGCCTTGATGGTTCAAACTTTAAATTCTTTCCAGAAACATGGACCTGACATCTTCCAGGCTTTAGAGTGGAGAGGAAAATCTGTCAAATCTGTAATGTAATCCAAGAATAGGATCACATTCCTCTGGTATAACTCCAGAAACTGGTCGCCTCAGTTCCCAGTTGTACATGGACTGTTGTTTAAACAAGAGAGATGCTGCAACGTGACAAACATCACATAGTCTCAACTTTTGCAAGACATGTGGCTTCCATGAAATTTATATTAACTACATGTTCTCTAAGTTCATTTTGTGAATAAAATGTCTTTATGACGTTTGCAAATCACTGCATTCCACTTTTACTTACATTTTACAGTGTCCCAACTTTTTTTCCAAACAATTACAATTACAATTGTAATCAACAGTGATTAACAAAATACAGCCAGCAACACCTTTATTTTCCATCATGTCCACGACCAAGGGAACATCAGGCCGATCTGCGAGGTCTTCTCCATGTTGGACCAAGGCTTCTTTCACTTGCTTGTAGCCGTTAATGACCACGACCCTTCCACCAAATAGACGAAGGCTGAAAATGTTGCCATATTTCTCTGTAAACTGAACACAGACAGCAAACTAGTGGTGATTAAAATCACATGGCTGACTTGTGGTCATATTCATTTTATTATCACTGCATTCAAAAAGCATATATTGTTTAAAAAAGTGATGCAAACAGTCAACAATCAGTTCAAGAGTGTCCAAACTACACTGCAACTGTTTTTTCATCAATAATATTTAATAGTGCAAAATGTCTCCTCACTAGTTCTCAGTTTCACACAAAAGTACAATCATTTAAAATATATTCCTATCAGTGAGTTGAAAAGTAGTAAACGCTCATAGTTTTATCCACTGGCAGGGCTGGGGAATCGAACCATAAACCCTCTGATTAGAGGAAGACTTAGTCAACTGCCTCCTCGCCACTTCAGTCATAAATTCACACAACAATCATTTTTTAATAGTTTTAATTATTTATTTGATTTTATTTTTATTTGAGATATTCAGGGTTACATAAGAAATCATACCTCCGTGAACTGGAGATAGAGTCTCGCTGGTCGGACACGATGAAGATCCCCGATGAAAGGCAGACCCCGCGGGCCAGGAGGAAAGTTTTTCTGTCTTCTGTTCTTCAAAATATCACTCAACAGCAGAAAGACACAGATAAATATCAAAATGCTGCGGCTGTCTATCCAGTCCAAGCCGAGAACATCGTATAGCGTCTCCATTTGATCTCAGCTTCAGCTGCGCTTACCACAACTGAGGTCCGTAATGTGCGCTGTCGGGGTATAAGCTTTCATACGAGCCGGACTTTCAAAATAAAAGCACGAATGTTTCTGCTTATAGTTCACAACTTTGACATTTCATCTTCATTTTCTGCGTACCAAGTTATACATTCAATCTTCTGGGCATGAACAGCATTAATGGAGATGAAATATCACTTCTAGTTGTTTATTCCCCTTACTTGACTTGTGTAGACAAGCATATTAGTAGAATTAATGCCCACATACATCTAGTCCTATTAAGTTTTGTTAATACCTTCTATTACAACCCTTATCATTTTGTTTAGAGCTTCAACTTTTGTATAGATGACTTCACATTGTTTTCAAGTACACGTTCAGCTTCTGCAGGATTTACTTGTGTTTAGGAGAAATAGCTCTCAGCATAAACAGGCCAGTTGGACGGCTGCCAGTTTTACTTTGTTTTTCCCCTCAGTTATTCCCGGAGGCCAACAGTGGTATTATATAACACATAGGGGCCTTCAGCATTCCTCATCCAGTTAGTTCTGCACACACCGTGGTCTCACCTTTAGGCTCAAACTTTGGCTCTTTGTCAAGCAGTTTTTAAAATATTTTTACCATGATTTTTCAAGCTGTTTTTGATTGTATGGACTTTACTCTTTGGTTGTTGTCAGGTTTTTTATTGCTGCTTTTGTATGTATACTTTGGCAGTGCCTTTCCTTGGAAACATCTTCACTGGAGTGGACTTCAAAACAATGGAGACGGTGTGGTGGGCATGAATATTTCTTGAACGTTGTACCTGTTTCTAAAAACATTACAGTGGAATTGTAGTTTTGATTTTTACCGTTATCCGTAGAATTTGCTTTACAGACGCTCATATGGTTAATGTACTGAGACACAAGACATAACAGAAAATGCTGTATACAGTAGGAGATTGCAACTTGAACTTTTTCCTTCTGGAGTGTTTCACAAACCTAAAGCAACAGACAGACAATATCAGAACTAGAGAGCAATATTTCCGAGATAAAAACCAGATTTACTGTTTGAAAAAACAGCTGAGCGGGTTTACAGAAGTGTCTTTTTTTCCTGAGTTCTTTGGAAAGCTTTCCATCTGAAAAATATCAAAAATACCAAACAGCTCTTTGTGCATGACGTTTTCCCTCTCTTAACTTTATCTCCACATGCAGCTTGCTCAGGACTACGGCCCTGTGTTCAGCTTGAGGAAAGGCAGCGAGAGGATGGTGTTTATTTCAGGCTACAAAATGGTGAAAGAGGGTGTGATCAACCAGCTAGACAGCTTCATTGATCGACCAGTTGTCCCTCTTTTCCATGTCATCTTCAAAGGAATTGGTGAGTAAGCAGGTGGTCAAAAGCAGGAGCAAAGTCCTTAGGAAGAAATTGTGTAAAATGACTTGAAATGGTGTTACTATTTTTTATATCATAGGTATTGCTCTAAGTAATGGTTATCTGTGGAAAAAGCAGAGGAAGTTTGCCAGCATACACCTACGTTACTTTAGAGAGGGCAAGAAATCACTGGAAAACTATATTGAAGTGGAAAGTAACTTTCTTTGTGAAGCCTTCAAAGATGAGCAAGGCAAGTAAATCATAGAAACCTGTAAGTGTGGCCACTTGGTAATGAGATTTATAGTGACTGTAAATTAAAATATTTCCAGGAAGACCATTCAACCCTCACTACACCATAACAAATGCAGTAAGCAACATCATCTCCTCTGTGGTCTTTGGACATCGCTTTGAATACTTTGATCCAACTTTTCGCAAAATTCTGGAGTTGGATAATGAAGCCATCATTCTTGCGGGTTCACCCCGGACTCAGGTAATTTCTTTCTAAACTACTTTGTGATGATAATAAAGATATTGGTGGTTGGTTATAGATCTTGGCGTTTGGCTTATCCGCAGCTCTATGATGTCTGCCCTGGCTTGATGAAGCACCTCCCAGGTCCTCACCAAACTGTCCACGGCAACTACACGGAGATCCTGACCTTTCTGAACAAGGAACTAGAGAAGCATCAGGAGGAGTGGAACCCAGATGATCCCCGCGATTATATTGATGTGTACCTGGCAGAGATCGAAAAGGTAACACATTTCCACATTTACAGTAAATAGCACATGTTCTGTTAAAAGATGACTTTATTTGTCATGTTTGTCTTGAAACAAAACTCAAGCAACAACAGTAAAAACACCTGAAGGTCAAATGACGTCACAAAGACTTGCCTACCTCAAACAAGTTCTATCATAATAAAAGTGCCTTCAAAGGTTTTATTACTTGCATAACAATGTAAGCATTTCCAATCCCTACCCTTAAAACGTTATTTTGATCAATTTTAAATGGTCAACATGCATAGGCTTCTGTTTGTAGAGTTTCAGTCATTGGTCCTGAGATGAGAATATTAAACTTAGTTTTACAGATAAAGTTTGTGTTCATGTTGGGCAGAAAGAATCTGCAATATGTGTAAATGTCTAACTTTGGCTTCTGTTGCACACCACTATGTATGGCATCATAAAACAACATTAATTTTTGTTGGCACATTAGAAAAAAGAGGATCCCCAGGCCGGTTTCAACAAAGAAACCCTGCTGATCTGCATCCTCGACCTGATTGAGGCTGGGACAGAATCAGCTGCAACCACATTACGCTGGGCGCTGCTGTACATGATGCACTACCCACAGATACAAGGTTATCATCTTATTAGTCACAAAAAGTATTGGCATTTTAAAGTAAAGGTCAAACATGCTGTCAGGGAAGATCAAACGTGATGGCCTTCGAGCAACCTCATATAGCTGATACTCTGCTTCTCTACTCAGAAAAGGTCCAGGCGGAGATAGACAGAGTGATCGGACAGTCTCGTCAGCCCACCACGGCAGACAGACCCAACTTACCCTACACTGATGCTGTCATCCATGAGACCCAAAGATTGGGCAACATTGTTCCACTGGGATTCCCCAAAATGGCCAGTAAAGATACTACACTGGGGGGATACTTCATTCCCAAGGTAGGAGACTACTTACTAGACGTCCGCATAGATTATTATCATGTTGCAGACTCTGCAAACAATCATCCTAAATATCTCATAACTCCTTTTTCCAACTCCTGTTTCTAAAAAGATTACGGTGGAATTGTAGTTTTGATGTTTAAGATTTCCTGTAGAATTTGCCTTACAGACGCTCATATGGTTAACGTACTGAGACACAAGACATAACAGGAAATACTGTATACAGTAGGAGATTGCAACTTGAACTGTTTTTTTTGTTTGTTTTTTCCTTCAAGTTTTTCAAGCTTTCATTGTTCTTGTCAGTATATATCTCACACTGAAATTCGGCCTCTGCTTAGAATAAACAGCTGAGCGGGTTTACAGAAGTGTCTTTTTTCCTTTAAATACACATATAACAATATGATAACACTGAGGTGTCACTGTTTGTGTCCCTGGTGTCTTGGACACCAGGGAGAGAGACCACGTCTCTCCAGTTTTAGCTTCCCTCCATTGGCTCCCCGTAAAATTTAGAATCCAATTCAAAATTTTATTACTTGCATATGAAGTCCAAAATGGCCTAGCGCCGCGATATTTGCAAGACCTGATAGTACCGTACGTTCCTAATAGAGCTCTCCCTCCTCAGGGTGCAGGTTTACTCGTAGTTCCTAGAGTATCCAAATGTAGATTTGGAGGACAGGCTTTCTGTTATCAGGCACCATCACTCTGGAACCAACTTCCAGTTTGGGTTAAGGAGGCTGACACCACCTCCACCTTTAAAACTAAACTTAAAACATTTCTGTTTAATAAAGCATATAGTTAGTGTATATTTGGTACCTTAATGTGTCAGGGCCAGTAGTCAAAGCTGCAGCTACAGGACCAGATTAGAGCAGCTCATTTTAAACATAGCTTCGGTGTAGATATGCTGTTATAGGCCTATGCTGCAGGGGGGCACCAACATGATCCACTGAGTGGTGCCTTTCACCTTCTCTGTTTCTCTTTGCCTTCTCTGTCTCTTCTTCACCTCAACCCTCATTTATCATCAGTATCCCATAAACTTAATTGTGGTCCATTGTTCTGGTAGTTTTTTGTGCTTGTCTGGCCCTTCTTTTCCTCTTCTTTGCATGTCCTGCGGACCAGAGCCTCAGGAGCTGCTTGCTGACCTGCAGTTCCACCTCTGACCATCCCAGTGTCTGCCTTCACCTGTCTGTATGGATGTCTGTTGGATGCTTGCTGACATCCCGACCTGCAGTCCTCATCCCCTTGGATCACCGTCTATCCATATATCACCCATATTCACAGAAGTCTAATTGGACTACCAAGGACAGTTACTAATGTATCCTGTCTTGTACCTTTGACGGTGTCTCTATGTCTCTATTCTTTCTTATTTCTTGCTCTACCCGGCTGGCCTTCGGCAGGAGGGTCCCCCCTCATGAGCCAGGTCCTGCTCAAGGTTTCTTCCCTCTTAAAGGGGAGTTTTTCTTGCCACTGTTTGGCTTAAGGTTTTTCTTCCACTATGGAAGTTTTTACCTGCCGCTGTTTATGTAATAATTGCTCGGGGGTCATGTTCTGGGTCTCTGGAAAGCGCCTAGAGACAACTTGTGTTGTAATAGACGCTATATAAATAAAATTGAATTGAATTGAATTGAATTGAATTTTCTGTGGTCTTTTGAATGTGGTCGTCACATAATCATTTACCTTTTGAAAGCTTTCCATCTGAAAAATACCAGAAATACCAAACAGCTCTTTGTGCATGACCAGCTCTGGTGTGAGGAGATGTCTCATCGTTCATTTGAACAAAGCAGAATCAGATAAATATGGCTTAAACCAAGCTAATACACCTTCTTCAATCATCGCAAACTTCTTGATTTCTTCAAACTTCTATATCTGATCCCCCAAATATCCCAATCCCATTGTTTCCCAGACATTAAACAAAACCAATAACAAAACAAAAAAACACAGGGTTGCATGAATATTTTATTCATTTTCATGCAGTAAGTCACTTAAATGAACAAAGATTTGCAACAATCTTGAAATGTGTCAAATGTGTCTTTTTTATATGCAGTGGGAAAATCAGTTTTCCATGGAGAGTTCAGTCAATTTGAAATTAACTAACCTTGATTTTATTTTAATTTTTATGTAATGTCGCGGCTCTTTTGTCCAAGACCAGTTTCCGAGAGTATGAAGAGCAAATCTTCTCTGCTGCTTCCATGAATAACCATATGACATCACAATTCCTGTTAGGAAAGAAATAAAAATAACCTAGAGGTACTTTTTGGTACTAAAACCGTAACTATTGCACACAATTACCATTATTCCCAGATATTTCCTCAAACATCGGTATCAAGATTGTACTTAGGGTTTAACATTGAAGTGAATTTAAACAGTTGTAGAAAACTGTCAATAAAATGAAAAAAGAAAACATTTCATGTTTGTTTCAGCAGTGCCAAAACTTATTTTAACCACCATTTTCACCCTAATCATTTATTCTTATTCTGTTTCCTATTATTTTTAAATAATTTTTGAATAGATGCGTGGACATATCTACGTCGTGGCTAAAAAGGACAATATTCAATTCAATTCAATTCAATTTTATTTATATAGCGTCTATTACAACACAAGTTGTCTCTAGGCGCTTTCCAGAGACCCAGAACATGACCCCCGAGCAATTATTACATAAACAGCGGCAGGTAAAAACTCCCCTAGTGGAAGAAAAACCTTAAGCCAAACAGTGGCAAGGAAAAACTCCCCTTTAAGAGGGAAGAAACCTTGAGCAGGACCTGGCTCATGAGGGGGGACCCTCCTGCCGAAGGCCAGCCGGGTAGAGCAAGAAATAAGAAAGAATAGAGACATAGAGACACCGTCAAAGGTACAAGATAGGATACATTAGTAACTGTCCTTGGTAGTCCAATTAGACTTCTGTGAATATGGGTGATATATAGATAGACGGTGATAGAAGGGGATGAGGACTGCAGGTCGGGGTGTCAGCAAGCATCCAAAAGACATCCACACAGACAGGTGAAGGCAGACACTGAGATGGTCAGAGGTGGAACTGCAGGTCAGCAAGCAGCTCCCGAGGCTCTGGTCCGCAGGACATGCAAAGAAGAGGAAAAGAAGGGCCAGACAAGCACAAAAAACTACCAGAACAATGGACCACAATTAAGTTTATGGGATATTGTTAATAAATGAGGGTTGAGGTGAAGAAGAGACAGAGACGGCAAAGAGAAACAGAGAAGGTGAAAGGCACCACTCAGTGGATCATGTTGGTGCCCCCCTGCAGCATAGGCCTATAACAGCATATCTACACCGAAGCTATGTTTAAGATGAGCTGCTCTAATCTGGTCCTGTAACTGCAGCTTTGACTACTGGCCCTGACACATTAAGATACTAAATGTACACTAACTATATGCTTTATTAAACAGAAATGTTTTAAGTTTAGTTTTAAAGGTGGAGGTGGTATCAGCCTCCTTAACCCAAACTGGAAGTTGGTTCCAGAGTGATGGTGCCTGATAACAGAAAGCCCGTCCTCCAAATCTACATTTCGATACTCTAGGAACTACGAGTAAACCTGCACCCTGAGAACGGAGAGCTCTATTAGGAACGTACGGTTCTATAATATCCAACCTTCTTAGTGGGGTAACGTCCTCTTTTCAATTTGGGAACTGGTCTGAACTGGCGACACACAGTCACTGGTTTCACAATGTTCAGTTACGTTTAACTTATTGTTTTGTGGCGGACACTGGCATATATGTATGTCACACCAGCACCCCTCTTATTGTGAAGGGAAGAAAGAGTGAGAGAAGATAAGTGTGAGGGTGGTTCCTTATTGTTTGTCTTGATTTTGATGGAAGACACCTAGAATAAAGAGAAATCTAAAATACTTTACGTCTCATTCTGCTGACTTCCAAAGTTTGATATATTTAGCAAAACCTCGAACGCATACTTTGCAGTAACACAGTAATTACGATGTTTGTAATTTCTCAAAGAGTCAAACTTCTGTTAACTGCAGGTAAAGTCTGTCGGTTTGGATGCGAAGAAGGTCCCGTGTCAAAGCAAAAGCAAAGGGTCCAGGAGGAAAGCTTTTTGGTCTTCTGTTCTTCAAAACATCGCTCAAAAACAGAAAAACTAAGACAAATATTAAAATGTTACTGTAGACTAACCATTCTAAGCCAGGAGCACTGTACATTGACTCCGTGTCTTTGCTATAACAGCGCCGCAAAGCACGAGAGCAGATTTCCCTCAGGTGTGGATGACTGCTGGACACTTTCAAAATAAAAGCCTGCTTGCGACATAACGCCATAAGGTGTGCGGGGGCGTGCGTGTGTTCATTTGTATGAGTTGATCAGTCTTTCACGTCATTTTGTGGGAGTATTTGTGTGTTCATTTTTATGACAATGTTGAAATTGGGGAATTTCCTTTTGCACGAACATGTGAAGGCCTCACCACAGCATCTAAAATGCGTTGATGTCTAGACTGTGACTAAGCCATAGCGTAATTCTTCTTCGTTTTTAATTGTTCCAATGTAGATATTAGTATATAATTGGATATCAAGCCTAAACAAGGCCACTCTTGAGCTGTCCATAAGCCATGGTTCCAGCAGTCTTGCAGTTTGTTCAGATGCTTTAATGTGTAATAAACCCACCTGAATGCTCCAGAGCAGCAAACTGCCATAAGGTTTGCTTTGGAAGAGATCTGATTACCTACTCATGATCAGTTCAGCAAACGCTGATCATTAGCAGTAACTGGATGCAATTATTTGGATGTCCAAGTAATTCTCTGATCCAAAACGCAGCAACATGAATGCTGACAGGAATCAACAAGAGAGAACGCCAGTTCTCTCAGTGTTCGCTTCCCTCCATTGGCTCCCCGTAAAACTCAGAATCCAATTCCAAATTTTATTACTTGCATATAAAGTCCAAAATGGCCTAGCACCGCGATATTTGCAAGACCTGATAGTTCCTTATGTTCCTATTAGAACTCTCCGTTCTCAGGGTGCAGGTTTACTCGTAGTTCCTAGAGGATCCAAATGTAGATTTGGAGGACAGACTTTCTGTTATCAGGAACCATCACTATGGAACCAACTTCCAGTTTGGGTTAAGGAGGCTGACATCACCTCCACCTTTAGGAACTCGGTGACAGAACAAAACAACGTTTCAACGCTTCATGAGCGTCAACGTTTCATCTGTCTTCACAGTGGTGGACATCAGCAATGCCATTTTCTCTGTCCCCATTCATAAAGACAGAAGATCTTGGTTTGGTTTCAGATTTCTGGATGGAAGAAAAAAAATTCTGTACAAATGGGCTGCTGTGTTGAGCCATGGTGTCACTGGTAATTTCAATTGAAAACTCTGATAGGAAAGGTGAGCCAAAGTCTGACATCAGGGTGGATTCAGACATATAGAGACTGAATAGACCTGTATGCTGGATAGTGACTTCATCCTGAGTTTTTTGTATGTCTGGTACCTGTGGGAACTGCCTAGAATTGATCACAATACTACAGCAAGTGTCACCTCGCCTAACTTGTCTGCCTCCAACTGCACTACCACACTATCAGTTGACCCAGGCTTCTTTCCCATAGCCAGGAGCGACATCTGGTGGTGGTGGTGTGGAGATGACAGGCTTTTTGACAAGTTACCTGAGAATTTTACAGGTTATTGTGCTTTAGTCACCCTCTTGCTTCATGTTTCAGTGAATCCTTACATCCTTACATCTTTTTTTTTCTTCCCTTTCTTCTTTTCTCTTTCTTCTTCTTCTTTCGCTGTATGTACGATGCACCGCGAAATTAGTCTCTGCTTTTAACCCATCAACTGCTAGTGGGGCTGCTAGCAGGGCAGCGCCCTGGGGAGCAACTGGTGTGATTACCCAGTGATTTACCATTGTGGGCAGCTTGAGCTGAGCTTGACCCTGGGTCCTCCACGCCCAAGCCCACCACTGTACTAGGCCACCACTCCCTGCAAACATCAGGTTCCACTGAGATTTGAACTCAGATTGCTGGAGTCAGAGTCCAGAGTGAGAACCGTTACACCATGGAACCAGACACTTCTCATCTGAAGAACTGACGACTGGGGCGCTCCGCACCCATGTCTTCCTGGGCTTGTCAGGCTCCTTGCAGAGGTGGTTTGACATGGAAGGGGAGGTGGGGCCGGTGGCCGCCTTCTCCTCTGCCCTGCTCTGCTGGGTGGGTTGGCTGCAGCCGCCTCTTGGGGGGGGGGGGGGATGGGTTGGCCTAGGGGCGGGAGGGCAGGGGAACGATGACCGGTGACGATGGGAACCAACAAGGGTTTTGTAAGAATAACTACTTTAGTAAAGTTAAAAATAACTATTCAAAGGAAGGAGATATGTAAATGATTTGTTGTTGTAATTTTTATTGTGATTATTATCATATCTTTGTATATGTATGTATTTATGTGCACAAAGAAGTATGAGTATGTAGGTATTACCATATATATATATGGGTTTCCATGTTGTCGGTGTGCATGTACACATGTGTGTGTGTGTGCGTGAGAGTACACGTGTGTGTGTGGGTGTATGTGTCTGTGCACGTGTGTGTGTGTGTGTGCGTGTGTGTGTGTGTGTGTGTACGTGTGTGTGTGCATGTGTGTGCGTGTCTGTGCGTGTGTGTGTGTGTGTGTGTGTGTGTACGTACACATGTGGACGTGTGTGTGCGTGTATGCGTGTGTGCGAACACATGTGGAGGTGTGTGTGCGTCCATGGGAGTACACATGTGGAGGTGTGTGTGTGTGTGTGTGTGTGTGTGTGTGGGTGTGGGTGTGGGTGTGTGTGTACACATGTGCGGATGTGTATATGTGGGTATGTATGTGTGTTTGTATGTATGCATGTATATAGATATATATAAGTATGCACTAGGTGTTTATATGTTACTGTGTATATGTAGATGCATTTCTATATGTGTATTTATTGATGTATGGGTATATATATATATGGACAGATACAGGATATATGTATATGCACATGAAACTAAAAAGCACAGGTGCACATGATTGTATCAGAGTATATTTATATGTATGAATAACTACCTACTGGTGCACATGTATCCTACATACATAATGCTTTGAGGTCAACACACGGATCTTTGTTGTGTGTGTGTGTACGTGTGTGTGTGTGTGTGTGTGTGTGTGTGTGTGTGTGTGTGCATTGTGCATTGATGTACAAATTGAGTTTCTCTGTTTACAATGTATAAAGAATATGTACTAGATAACAGCATACATGTCCACATATGTATGTGTATGTATGTATTATATATGACTATTCAATACTGCCTCCAGCACCCCCCCCAACGCTCAAACGATCAGAAATGTGATTGTAAATAGGAAACTCCTCCTCCTTTTTCCTGTATTTTCTTTTTTTTTTTGCTTATAACGCTTGATTGTCTTGTGTCCACCTTTTACCCCTTAAACAACACATTATAAACTTCTTGACAAATATTACAACACAGACACCAAACTGCACCACCACTGTCTTGTCTCTCTCTTCTGCTCTCTTTCTCTCCACTTTCCACACCCGGTGACTATAGCCCTCCTCTGCAGAATATTTACACCCCTCTTTCCGACTCTTCCTTTACTCTTATCTTGTTTGATTTCTCCAGGGATCAATAAAAATATAGTTTGACTGTTATGAGGGCTGGTGAAGGTAGCACACTTGCACACACTCACCCACACACACAAAACACCCTTGGTTACCAGATTAAAATGCATATATACAATTCTGGTTATACCAACATGGTATCAACCGTAAATATATGTGCAAACAAGGGAAGAAAAAAAAAAAAAAAAAAAAAAGAACTGACGACTGTGCCGTAACATCAAGAAGCCTTCACAGAAGCAGTAGATCCAGCAGCTCCACTTGGGCCTCTGACAACAATCCCACCTACATCTGTACCATCGGAGTTCCATAGGGTTTTAGTTGAGTATAAGTTAGTAGACCAAAGAGCAGCAGGATTTGTGTCCTCTGTTTGCCCGTGGTGCACATTAAACAAAAATGTGGACAGAAAAAACTACATCCACTACAATGTTCCGAAATTAGGGAACTGGACACAGAACGGGTTCGAGGCTGTACATGGACAGCTGTCTGCCACGTCTCTTATGACTTTCCAGAACAGGATTGCCCTGGATATGCTTCTGGCTGAAAAAGGAGATGTGTGTGCGCAATGTTCGGAGAACGATGTTGCACTTTTTAATGACACCGCTGCAGATGGTAGTCTTACCAAGGCCATACAAAGGCTGCGTACGCTGAATGGCAAAATGAAGGAGCACTCGGGGTTGACACCGCCATGTGGGACTCCTGGCTGGATGCATTTGGCAAGTACTGAACCTTAGTATCTTCTGTACTAGTCTCCATCGCTGTACTTTCAGCAATTCTGACATTGTGTGGGTGTTGTTGTATTCCATGTCTGCGTGCACTGCTGAACTGATTGATCACCACAGTCATCTCACTCGTGGAGGACCGTGTGACAATGATGTATCCCCTGTTGATGACATTAATATCTCTTCTGTGTATGTCTTATAGAGACATACAGAGTGGTCCTGGACAACGTGAAATAAACGTCACAAGAGAAGACATCCTGACAGTTATACAGAACAATAAATCAGAATGATGATCTGATGATGTAGACGAGCATAGATATCCCTTGTTTGAGCACAGAAGTGCTCGAGTTGGGACGGTTGATGTTTTAACGTGATACGGCACAGAGGCGATAAGGTTTGGGACAGCGAGTGAGTCCCAGCTTGAACTCCAGACTGGGCTGCTCTCCTGCTGGTGCCGAGAACAAAAACCTCTGAAGGAGGGAAGTGAAGAAGAGGAACAACTCCATCCTGGCCAGCTGCTCCCCGAGACACACACGCTGACCTGAGAAAACAGGCAACACTCTCAATTCAGTACCATTACTCATGCAGATTATATAATATTTATATAATCACAAAATATTTACCCCAACTGAAATCATTTAAAGATTTGACACACAAATCCCTCTCAAATAATGCTAGATTTGCAATGTATTATGTCATAATTGTACATGAAAGAAAAATGAAGTACAAGTGATGTTTTTTTATCACTTTGTGTCATCTAAGCACTTGACTACACTTTAAAGGGTTTCAACAACTGACTAACCTGCAGAAAAAGGCGTGAAGGCTTCTCTCTTCCTAAATGTACCATCCTGGTCCAGAAAGTGTTGAGGGTTAAATGTGTGTGGAGTTTCCCACATCGACTTATCATGCAGGACCGAGTTCAGCATAGGTTGAAGAAAGTTCAACCACTTCTTCAACTCTGCAGTTACATTTTACTGTTAATGATGACTGTGTAACTACGCCAAAACCATGTCGGACTCCGTAGTTTTCTCTGGTCCACTCCCCAATCTGACCGGTGATGACATGTTTAGCCGCATGCTGTCGCTCCGTCGCTGGTTGTCTCGGTGGTGTTCAGAAAACAACGTGGCCTTTATTGACAATTGGAAGACGTTTTGGGGAAAGCCTGGTCTGCTTAGAAGAGACGGCTTTCATCCCACCCGGGATGGTGCAGCTCTTATCTCTAGAAATCTGGCTGATATTATTAGATCCTCCCCCTGACAATCCAGGGTCCAGGCCGGGATGCAGAGCTGCAGTCTTACACACTTCTCTGCTGCTTCTCGAGGACTACGGCCTGCCAATAAAAAGGTAGAAGTAAATGATGTAATTGGAGATTCTAACGAGGTGCCAAGTAAAATTTCTTTAGTATCGATTCCCCGTCCTCCAAATGTTAACCAAGCGCAACGTAATAGAGGCGTTAACCAAAATAACCTTGTAAAAATAAAAACAAATACGCATTTAGTGCGAACTAAAGACAGAACAATCAGATGCGGATTACTTAATATACGATCTTTAAGCTCCAAGTCTCTATTAGTAAACGATCTAAATACTGAGACCCGGAGTGACATTTTCTGCTTAACAGAAACGTGGCTCCAAGAGGAAGAGTTTGTTAATTTAAATGAATCGACGCCGTCCGGTTACTTTAACTATCATATTCCGCGAATCACAGGTCGAGGTGGAGGAGTAGCGGCGATCTACGACTCCAGTCTTCAGATAAAATCCAAACCTAAATGCGATTATACTACGTTTGAAAGCCTCACGCTTAGTTTAAAACTGCCGAGCTGGAAATCAGAGAAGCCAGTTTTGTTAGTGGTAGTTTACTGGCCTACTGCCGGAGCTTATCTGGAGTTTCTGTCTGAGTTCTCAGATTTCTTATCTAGTTTATTGATCAGTACAGATAAAGTCATCATAGTGGGCGACTTTAACATTTATATGGATGTTGACAACGACAGTCTTAAGTTGGCTTTTGATTCTCTTCTAGAATCGATGGGGATTTTAGAAAACGTTAACGAACCGACGCATTGTCTTAATCATACTCTTGATCTGATCCTCGTCTACGGTGTAGAATTTGATAATCTGTTAGTGTCACATGTAAACTCCCTCCTATCCGACCACTATTTAATAACGTTTGAATTCAACATTGTCAACGTTACGCATAATAGGAGGAATTACTTTAGCAGGTGCCTATCCGATAAAGCTATTACTAAATTTAGGGAGGCCGTTGCTCTTCATCTTCATACAGTGGAACATAGTGAAGCAGTTGGGGGCTGTGACCTCGGTTCTACCTCTGCAGACGTTGATTTCCTTGTTGGTAGCACTGCAGATGTGTTGCACTCAGCTTTAGATGTAGTTGCTCCTTTGAGAAAGAGGGTCTCTAACCATAGGAGCTTAACTCCCTGGTTTAACTCACATATTCGTATGTTAAAAAAGAAAGTGTGCAAAATGGAAAGAAAGTGGTACTCTAGTAGGTCTGTAGATATTTATTATGCATGGAAAGATAGTCTAATAGTGTATAAAAAAGCGCTTCGCAAAGCTAGAACTGCCTATTATTCAGTGTTAATAGAGGATAATAAAAATAACCCACGTTTTCTGTTCAGCACTGTAGCCAGGCTGACAAAGAGCCATAACTCTGTTAAGCCGTGCATCCCTGCAACTCTCAGTAGTGAAGACTTTATGAGCTTCTTTAGCAATAAAATTGTCAGAATTAGAGAGGAAATCGTCCAGGCCCACCGGCAGTGGCTGTGGGCATTTCTTCAACTTCGGCAACTCCCTTATGCTCTGACCTGACTCTAGACTGTTTTGTTCCTGTTGACCTGTCTGAGCTGACCTCAGTCGTCAATGGATCTAAATCATCCACGTGTCTGTTAGACCCAATCCCAACTCGACTACTTAAAAATGTTTTGTCTCTTATTGGAGCGACAATACTGGAACAGATCAACTTGTCCCTAGTCTTGGGATATGTGCCACAGGCTTTTAAAGTCGCAGTAATCAAACCATTACTTAAAAAACCCTCTCTTGACCCAGACATTTTAGCTAACTATAGACCGATTTCCAACCTTCCATTTATCTCTAAAATTCTGGAAAAGTCTGCTATGGTGTCCCGCAGGGTTCAGTGCTAGTGCCAATCTTGTTCAGTTTATATGTGCAGCCCTTGGGAAGTATTATCCAGAACCACGGCATTAATTTTCATTGTTATGCTGATGATACGCAGCTGTATCTGTCTATGAAGCTAGATGAAACAGAACCATTAGACAAACTTCAGATGTGTCTTAAGCACATCAAGGACTGGATGTCCAGAAATTTTTTGCTACTAAATTCTGATAAAACAGAGGTTGTTGTTTGTGGTCCCAAACAGCTTAGGAAGGGATTAGATGGTCTTGCGATGGGCTCCAGTAAAACTGTGCGAAACCTTGGCGTTATATTCGATCAGGATTTGTCATTTAAACAGAATATTAATCAGGTTTGTAAAACTGTGTTTTTCCACCTCCGTAATATCGCAAAGATTAGGAGCATCCTCTCGCAGAGTGATGCCGAAAAACTAATTCATGCGTTCGTATCTTCTAGACTCGATTACTGTAACGTGTTGTTGGCTGGATGTCCAAGTAATTCTCTGAACAGCCTCCAGCTGATCCAAAATGCAGCCGCGTGAGTGCTGACAGGAATCAACAAGAGAGAACACGTCTCTCCGGTTTTGGCTTCCCTCCATTGGCTCCCCGTAAAATTTAGAATCCAATTCAAAATTTTATTACTTGCATATAAAGTCCAAAATGGCCTAGCACCGCGATATTTGCAAGACCTGATAGTACCGTACGTTTCTAATAGAGCTCTCCGTTCTCAGGGTGCAGGTTTACTCGTAGTTCATAGAGTATCCAAATGTAGATTTGGAGGACGGGCTTTCTGTTATCAGGCACCATCACTATGGAACCAACTTCCAGTTTGGGTTAAGGAGGCCGTTACCACCTCCGGCCTTCAGCAGGAGGGTCCCCCCTCATGATCCAGGTCCTGCTCAAGGTTTCTTCCCTCTTAAAGGGGAGTTTTTCTTGCCACTGTTTGGCTTAAGGTTTTTCTTCCACTAGGGGAGTTTTTACCTGCCGCTGTTTATGTAATAATTGCTCGGGGGTCATGTTCTGGGTCTCTGGAAAGGGCCTAGAGACAACTTGTGTTGTAACAGACGCTATATAAATAAAATTGAATTGAATAGGCAGGACCGTGGTGCCCTGAAATAGTCAAAGTTGTCAAAAGCTGTAGTAAGTGACTGCAACTGTATGAGTGTTACCGTGTCCACTTCTGAAATTATATGCTGCACTCTGGGGAGAAAATACAACTCCTCTCTTACCTAAATAAATAAAATTTGAGTTGTCAAGTTTTTAATTCAGTTAATGTATGTAGTACCAAATGAAGCAAAGCACATTAGAGAAAGAGCAGGTAGTTCCATACCAATCCGATCCGGTTTGGTCCATTTATAATTCAGTTCAGTGCAGTTCAATCCACTTCATAATAAAGTAGAACCAGTAAAGCTGTGTGAAACCATGACGTTATTTTCGATCAGGATTTGTCATTCAAACAGCATATTATTCAGGTTTGTAAGACTGTGTTTGTCCACCTTCGTAAGAACACAAACATAAGGAGCATCCTCTCCCAGAGTGATGCTGAAAAACTAATTCACGCGTTTGTGTCTTCTAGACTAGATTACTGTAACGTGTTGTTGGCTGGATGTCCAAGTAATTCTCTGAATATCCTCCAGCTGATGAGTGCTGACAGGAACCAACAAGAGTCTCTCCCGTGTTAGCCTCCCTCCATTGGCTCCCGGTAAAACTCCAATTGAATCCAATTCAAAATTTTATTACTTGCATATAAAAGTCCAACATGACCTAGCATTATTTGCGAGACCTGATAGAACCTTATGTTCACATAAGGCCACAGGCCACAGGCCACTGGTTAAAGTTGTCAGACCAGTCTGGAAGCAGGTCCGGGTGTGGCCAGAGGGGTCCACAGAGGCACTTCGAGACTGCTTCAACACCACAGACTGGAGCATGTTCAGGGAAGCTGCCACCATCAACAACACCACAGACCTCCAGGAGTACACAGAGTCTGTTACCGCCTACATCGCCAAGTGCATCGATGATGTAACAGACTCCAGAACCATCAAAGTCAGAGCCAACCAGAAGCCGTGGATGACAAAGGAAGTCCACAGACTCCTGAGGGCTCGGAACGCTGCCTTCAGAGCTGGAGACAAAGTGGGTCTAAAGACAGCTACGACCAACCTGTCCCATGGCATCAGGGAGGCTAAGAGACTGTACTCCAGGAGGATAGCCCGCCGTTTCAGCAACAGCAGGGACACACGGAGCCTGTGGCGAGGGATTCAGACCATTACGGACTACAAGCCCCCACCGCAGACCTGTGAGAGCAGCACATCCCTGCTGAATGAGCTGAACACATTCTTCGCCCGCTTCGAGGCACACAACACCATCGCCGCACAGAAAGCACCACCCCCCTCCCGGCGACCAGGTGCTGACGCTGTCACCGGACATTGTGAGGAGATCCCTCAGCAGGATCAACGCCCGCAAAGCTCCGGGTCCTGACAACATACCTGGTCGTGTACTGAGAGACTGTGCAGGAGAACTCACGGATGTCTTCACAGACATCTTTAACATGTCACTGAGTCAGGCGGTGGTTCCCACGTGCTTCAAAGCCACCAACATCCGTCCGGTCCCAAAACGGTCATCTCCCTCCTGCTGCAACGACTACCGTCCAGTCGCACTGACTCCCATCATCATGAAGTGCTTTGAACGGCTAGTCATGCATCACATCAAGGCTGCTCTCCCCCCCTCTCTGGACCCCTACCAGTTCGCATATCGTTCCAACCGGTCCACTGACGACGCCATCTCCACTGCCCTCCACACAGCCCTCACACATATGGACACCAGAAACGCTTATGTAAGAATGCTTTTCATCGACTTCAGTTCAGCATTCAACACCATCGTCCCCCAGCAGCTCATTCACAAACTGGACCAGCTGGGGATCAGCACCTCGCTGTGCAACTGGCTGTTGGACTTCCTGACTGGGAGACCACAGGCAGTACGGGTCGGCAGCAACACATCCAGCACCATCACACTGAGCACAGGGGCCCCCCAGGGATGTGTGCTGAGCCCCCTCCTCTTCACCCTGCTGACCCACGACTGCACACCGATTCACAGCTCCAACCTCTTCGTAAAGTTTGCGGACGACACGACTGTGGTGGGTCTCATCAACAACAACGATGAGTCAAACTACAGGAGCGAAGTGAGCCGCCTGGCTGAGTGGTGCAGCGACAACAATCTCTCCCTGAACGTGGAGAAGACCAAGGAGATTGTTGTTGACTTCAGGAGACAACACACCCAGCATGCTCCTCTGACCATCAACGGTGCTGCTGTGGAGAGGGTGAGCAGCACCAAGTTCCTGGGTGTCCACATCTCAGAGGACCTCTCCTGGACTGTTAACACCGCATCACTCGACAAGAAGGCACAGCAGCGCCTCTACTTCCTCCGCAAACTGCGAAGAGCCAGAGCCCCGGCCCCCATCAGGTACACCTTCTACAGAGGCACCATCGAGAGCATCCTGACCAGCTGCATCACCGTGTGGTACGGATCCTGCACCGCAACCTGCCGCAAGTCTCTCCAACGCGTCGTGAGAGCAGCTGAGAAGATCGTTGGTGTCTCTCTCCCCTCACTTCAGGACATTTACAGCAGCCGTCTGACTCGCAAAGCCCTCAGCATTGTGAGAGACCCCACCCACCCGTCACACAGCCTCTTCAGTCTGCTGCCTTCAGGGAGGAGGCTGCGGACCCTCCGAGCCAGAACCAGCCGACTGAAGGACAGCTTCGTCCACCAGGCTGTCAGGACACTTGACACTCTCCCTTCTCTTCCACCGTTTCCTGCCTTGCCCCCCCCCTCACTCACTCTGATCTCAGTATCTGTATTTTGGCAGAACTGGACCGCTTGCTTTGCACCATGTCACTTTAAACAAACCGAAAAACTGTTGTTGTCATGTCACAACTTGTTTCTTGTCTCTTTTTAACTTGCACTTTGTGTTTAAAATGTACTTATTGTGTAGCACCGAGGGTTTGAGGGTAACGCAATTTCGATTCTCTGTATGTATCTCACATGTGGTAGAATTGACAATAAACTTGACTCTGACTCTGACTCTGACTCTCTTATGTTCCTAAGAGAGCTCTTTTTTCTCAGACTGCAGGTCTACTCGTAGTTCCTAGAGTATCCAAATATAGATTTGGAGGACAGGCTTTCTGTTATCAGGCACCGTCACTCTGGAACCAACTTCCAGTTTGGGTTCAGGAGGCTGACACCACCTCCACCTTTAAAACCAAACTTAAAACACTTCTGTTTAATAAAGCATATAATTAATACCCTAATGTGTTAGGGCCAGTAGTCACAGAGCACACACTAGAGCAGCTGGTGTTAAACAGCTTCATCCTAGATCAGCTGCTGTAGACCTGCTGCAGGGAGACACCAACATGATCCACTGACTGGTGCTCCTCACTTCCTCTGTTTCTTTTTGCCTTCTCTGTCTCTTCTTCAGCTCAATTCTCAGTTATTAATTAGAAGTATCTCATAAGCATAATTGTGCTCCAGTGTCCTTGTAGTTTGTTGTGCTGGTCTGTCCCCTCTTTTTCTCTTCCAAACATGTTCTGCAGACCAGAACCTCAGGAGCTGCCTGCTGTCCTGCAGTCCCACCTCTGACCATCCCAGTGTTTACCTCCACCTGTCTGTATGGATGTCTCTGTTGGATACCTGCTGACATCCTGACCTGCAGTCCTCATCTATGTGGATCACCAACTATCCATATATCACACATTTATACACAGAAGTCTTAGTTCTGCTGCTGATGGATAAATATACTGTTGTATCCTGTCTTGTACCTTTGACGGTGTGTCTGTCTCTATTCTCTCTTCTCGTTACTTCCTGTTCTACCCTGCTGGCCTTCGGTAGGAGGGTCCCCCCTTATAATCCAGGTCCTGCTCAAGGTTTCTTTCCTCTTAAAGGGGAGTTTTTCCTGGCCAGTGTTTGGTTTAAGGTTTTTCTCCCAATTTTTTTTACATGCTATTGTTTATGTAATAATTGGTCGGCGGTCATGTTCTGGGTCTCTGGAAAGCGCCTAGAGACAATTTGTCTTGTAATAGACGCTATATAAATTAAAAACAACATATATATATATATATATATATATATATATATATATATATATATATATATATATATAATATATATATATATATATATATATGTATATATATATATATATATATATATATATATATATATATATATATATATATATATATATATATATATATATATATATATATATACATATATATGTATATATAAGTGTATGTTGTTTTTTTTACATCTAATAATCCTGCAGTTTTTAGTTACAAGTATTGATTTGAAGTTTATATGCTGGATGACATTTGAATTAGTGATTTAAAATAAATAAATAAATAAATAAATAAAATAACTTTATTAATATGTATGGCCTGTACCTTTGGGATTGTGTATCCATCCAAGGTTGTGTCTTTGTTGGCCATGTGAGGCACATTCAGTGGGATGATGTTTCCCATCCTCTGTGTCTCATGAATGACGGCGTCAGTGTAGGGCATTTTTTCCCTGTCAGACACGGAGGGCTGTCTGGACGAACCAATCACAGAGTCTATCTCAGCCTGGACTCTCTCTGCACTCAGTCAAAACATGACCAAATATGAGTCTGTGCACATAGACAACTGCACAACCCACACACTTTTTCTGCCAGAATGTGCCAACACAACGTCTTTACATGATTTAACATGACTTAATCAAGATATGGGAAGATGTTGTGAAGTGATACAGACATGTTACATAATACTCGTACACAGACCTTGTATGTCAGGGTAGTAGATCATGTACAGCAGCCCCCAGTATAATGTTGTGGTGGTGGTTTCAGTTCCAGCACCAAACAAGTCCAAGGTGCAAAAACACAAATTACTGAAATCAAAACCAGCATCTTTGTCCTGATTCTAAAAGTGACACCAGAGGCAGATTTCAGCAAGTGTCCTCACACTTTTAAAAAATACAAAAAACAAAAAAAAACAGCGCAGTAAAAACAAAAGTACAACAATCACCTCTGCAATTTCTATGAGGAAGGAGTCGATGTAATCTCTTGGAGATGAAGGGTCAAGGTTCTCTCTATGTTCCTCAATCCTGATTTTGATGAAGTCAGTTATCTTCTGTGTTAGAATGAAAATCTTCTGATGAGGTCCAGGCAGCCACCTCATAAGTCGGGGCATTGCGTTGTACAACTAAACATCAAGGAGACTCAAGGTATCAATTTACATAAATACATTTTATTTAAACGTGATCTTTCTATGTCTTAATTCTGCAACAGTAATATTAACCTTTTGCCAATAAAAATAAAAGTATTATAATGAATTTTCTTTGGAATTTTTAACCAAATAAATATGACAGATAATGTACACAACGTTTTGCCTCATCATTATTTAACCACACTCACCTGCAGTATGTGTTATACGTATTCTTGATTTGAACCGTGTGCTGAGACTCACCTGTGCCCACACACTTCCTTCCAAGTACAACACCTCATTGAAGTGCTGAAGAACACACTGGTACTGCTGGTCAGTGTACTCAAATCGATTCCCAAACACCAAACAGCAGAGGATGTTGGACACAGCATTGTTTACCAGCTTTTGGGCATTAAAAGGCTGGCCTGGCAAATACAGACCAAAATGGAGATAAAACACTTTAAAACACATCAAACAAACTTGTTAGACTTGGACTTATGAGCCTCAGATTTTAAATCCATTTTAAAACAGGTTTATTAATTTAGCTCTAATTTGAAAAATTGCAATGCCGCTCATTTCATTTCTAATACAGGATATATATATATATATTTGTTTTGAGTTTTTTTTTGCCTTGGTGATCTGCCAAGGCCTCAGTCAGATACTGGCATTCATGCTGGACAGCTCGCTCCAGGGTCCTTTTGCCCAGACCGAAGTTTCTGAGTGTGTGAAGAGTAAATCTCCTCTGCTGCTTCCACCTGTAACCACTGGAACCTACAATGCTTACGATACATTATTTTTCTCGGTTCAATTAGTCTTATTCACATTATATCTCAACGTTTTATCCTGTAAATCATTTGTTTGTTTGTTTGTTTGTTTGTTTGTTTGTTTGTTTGTTTGTTTGTTTGTTTGTTTGTTTGTTTGTTTGTAATAATCCACATTGAAGGGGAATATTTTCCATATTTTGTCAAGTGAAATGCTATTTCATGTATTACTACTTCTCAATGTGATGATGCGGTAACATGAATTCCCAATATAAATATATAGAGACAGTTAAGTTAATCTCATATCTCACTTTTATTGCCATAATTGCCTGTATAAGTTAAAAAGGATCCACCTCCGTCTTACAGCTTTTTTTTAGTTCTCTAATTATAATATAATTAAAATGTATACAGTTTAATGTCTGTTCGCTTTTATACCGTGCCTCTCTGTTTTATTCAATTCTCTCTTATTATTCTAATAAGTGCTTTTCATTTCGTTATTTCCTTTGCTATTATAAACCATGCAAATTTCCCCTTGTGGGATGAGTAACGGTTATTTTATGCAACACCCAGCACAAGTGTGAAGATACAGAAGATACAACATTTCCAAAGATATTATTGTCTTGAGTCTGACAGTGATATTTAATCTAGTCAGTGAGAATAGCATGACGTTTTTCCTTCTCAGTTTAACATTCATTTCAGATAAGTTAAGCATCACGCACACACACACACACACACACACGCACACACGTATTCGTTGATTTGTTTAGACTTTTTTTTCAGTTACCTGCCAAGGATACTTGCTGCCTTGCCTGCAGCCACTTCATGTATGGAAGTTTTAGAGAACTCAGTTTGAATATGTACAAATCAGATAGTTTATCAAGTTGAGAATCCTGCAGCAATAACTGCCTGGAGTCTGGAAAACATCTGTGACCCTTTGCTTTTAGTTTGTTTGTGGGTATTTCTGCTTTTACCTTTGGACTCAATAAAAATCAGTTCTGACAAAATAGAGATCAGCGAATGGACTCAACTGCTGCAGAATACTGAAGTAAATCAACATTTCAAGCCTTTAATCCCCAAAAGATCACGTTACATCTGAATGCGTGGTCACTTGATATCATAAGCTGCTCTGTTCCTATTTTGTGCCGTTTTCATCCTCTTACACTGGTGTAAGTTGAATATGGTTTTATTTCTCAAAAAATGCTGATCCAAAACAGATCTGCCTTATTTGCTTTTATTATTCCCATTTTAGAAATGTACCAGCTTATTTTCCTCTCATTTATATTTCCCACTCTGGTATATAAGCAACGTATGGACAAATAAATGTATGTAAACAGTAAATGGATGCAAGCCTGCATCTATAAATATACCCACGCTCATCTAAGATTCTCACGTAAAAGATTTAACGCACACAAGGGCTGATATCATATCTTTATAAATCTTTATAAAATGCCTCTCACAAATTTCCACCCAGGAAGTCTCTAGACCGGCTTTGTCCAGTTAAGGGTCAATTATTTTATTTTGCCAAGTTCAGCAGTTCAGTGTTTATTTATTTGCTTTTGGTTATTCCTACAGTTCCTATTGTCTCCCTAATAGATAGTTGGTGTTTCCAGTCTAAGGATGATATTTTTCAGTTATAGTCAAAACTCTTTTGATGGGATATTTTGTCCCAAAACTCAGCATGTGCAAACGCCAAGTCACCAAATATACATCTAAGACATAAAACCCTTTTTTTATTAACAAATTAAGAAAAAAACTAAAGAGAATATATATAAATATATATCATATAAAAGACTTCACACGCACAAGAACTACAATCATATATGCAGCCTGGAGGTTAAAAAAAACCCACTTTAGGTGATAATGTTCTTTTCTACTTGCTGGCAATTAAGTTAAAAATCTGCCTTTATAAGATGCCTCTCATAATTTTCCACCCAGGCAGTCTCTAGACCGGATTTGTCCAGTTAAGGGTCAATTATTTTATTTTCCCAAGTTCAGCAGTTGATGATATTTTTTTTAGTTATAGTCAAACCTCTTTTGAAAACTCAGCATGTGCAAACGCCAAGTCACCAAATATACATCTAAGACATAAAACCCTTTTTTTATTAACAAATTATGAAAAAAACAAAAGAGTATTCACAAATTCAAACATACATTGAACAATGAAACAAATAATTTTCTTAAGCTTGAATGTTTGATTCATTACAAAACATATATAGCAGGAAACTGTGAATCTTTTTCATCAATTTGGGAAAGTGGATGTTTTAACGTGATGCAATACAGAGGCGGTAAGGTTTGGGGCCACGGATGCCTCCTATCTTGAACTCCAGACTGGGCTGCTCTCCTGCAGCTGGTGAGAATGAAAACCTCTGAAGGAGGGAGGTGAAAAAGAGGAATAACTCCATCCTGGCCAGCTGCTCCCCGAGGCAGACACGTTGACCTGAAAATGCACATTACCATGAACTTTAGTCATGAATGCCAATACTGTACCAACGCAACACCATGAACTAGTCACACAATTCACAGGCTTTTCCCTTCAATCTGATCTTCCTGGAGGACACAGAAGGGTTGCCAAACCAGTTGAGTAACATAATCTCCCCAGTGTGTGTGTTCCCAGTTGGACACGCCCAAATACAACCCAAGATGCCTGAACCACCTTAACGGGTTCCTCTCAATGCAGAGAACATTGACTCTACCCTGAGTCGCTCCCAAAGGACTTTTGACACAGTCTATAAGGGAAAGTCCAAACTTTCTGTAGAACAAAGTCAGTTCAGTCATATTCACAATTTCCTTCTTTCAATCACTACCCACAATTCACGACAGCAGGTGAGGGCAGGAACATACGATAGATTTGACTACTGTGTGTTCCTTGATAGACTGGATCAGTGTCGGCACTGCAATTCACCCTATCAATCTCCAGTGGCAGCTGAGGATCGGGGCTCTACACCAGCAGGACCACATCATCTGACAAAGCAGATATGACATTTTAAAGGTTATGCACCCCATGGCTGCACAGAGAAATTCTGTCCTTTAAAAAAAGGAACAGAATAGGTGACAGACGGAACAGTCCAACAAATCCAATGTACTAGTGGGTGTATTTATAATGGGACTGAAATGGACTCTGTATCCCAAACTTCAGAGTCACCACCTAGCAAAATACCAAGGAACATGGTCAAATGCCTTCTCCAAGTCCACAAAGCACACATGGATTGGATACTCCCACGCTCCTTCCAGGATCCTAGCAAGGGTAAAGGCTTGGTCCTCTGCTCCATGGCTGGGATGGATCCTGGATTGTTCCTCCTGAGTTCAAGGTTTGACTATCTACTAGACCCTCTGCTTCAGCACTCTTGCACAGACCATTGCAATCTGTGAGGAGTGTAAACCCCCTATAATTTGAACACACCACCCGCTCCCCCTTCTTCAAAACAGAAACCATAATGGCAGTCTCTCAATCTAGCACAGTTACTTATTCACCGATCCTGATGTCCAAGCGATGGTGCTGAGATGTGTCAACAAATACAGTCCCACAACATCTAGTCGAGAAACTTTAGGCAAGCCTTATCCATCCTTGCAGCCCTGATTACTCAGATCTTTCTATCGAAATCTACAACCTCATCACCAGATGGCACGCACAGAGTTTGCAGAACAAAAGTCACTAGTTATGGCCTCCATTAGCTTCTGGTACCCTCATGTTTTGGTCCAGTTCGCCTGCTGGTTCCTTTTCTCGGCCTCCAGAGTCTTATGGGCTACTCACACCCAGCAGGTCTCCTTCCTATTTCTAATGTGAGGAGTGGAAATGCAGTGACAACAAATGTTATGTCCTTTTGCCATTTTGTCTGAAAATAATGAAAAAAAAAACATTTGAAGGACTTTAACAAGCGACTAACCTGCAGAAAATGGAACGAAGGCCTCTCGTTTCCTAAATTTACCATCCTGGTCCAGAAAGTGTTGAGGATTGAAAGTGTGTGGAGTTTCCCACATTGTCTCATCATGCAGGACTGAGTTCAGTGTAGGCATGATCATGGTGCCCTGAGGAGGAACCCATAAGCAAAAGACTCAATTAAACTTTCTTTCATTCAACATGAGACAAAAAAAGGCAACATCTGATCCATGTTGGAAGAAATGTTAAACATTTAATTGTTATTAATATTATTTTTATTTTATTTTTTTTGTAAAATAACCCATGGATATTGAAATCTTTAAAAGACTGTATAAAATCACCTTCTGAATTGTTTGGGGCCAAAAATTATTATTTCAGTTTTGCTTGAGAACATGACACCTTATTTAAACTTTTATATCTCTTAGGCATAACTGTAGCTTTAGAAGTGTATTAGCAAGATGGGACGTCATAGATAAATAGAGCTGAGTGTTGTCAGCATAACAGCAAAAAATAAAGCCATGATTTATAATGATATTACCAAAAGGAAGCATGTAGAGAGTAAAGAGAATTGGTCCAAGTCTAGAACCCTGTGGAACACCATAGGTTAACTGGAATAAAGAGCTACGATGCATCCTAAATCCAGATTGCAACCCCTCCTGGGGTTCTCCATATGACTATGTCTTAGGACAACTTTTTCAAGGAATATTTTCTGTTAGCTACATAACTTAAAGTAGCTAAATAACTGAAAGCATCACAAACATTAAAATATATTAAGATGTTTCTCCATTTGGAACCACCAGTTGTGAATTTTTTTATTTTATTTTATAAAGCTATCATACCTATTCTATCGACAACTCAAACACTGGAACAATGGGCTTCATACAATCTGAGATTTCTATAATGGTTATTACCAAGAGGATGGCAAGAGAAATATAATGTGTCTACGTTCAAACCTTCAGAGACAACTGAGATGTCTCTGAAATGATTTTGAATCATGAAGTGATAAATATGGATGACCGGATTACCTTTGGAATTGTGTATCCACATAGGACTATGTCCTTATTTGCCATGTGAGCCACATTGAGTGGGATGATGTTGCCCATTCTCTGTATCTCGTGGATGACTGCGTTGGTGTAGGGCAGGTTTTCTCTGTCAGCCAATGAGGGCTGTCTGGAGGAACCAATCACAGCATCTATCTCAGCCTGGACTGTCTCTGCACACAGTGAAAACACAACCAAATTGGAATCTGTGAGGGAAACCTCACAACCAATACACTTGTGAGGCTTGTGAGGCTTGAGAGGCTTGAGAGGCTGTCACTCGAACCTTGTATGTCAGGGTAGTAGATCATGTACAGCAGCCCCCAGTGTAATGTGGTTGTGGTGGTTTCAGTTCCAGCAGTAAACAGGTCAAGAGTGCAAAAACACAAATTACTGAGATCAAAACCAGCATCTTTGTCCTGATTCTAAAAGATGAAAAAGAGACAAACGTAAGACTTTTTCCATGCACAGTAATCAATGTAAGTTTTAAAGAACAGGATCAAAACAACCCTTACCTTTTCCATCTCAATGAGGAAGGAGTCAATGTAGTCTCTTGGACATGAGGGGTCAATGGTCTCTCTGTGTTCTTTAATCTTGATTTCTACAAAGTCTTTTATTTTTTGGAACAGAGTAAATATTTTCCAATGAGGTCCAGGAAGCCACTTCATAAGCCAAGGAAGTGTGTTGTAAACCTAAATTAGCAGAGTCAGAGATATTTGGTCAAATGACAGTCAATCAATGCAGTTTCTGGTTAGGCTTAGATACATCAAATAACACAGCAGCGAAGACTCACCTGCACCGAAAAACTGCCCTGCAAGTGGACAATCTCATTGAAGTCGTGAAGAATACACTGGTACTGCTGGTCAGTGTACTCAAATCGATTCCCAAACACCAAACAGCAGATGATGTTGGATACAGCATTGTGTATTAATGGCTGGGTACTGAAAGGCTGATCTGTGAAATAATAAAAGAAGAAAATAAAGACTTTATATATGTATATATGTATGTATGTATGTATGTATGTATGTATGTATGTATGTATGTATGTATGTATGTATGTATGTATGTATGTATGTATGTATGTATGTATGTATGTATGTATGTATGTATGTATGTATGTATATTAAAAAAAAACTCGTTCCTCACCCTCCGTGGGTGGTGTCCCTTCTAAGCTCGGGTCCTCTACCAGAGGCCAGGGAGCTTGAGGGTTCTGCGCAGTATCTTTGCTGTTCCTAACACTGCACTTTTCTGGACTGAGATATCTGAGGTTGTTCCGGGGATCTGCTGCAGCCACTCTTCCAGTTTGGGGGTTACTGCCCCGAGTGCTCCGATCACCACGGGCACTACTGTCACCTTCACCTTCCAGGCCTTCTCCAGCTCCTCTCTAAGCCCTTGGTATTTCTCAAGCTTCTCGTGTTCCTTTCGCCTGATGTTACCATCACTTGGTATTGCCACATCCACCACCACGGCTTTCCTCTGCCCTTTGTCTACCACCACAATGTCTGGTTGGTTTGCCATCACCATCCTGTCTGTCTGTATCTTGAAGTCCCACAGGAGCTTTGCTCTGTCATTTTCCACCACCTTGGGAGGTGTTTCCCATTTTGACCTTGGGGTTTCCAGCCCATACTCCACACAGATGTTTCTGTAGAGTATGCCCGCTACTTGGTTATGGCGTTCCATGTATGCTTTCCCTGCCAGCATCTTACACCCTGCAGTTATGTGCTGGATTGTTTCCGGTGCTTCTTTGCACAACCTACACCTTGGGTCTTGTCTGGTGTGGTATATCTGGGCCTCTATTGCTCTGCTGTTCAGAGCCTGCTCCTGTGCAGCCAGGACGAGTGCCTCTGTGCTGTCCTGTAGGCCAGCTCTCTCTAGCCATTGGTAGGACTTCTTGAGATCAGCCACTTCAGTTATGGTTCGATGGTACATCCCGTGTAGGGGCTTGTCCTCCCATGATGCTTCCTCCTTCAGCACCTCTTCACCTTGCCATTGTCTGAGGCATTCACTGAGTACGTCATCCGTTTGGGCCTTGTCCTTGATGTACTCATGGAGCTTGGCAGTTTCGTCCCGGATAGTGGCTTTCACACTCACTAGTCCTCGGCCTCCTTCCTTACGGCTTGCGTACAGTCTCAGGGTGCTGGATTTGGGGTGGAACCCACCATGCATGGTGAGGAGCTTCCTTGTCTTAACATCTGTGGTCTGTATCTCTTCCTTTGGCCACCTTATTATTCCTGCAGGGTATCTGATCACTGGCAGGGCGTAGCTGTTTATTGCCCGGGACTTGTTCTTGCCATTGAGCTGGCTTCTTAGGACCTGCCTTACTCGCTGGAGGTATTTGGCTGTTGCCATTTTCCTTGTAGCCCCTTCGAGGTTACCATTTGCCTGTGGTATTCCAAGGTACTTGTAACTGTCCTCAATATCTGCTATTGTTCCTTCTGGGACTGAGACCCCTTCTGTGTGGACTACCTTGCCTCTTTTTGTCACCATCCTCCTACATTTCTCAAGCCCGAATGACATCCCGATGTTGTTGCTGTAGATCCTGGTGGTGTGGATCAGGGAGTCTATGTCCCGCTCGCTCTTAGCGTACAGCTTGATGTCATGTAGAGGAGGTGACTGATCGTAGCTCCATTCCTGAGGCGGTATCCGTAGCCAGTCTTGTTGATTATTTGGCTTAGGGGGTTCAGACCTATGCAGAACAGCAGTGGGGACAGCGCATCTCCTTGGTATATGCCACATCTGATGGACACTTGGGCAAGTGGCTTGCCATTTGCCTCGAGAGTGGTTTTCCACAGGCCCATCGAGTTTGCAATGAAGGCCCTTAGAGTGCTGTTGATCTTGTACATCTCCAAGCACTCAGTGATCCATGTGTGTGGCATCGAGTCGTAGGCTTTCTTGTAATCAATCCAGGCAGTGCACAGGTTGGTATTTCGGGACTTGCAGTCTTGGGCGACTGTTCTGTCAACCAGGAGTTGGTGTTTGGCTCCTCTGGTATCTCTGCCTATGCCCTTCTGTGCTTTGCTCATGTATTGCTCCATGTGCCTGCTTATCTTAGTCGCAATGATGCCTGACAGGAGCTTCCATGTTGTGGAGAGGCAGGTTATTGGTCGGTAGTTAGATGGGGCTGCACCCTTTGTGGGATCCTTCAGGATCAGGATCGTTCGCCCTTCGGTTAGCCATTCTGGGTGAGTCCCATCTCTTAGCAGCTGGTTCATTTGTGCTGCCAGGCGCTCATGGAGTGCTGTGAGTTTCTTTAGCCAGTAGGCCTGGATCATGTCTGGGCCCGGTGCTGTCCAGTTTTTCATACCTGAGACTCTTTCTTGGATGTCTGCCACTGTGATGGTGACTGGTTTCTGCTCAGGGAGGTTGCTGTGCTCCTCTCTTAGGGAGACTAGCCATTGAGCACTGCTGTTATGTGCTGCATCCTTCTCCCATATACTCTTCCAGTACCTCTCAGTTTCCGGCCTTGGTGGGTCTGCTCTGTTGTTATTACCCTGCCATTGAGCATACACTTTCGCAGGTTGAGTTGCGAACAGCCTGTTTATTCGTCTGGCTTCATTGTCTCTAGTGTATCTCTTCAGGCGGCTAGCCAAGGCTTGGAGCCTTTGTTTGGCAGTTTCGAGTGCTTCAGGTATGGGTATCTGGTTGTACTTCTTGGGTACTGGTCTTTTCATTGCACCTTTCTGGGCCCCTGTCAATTGACTCACTTCTCTCCGTGCCACCTTGATTTTACCTCCAACCTTCGTTTCCATGGTGGGTCATGTTTCTCATGGTTCCCATGGTTGCTCTTATAGCCAAGCATCTCCAGGATCACTGCTGCTGAAGTGTATATCAGCTCATTGGTCTCGGTGATTGTTGTGGTAGGGATCGCTGTCAGTGCTGCATTCACATTGTCCAGGAGACTTTCAGATGGTGCTTCACTTGGTCTTGGTAATCGCTGCCGGGGTTGCCTTGTGTTTAGTCTCGCCATGATCTTATCTTTCAGGTCCTTCGCTGCCTCGCTCAGCGTTATTGGGGCTTGGTACCCAATCTCTGGAGGGGCAGGTTGTGTAACCTCCCCTCTGACCTGGCGTCCTGGTTCCCCCATGCAGGTATTCACCTTGCATTCGTCAATCTCAAGTTGTGATAGCAGTTGCCGTTTGTGGATGTTGGAACACTGAGCTACTAGTTGTTTAGCTGTCAACTGTGACTGTGGGTTTCGAAGTAACCATTGTGCCCACATTCTCTGCATGTAACCTCTCTGAGTAGGGTTACTTGAGTAGTAGCATTCCAGCAGAGCCTTGTTGTCGCATCTCGCCCATTTCCGCCTTGTTCCAGTAGCCCACTTCTCATCAAGGTGCTCTGGTTCCCCAGCACCTGACGCAGATATATATATATATATATATATATATATATATATATATATATAAGCTCCCTGGCCTCTGGTAGGGGACCCGAGCTTAGAAGGGACACCACCCACGGAGGGTGAGGAAAAAGTTTATAATATATATATAGTAGTAAAATTTTGTTGCCTTGCTTATCTGCGAAAGCCTCCGTTAGGTATCGACACTCCTGTTGGATGAAGATCTCCAGGGTCTTCTTGCCTAGACCAAAGTTCCTGAGTGTATGAAGAGCGAACCTCCTCTGCTGCTTCCATAAATAACCATTTGACATCACAAGACCTTTTGGGAAAACAAAATGGTGCAAAACAGTATTAGACCCAAAAATAATTAGAATCAGATGGCCGCAGACGTTAAAATCCCAATTTCACACAGTGTAAAATGTAAATAAAAACAGAATACAATTATTTCTGAAACTTAGAAACCTCCATATCTTGTCCTTTCTGCCATTATCCTTACTGCCTTGATGGTTCAAACTTTAAATTCTTTCCAGAAACATGGACCTGACATCTTCCATGCTTTAAAGTGGAGAGGAAAATCTGTCAAATCTGTAATGTAATCCAAGAATAGGATCACATTCCTCTGGTATAACTCCAGAAACTGGTCGCCTCAGTTCCCAGTTGTACATGGACTGTTGTTTAAACAAGAGAGATGCTGCAACGTGACAAACATCACATAGTCCCAACTTTTGCAAGACATGTGGCTTCCATGAAATTGATATTAACTACATGTTCTCTAAGTTCATTTTGTGAATAAAATGTCTTTATGACGTTTGCAAATCACTGCATTCCACTTTTACTTACATTTTACAGTGTCCCAACTTTTTTTCCAAACAATTGCAATTACAATTGTAATCAACAGTGATTAACAAAATACAGCCAGCAACACCTTTATTTTCCATTATGTCCTCGAAAAAGGGAACATCAGGCCGATCTGCGAGGTCTTCTCCATGTTGGACCAAGGCTTCTTTCACTTGCTTGTAGCCGTTAATGACCACGACCCTTCCACCAAATAGACGAAGGCTGAAAATGTTGCCATATTTCTCTGCAAACTGAACACAGACAGCAAACTAGTGGTGATTAAAATCACATGGCTGACTTGTGGTCATATTCATTTTATTATCACTGCATTCAAAAAGCATATATTATTTAAGAAAATGATGCAAACAGGCAACAATCAGTTCAAGAGTGTCCAAACTACACTGCAACTGTTTTTTCATCAATAATATTCAATAGTGCAAAATGTGTCCTTACTAGTTCCCAGTTTCACACAAAAGTACAATCATTTAAAATATATTCCTATCAGTGAGTTGAAAAGTAATAAACGCTCATAGTTTTATACACTGGCAGGGCTGGGGAATCGAACCATAAACCCTCTGATTAGAGGAAGACTTAGTCAACTGCCTCCTCGCCACTTCAGTCATAAATTCACACAACAATCATTTTTTAATAGTTTTATATATTATTATTAGTTTTAATTATTTATTTGATTTTATTTTTATTTGAGATATTCAGGGTTACATAAGAAATCCTACCTCCGTGAACTGGAGATAGAGTCTCGCTGGTCGGACACGATGAAGATCCCCGATGAAAGGCAGACCCCGCGGGCCAGGAGGAAAGTTTTTCGGTCTTCTGTTCTTCAAAATATCCCTCAACAGCAGAAAGACACAGATAAATATCAAAATGCTGCGGCTGTCTATCCAGTCCAAGCCGAGAACATCGTATAGCGTCTCCATTTGATCTCAGCTTCAGCTGCGCTTACCACAACTGAGGTCCGTAATGTGCGCTGTCGGTTTACACGAGCCGGACTTTCAAAATAAAAGCACGAATGTTTCTGCTTATAGTTCACAACTTTGACATTTCATCTTCATTTTCTGCATACCAAGTTATACATTCAATCTTCTGGGCATGAACAGCATTAATAGAGATGAAATGTCACTTCTAGTTGTTTATTCCCCTTATACACAGTTTCACTTGATGTCTCTTGACTTGTGTAGACAAGCATATTAGTAGAATTAATGCCCACATACATCTAGTCCTATTAAGTTTTGTTAATACCTTCTATTACAACCCTTATCATTTTGTTTAGAGCTTCAACTTTCGTATAGATGACTTCACATTGTTTTCAAGTACACGTTCAGCTTCTGCAGGATTTACTTGTGTTTAGGAGAAATAGCTCTCAGCATAAACAGGCCAGTTGGACGGCTGCCAGTTTTACTTTGTTTTTCCCCTCAGTTATTCCCGGAGGCCAACAGTGGTATTATATAACACATAGGGGCCTTCAGCATTCCTCATCCAGTTAGTTCTGCACACACTGTGGTCTCACCTTTAGGTTCAAACTTTGGCTCTTTGTCAAGCAGTTTTTAAAATATTTTTACCATGATTTTTCAAGCTGTTTTTGATTGTATGGACTTTACTCTTTGGTTGTTGTCAGGTTTTGTATTGCTGCTTTTGTATGATTTTGCAAAAAATTCGAGGCCTCGCAACTTTCCTCCTGGACCTTTGGCAGTGCCTTTCCTTGGAAACATCTTCACTGGAGTGGACTTCAAAACAATGGAGACGGTGTGGTGGGCATGAATATTTCTTGAACGTTGTACCTGTTTCTAAAAAGATTACGGTGGAATTGTAGTTTTGATGTTTAAGATTTCCTGTAGAATTTGCCTTACAGACGCTCATATGCTTAACGTACTGAGACACAAGACATAACAGGAAATACTGTATACAGTAGGAGATTGCAACTTGAACTTTTTCCTTCTGGAGTGTTTCACAAACCTAAAGCAACAGACAGACAATATCAGAACTAGAGAGCAATATTTCCGAGATAAAAACCAGATTTACTGTTTGAAAAAACAGCTGAGCGGGTTTACAGAAGTGTCTTTTTTCCTGAGTTCTTTGGAAAGCTTTCCATCTGAAAAATATCAGAAATACCAAACAGCTCTTTGTGCATGACGTTTTCCCTCTCTTAACTTTATCTCCACATGCAGCTTGCTCAGGACTACGGCCCAGTGTTCAGCTTGAGGAGAGGCAGCGAGAGGATGGTGTTTATTTCAGGCTACAAAATGGTGAAAGAGGCTCTGATCAACCAGCTAGACAGCTTCATTGATCGACCAGTTGTCCCTCTTTTCCATGTCATCTTCAAAGGAATTGGTGAGTAAGCAGGTGGTCAAAAGCAGGAGCAAAGTCCTTAGGAAGAAATTGTGTAAAATGGCTTGAAATGGTGTTACTATTTTTTATATCATAGGTATTGCTCTAAGTAATGGTTATCTGTGGAAAAAGCAGAGGAAGTTTGCCAGCATACACCTACGTTACTTTAGAGAGGGCAAGAAGTCACTGGAAAACTATATTGAAGTGGAAAGTAACTTTCTTTGTGAAGCCTTCAAAGATGAGCAAGGCAAGTAAATCATAGAAACCTGTAAGTGTGGCCACTTGGTAGTGAGATTTATAGTGTCTGTAAATGAAAATATTTCCAGGAAGACCATTCAACCCTCACTACACCATAACAAATGCAGTAAGCAACATCATCTCCTCTGTGGTCTTTGGACATCGCTTTGAATACTTTGATCCAACTTTTCGCAAAATACTGGAGTTGGATAATGAAGCCATCATTCTTGCGGGTTCACCCCGGACTCAGGTAATTTCTTTCTAAACTACTTTGTGATGATAATAAAGATATTGGTGGTTGGTTATAGATCTTGGCGTTTGGCTTATCCGCAGCTCTATGATGTCTGCCCTGGCTTGATGAAGCACCTCCCAGGTCCTCACCAAACTGTCCACGGCAACTACACGGAGATCCTGACCTTTCTGAACAAGGAACTAGAGAAGCATCAGGAGGAGTGGAACCCAGATGATCCCCGCGATTATATTGATGTGTACCTGGCAGAGATCGAAAAGGTAACACATTTCCACATTTACAGTAAATAGCACATGTTCTGTTAAAAGATGACTTTATTTGTCATGTTTGTCTTGAAACAAAACTCAAGCACTTTGGCTTCTGTTGCACACCACTATGTATGGCATCATAAAACAACATTAATTTTTGTTGGCACATTAGAAAAAAGAGGATCCCCAGGCCGGTTTCAACAAAGAAACCCTGCTGATCTGCATCCTCGACCTGATTGAGGCTGGGACAGAATCAGCTGCAACCACATTACGCTGGGCGCTGCTGTACATGATGCACTACCCACAGATACAAGGTTATCATCTTATTAGTCACAAAAAGTATTGGCATTTTAAAGTAAAGGTCAAACATGCTGTCAGGGAAGATCAAACGTGATGGCCTTCGAGCAACCTCATATAGCTGATACTCTGCTTCTCTACTCAGAAAAGGTCCAGGCGGAGATAGACAGAGTGATCGGACAGTCTCGTCAGCCCACCACGGCAGACAGACCCAACTTACCCTACACTGATGCTGTCATCCATGAGACCCAAAGATTGGGCAACATTGTTCCACTGGGATTCCCCAAAATGGCCAGTAAAGATACTACACTGGGGGGATACTTCATTCCCAAGGTAGGAGACTACTTACTAGACGTCCGCATAGATTTTTATCATGTTGCAGACTCTGCAAACAATCATCCTAAATATCTCATAACTCCTTTTTCCAGGGCACAGCTGTCACCACCATCCTCTCATCTGTGCTGTTTGATAAGGATGAGTGGGCGACTCCAGATCTATTTAACCCTGAGCATTTCTTAGATTCAGAGGGAAAATTTGTGAAAACAGATGCCTTCTTGCCATTTTCAGCAGGTCTTTCTCACAACTTTTTATTTTTATTATTAGTTTTGTCTAACCATCAAAAATGGATGACTTTACATTTGCAGAAGATGAATCGTTTGTGACACAAAGACTTCCACCAAACCCAGAGGCAGCGAGTCCAACTTCTGTGATGTTTCCCCTCCAGGTAAAAGGGTGTGTCTTGGGGAGCATCTGGCAAGGATGGAGCTGTTCCTTTTCTTTACAACTCTCCTGCAACGGTTTTCCTTCTCACCTGTTCCTGGCGAGCTTCCCAGTTTGGAGGGCGTCTTGGGCTTCACCTATTCCCCCGAAGAGTTCAGGATGCTGGCTGTGCCTCGCTGATGTCATCCCAACCACACACCAAACATGAACGAGGCTGATCTTTGACTTTTTTTTTTTATACCTCCAGGTCACCACATCAATCTAAAACTTGTGTAATAGTAAGGGGCCTTGACATTTTTCAAATTATTTTGATTGGTTTGATGGGTTTGTATGGTAACCAAGTGCTAAATGTGTACCTACATTCTCTTGAGTCATTAGATGTTACAGTATATGATCATGAGCATTAAAAACTAATCTTTGTTGGAGGGATCATTATCCATCAGCAATTAAATCTGCACAACTTTACTAAAAGCCTATCCTTTTTTTTGTGGGGGGGTGAACTTGTTTATGCATTTTTATTTATTATACTGTGGATGGATGGATGGATGGATGGATGGATGGATGGATGGATGGATGGATGGATGGATGGATGGATGGATGGATGGATGGATGGATGGATGGATGGATGGATGGATGGATGGATGGATGGATGTCAACACTAATTTCCATGAGTGCATGGAGGACTTTCTGAAAAAGAGCTCACAGTTTTTTTTCACAAACAATTTGAAAAATTTAAAGAGTTCTCTTCTTTTGGAGATCGTGTGGATCCCATTTGGAGGATGAGTAAATAAAGAATCTCATGAACATTATAAAACTTGTACACTTTGTCCAATCAACAGCCAAAACACCTGCAAAACATATTAAAATTTAAAAAATAACTTATGGAAGGAAAGCAATACAATTATCAGATGTGCATGTTATTTATTTTTAAAGACCATTTAATAAGCATTTTTTTATACAATGTTGTTCAGTCTGGTGTAAAGGACAGTTTCAACTCAGTTAAACTTAACTGCACCCACCTGTCCAATAAACCATCTGGGAGCTTTTTGCTGTTACTGAACTTTATTTTGTTGGCTTGACTGTTTATTCTAAAACATTTGATCTCTGATTAGATGTAGAGGACTTTGCACGCACTGCATTTTATCATATACCTGAGCTTGAGGGCCCATGAGTAATTGCGTTAATGATGTTAGGTTTCATCATACTGTACATGCAACACAGAGGTTATGCTTGTCAGGGGGCAAGTAGGTGTGGTTTTGCAGCTTGTTATGCAAGCACATCTTCACCTTTGTACAAACTATGATATACTGAGTTTTTCAGTGGCCCCTCCTGGGTGTGTTGACTCTATTAAACATAAATCCACCATGGACAGACTATAAAAAAGGCTTGTCCTTTAAAGAAGAAGAGGAGAACCTATGTGCATGGGCATTCCCACTGCTGCTGCCAGCTTTACTCTTTAACCATGTGGCTTTATAATATTCTGCTGAATTTTGACCTAAAGGGGCTTTTCTTGTTTATTTTCATATATCTCCTAGTAGCCGACTTTCTCAAAAACAGGAAACCACCAAATTTTCCTCCAGGACCATTGGCTCTGCCGTTCTTTGGAAATATCTTGGGTGTAGATGGGAAACATCCGCATATTTATTTCAGCAAGGTACTGATTTACATGCATGTTTCAGGGATACTTCAAAGATGCTTTAACATTTATTTTTGTGCTTTGTTTGCATTTTTGTTTACATATATTTTAATCAAATGTAAACTCTACAAAAAGGGACCAGACATGTTTAAACATGTTCCTGATTATAATTTATTGGAATTATGTTCAATATTTGTCACAAATTCTGCACAGTTGCTGAAGCTAGTCATATGAGGACACTCAACTTCCAGAGAACCAAAAGAATGAAGTTATTTTGATTTATTTTATCCTAGAAAGCTGTTATTTTTAGTTTTTCGGTAAGAAATTCTGTGCAGACGTATCAAGCCAATGCTGACACCTAGTGGTCAAGTTGTGCACATGCAAGGAAACTGACCTGCAACGGAACATTTTGGAGCTGAAACCGTAGGAGTGTAAATGTTCATTTGGGACCATGCATGATGCAAATCTAAGTAGTTTTTTGTAAGAATAGTATAGTAGTTGTACTAGTACTGGGGTCTGTAAATGGCTATTTTAAGCCTCTTACAAGATTTTAAATGTTTTAAGCGTACAGAAAGGGAGTGTATATGCATCCGCTTCTGGTCGCTGCCACTTTATCCGTCTGTACAAGTTGATGACCAAGCGCTTTGCAAACTGCTGACAAAACGAGTCATTGCCTCTGCTTCTATGAAACCGATCAGTACTTACAGATATTTATGGAAACATATTCAAATGTTCAAAGCAGCGGCCATGAACTCTGCTCCTTTTGTGTCTGTTGACAGTAGTTTATGCAACACTGTTATCGACATGTAAACGATGGACATGCCTGTACAGACAACCCTTTATAATAAACGTTTTGTACAATTAAAAGGTTGAAATTACTTCAGTTTTCCTACAGGAATGTATTGATACCTAAATGGAAAGATAGTTGTGAGTGTAAAGGTTTAAAATAGCAAAACTCAATAGTTTGAGATATGCCCTGCTGCAGGTGTTAAAAGTAATTACCATTTTGTTGTGAACACATATTCTGTTCTTTCTTAAAACTATTTTCACATCGTTTATCCATAACAAAAGTTTAGACTCCTTAGCCTACCATCTAATAATAAACTAAAAAATGTTCTTGTAAAAACATGTGAAATGGTATCCCATATCCTTCTGACTATACATTAATATATTTGCTTCATAAAAATAGTTAGTGTTGTTATATATTTACATTTAAATAAAACATATGTGTTATAGTTTCATCAGTGCTTATTTGTTGTCGTCCACAGCTGGCTGACATGTATGGGAATGTCTTCAGTTTCCGCTTCGGCAGCACTGCAACAGTGTTTGTGTCAGGGTACAAAATGGTGAAAGAAGCCCTAGTGACACAAGCTGAGAACTTTGTGGATCGACCATACAGTGCGTTAGCTGACAGGTTTTACTGTGGACCGTCAGGTATACAACAACCAGCTACAGTCACTGACAGGGTTTTTGTGATTGATTAATCATCTAAACACGCACGTTTGTCTATAGGTGGTCTGTTTATGAGCAACGGTGAAACGACGAAGAAACAACGACGGTTTGCTTTGTCTACCTTACGCACCTTCGGTCTGGGAAAAAACACCATGGAGCAGTGCATTTTGAAGGAGGTCCGATACCTGCAGGAGGAGATAGAGAATGACAAAGGTGCATTACAACAACAGTAACACTTATTTAAGTCATTATCTTACCAAATCAACAAGTAATGATCAGAGTGATGTTATTTTGGAGCAGCTTTCCTCCTCTTCTTCAGGTGCACCTTTCAGCCCTGCAGGATTGTTCAACAATGCCGTGTCCAACATTGTCTGCCAGCTGGTGATGGGGAGAAGGTTTGACTATAATGACCACAACTTTCAGACTATGCTGAAATATCTGTCTGAGGTGCTTCAGCTGGAGGGGTCCATATGGGCTCAAGTAAGCCCAGGAAATTCCCTGAAATACTGACATACTGAAATGTCAGGCATTTGTTACAAATGAATTGTAGAGATATAATATGTTTAAATAATAAGTGTATGTCTTTTTTATCCTGAGTAGCTTTATGATGCTTTCCCTGGAATAATGAAGCACTTGCCAGGTCCTCACAACAAGATGTTCAAACATTTTGAGACTGTACAAGATTTCATAAGTAAGGAGGTAAAGAGGCACAAGAAGGCCTTGGACCACAGCAACCCCCGAGACTACATCGACGCTTTCCTCATTGAACTGGATAACGTACGTAGGAAACCATCTGACAACTATTTTGCTCTATAATTCTGCCATTTCTGTCAAGCTACCAGCCATTTCTGATCTACTTTGCACTGCTGCACAGCACAAAGAGGGTGAACTGGGTTTCACTGAGACCAATCTGGCTCTCTGCTCTCTGGATCTCTTCCTGGCTGGAACAGAAACTACATCCACCACTCTGCAGTGGGCTTTGATTTACCTCATCAAAAACCCTGAAATCCAAGGTGAGTGACATGCTGGACCCTACAAGGAGCTAGGGAGCTTGGTACTTCATCCACAGTGTCCTGTGCCTCAAAAACTGTCTAATCTCAGTTTAGAAACCAAAAATATGTCGGGTATGGGATATATCTTAGCTGACTGAGATATATTCCAGTACAGGTGTATTTCTGCTAAAGAGCTGAAAAAATGAAAATGTTTCCCTACTTATACTAAAGTCCTTTAACTTCCTTTTACAGAGAAAGTCCAAGCAGAAATCGAGCGAGTGATTGGACAGACCCGCCAGCCCTCCATGGCCGACAGACCAAACCTGCCTTACACTGATGCTGTCATTCATGAGATCCAGAGGATGGGAAATATCGTTCCCCTCAATGGACTCCGGGTAGCTGCCAAGGATACAACCCTGGGAGGTTACTTTATTCCCAAGGTGCATTTACACCGCAGTCTTCTAAAGTCTCTAGGTTGTTCACAGGTGTTGTTGCAGAGCATCCTGTTACCCTGCAGATTTGGATGTTTTCAGGGCACATCCTTGATGCCCATGCTGACCTCTGTGCTGTTCGACAAGGCTGAATGGGAGACTCCAGACACCTTCAACCCTGGACACTTCCTAAATGCTGAGGGAAAGTTTGTGAAGAGAGAAGCTTTCCTGCCCTTCTCTGCAGGTACAACACACTCACACGTTGTAAAGCTCCATCAAATGGCGAGACATATGCTATTCGATCTGCATCCATACACGTGTATGTGTGTTACTTGTGTCGGTTTGTGCACACTCTTCAGGGAAACGTATGTGCCTCGGAGAAGGCCTCGCCAGGATGGAGCTGTTCCTGTTTTTGGTGGGTTTGCTGCAGAAGTTCTCCTTCTCTGCTCCCGAAGGTGTGGAGCTGAGTACAGAAGGAATCACTGGAACTACGCGAGTTCCTCATCCCTTCAAGGTTTATGCTCAGGCTCGGTGACATATGTCAGGTTTTACCCACTCAACCCTTGTATCACAGAATACCAATATGTATTTTTTGGAATAAAATTGTAATTACTTTTAAATCTCATGATTTAAATGTTTAAATATTCTTTCTTTAATGCTACTTTTCCTCACATTTTCTTTACAAGGCTACTATGACCAGTGTAACAACAAAATATATCAGGGTTCATTAACCTACATTATGTAAATTTACAGATAAGTCATGATTAAGGATAACAAACTCAATTTAATCATTTTAAGCACATTTGTCTGTATTATTTTGTGTCTAACATAGTTCAATTGGAAAGTAAGATCACTTCCACACACAAAATGCAAAGAGCACGTGAGGTACTGGGACTGCAGAAATATGTAGCTTTTTAAAGAGTGAATATGAGGTTAAATAACGGAAAGAAAAAAATGCTTGTGAATAAAGGAATCTGAAAGAAGTCCAGCGTCCAGTTTTACATTTGTGTAAATGTTTGTACCCTATGTCTATCTTGTTTTTTGTCTTTGTGTGTGTGTGTGCGTGTGTGTGTGTGTGTGTCTGTGTGTGTGTGTGCATGGGCGCTTGCGTGTGTGTGCGTGCGTGTGTTTGTGTGTGTGTGAGTCTGTGTGTGTGTCTGTGTGTGTGTGTGCATGGGCGCGCGCATGTGTGTGCGTGCGTGTGTCTGTGTGTGAGTGTGTGTGTGTGTCTGTGTGTGTGTGTGTGTCTGTGTGTGTGTGTGTGTGTGTGTGTGTGTGTCTGTGTGTGTGTGTGTCTGTGTGTCTGTGTGTGTGTGTGCATGGGCGTGCGCGTGTGTGTGCGTGCGTGTGTCTGTGTGTGAGTCTGTGTGTGTGTCTGTGTGTGTGTGTGTGTGTGTGTGTGTGTGTGTGTGTGTCTGTGTGTGTGTGTGTGTGTCTGTGTGTGTGTGTGCATGGGCGCGCGCGTGTGTGTGCGTGCGTGTGTCTGTGTGTGAGTCTGTGTGTGTGTCTGTGTGTGTGTGTGTGTGTGTGTGTGTGTGTGTGTGTGTGTGTGTCTGTGTGTGTGTGTGTGTGCATGGGCGCGCGCGTGTGTGTGCGTGCGTGTGTCTGTGTGTGAGTCTGTGTGTGTGTCTGTGTGTGTGTGTGTGTGTGTGTGTGTGTGTGTGTGTGTGTGTGTGCATGGGCGCGCGCGTGTGTGTGCGTGCGTGTGTCTGTGTGTGAGTCTGTGTGTGTGTCTGTGTGTGTGTGTGTGTGTGTGTGTGTGTGTGTGTGTGTGTCTGTGTGTCTGTGTGTGTGTCTGTGTGTGTGTGTGTGTGTGTGTGTGTGTGTGTCTGTGTGTGTGTCTGTGTGTGTGTGTGTGTGTGTGTGTGTGTGTGTGTGTGTATGTGTGTGACTGTGGTGTGTGTGTGTGTGTGTGTGTGTGTGTGTGTACTTACTGTAAGAGGATAAGTTGCATTCAGATGCTGGTAATCAGCAGACCTGGGTGAACTGATCATCACCGGGAGTGCAGACGTCTATAAAAACAGATATTTTGACACATGTTCTGGTTGTTGCATTCAGCTGTGTGTTAACACAATGCCAAAAGGAGAAGACATAAGAAATGGCCTTGGCAAAATAATCGTTCCATGACATCAGTCTGGAAGAGCTTATAAATCTATTTACAAACAATTTGTAGTACAATTTTTTTTTACGACAAAAATGATTCACAATTGTGAAGCATTCAAGACAGGTATAATATTCTCATGAGTGGATGATCCAGCAAATTTACCCCAGGGTCAGTAGATGCAATGCTCAAATAAATACAAAACCAAAAGAAGCTCAGATCCTACAGGCCTCTCATCTAACATGTGTAATGTTAAAATTCAAAAGTAGAGGTGTTTTTTTACATGGCTTATGCCAAACTGGGTCTGAAAAACACAAATTTGTTCTTATCTGTCAATCAGACATCATACTAGAAGTCTTGTTTGTTCAAATAGTTTTGTGAAAATCAACCATGCTTCCATTTTTCTTTTTGAAACAGACTGAGTACGTCTGAAATAACAGAAATAACAGTTAAACTTGTTCACTCTTCTAAATGTACTTCAACCGCGGTGCTACGACAAACAATCAGCCAGGTGAAGTCTGTGCCTGTAAATGACTCGAAGCTCGCTGGTAAAAACTGACTGATGTACAGGCACATTTGCAGCAAGACTATACAGCTCTTCAAAGTAGTTATGAGTGGATGGATGGATGGATGGTGAGTGCATTAAAAATCTGTACTTTTTTTTTTTAAAGAAGCACAGCAATTATAAGAAGACATTTAATTTAGAAAAATAAAGAAGTACTGATAAATGCTTTTAATAATGAATTCATATTCTGTTTGCACACACAAACAGAATATGCTGTGCTGCAATTTCTCCTCTTTGTTTGTCTGCATTAAGTTACCAAACTGAACCAGTTTGTATAAAACTAATTTACATCAACTTGTGCAATTTCCTCTGGGTGCTTCTTGCCTCTGTTGCTCTTTGTGCTGTTCTGTTTACTCTGCAGCATTTAATCACTGATTAAAGTGACTGTAAATCCATGGAGGCGTTATCACGCACTTTGTATCATCATATTACTGAGCTGAAAACCTCTTGGGTAACTAGTAACACAGGGGTCATGGTAGTCAAGGGGTTGGCAGGTGTGGTTTGCAGCATGTTATGTAAGCGCACTTTGATAGCTATGATTACTGGATTTTTCGGTTGTTTGTCCTGGTTTTGCTGAAAAGCATCAATCAACCATTAGCAAACTTTAAAAAAGACTGCGTCGTCATACAGGAAGAGAAAAGTTCATCGTCACGGACATTCCTGCCGCTGCTGCCTGCTTTCCTCAAACCATGTGGCTTTATAATGTTTTGCTGGCTTTTGACCTAAGGGGCATTTTCTTGTTTCTTTTTCTGTTCCTTCTAATCGTCAACTTCCTTAAAAACAGGAAACCACCAAGCTTTCCTCCAGGACCACGAGCGTTCCCATTCTTTGGAAATATCTTGTGTATAGACGGGAAACAGCCACACATTTATTTTAACAAGGTACTTATTTATGTACACGTTTCAGCTTAAATGGCTTGTGAGTAATCAAATATTATTTGAAAATGTTTTGAAATGTATTTTATCCATAAAAAATGCGATTTATTTCGAACAGTTCCGTAAATAAGACGTTCATCTCAAACAGAACACTAAGTCAGCAAAATGCTGACACCTGGTGGTCAATTTGTAAACATGGACACTTTGACGTTGAAATGCACTTAGGGAAATTGTATCTATCATACCTTCATTGTGTTCAAAGTTGTTTCTTTGTTTTTCTACTTATGCTTTTTTTTAATTATTATCTTTCATCAACAAAAACATCAGTCGTGCCCTGTTTGCTGCTGTGGACAGGTTAACAAACCCTCCTGTGTCAGCAGCACCTAAACTCCACTCTACTAAGGCCTGCAATGAATTTGCAAACTTTTTTACTGAGAAAATCTAGACAATTAGAAAAGCAGTCAGTGCATCAATATCAAGTCCCGGAACAGTGCTGTCTCCAATCAAAACCAGTTTGGACAAAATGACACAATTTTACCCAACCAACTACAAAAACCTGGAGGATATTATGGATCAGCTAAACTCATCCTCCTGCTCTCTTGATATTTTACCTACAGCTTTCTTCAATAAAGTTTTACCTGTCATGGGATCTGATCTGATTCAAATAGCAAACTCATCCCCTTTGTCTGGTGTTTTCCTCCAGACCTTGAAGAAAGCAGTCATCAAACCTCTGTTGAAAAAGAATAATCTACACAAGTTGCTAATACAGAATTACAGACCCATCTCAAATATTCTATTCATCAGTAAGGTTATTGAAAAAACTGTGTTTTGAAAGTTAAATACCTTCTTAACTCTACCTAACTGCTTTAATGTCTTCCAGTCAGGTTTTTGTGCTCACCACAGCAGTGAGACTGCCCTTGTCAAGGTGTTCAATGGCATCCACAAAAATACAGACTTGAAGAACCACAGTGCTGGTTTTATTGAACTTCAGCACAGCATTTGACTCCATTGATCATGGTATTTTACTGGAGCGACTGGAGAATTGGGGCAGACTTACTGGCACAATACTTTACTGGTTTGAGACTTACTTAAAGGACAGGGACTTCTTTGTGTCAATAGGTAAATTTACATCAAAATCAACAACAATTACATGTGGGTTTCCCTAAGGTTCTATCCTAGGACCCCTCCTATTTAACATCTACATGCTTCTGCTAGTTCAGATAATAATAAAAAATGAGATAAGTTACAATAACTATGCAGATGACACACAACTTTACATTACAATGTCACCATGTGACAATGAGCCCATACAAGCGAGTAGACGTATTGAACAAATCCATGGGTGGATGTGCCACAATTTTATTCATTTGAACAAAAAACAAAACTTAAGTAGTTGTTTTTAAACCAAAAGAAGAGAGTTCAAGAGTCTGCACACAGCTTCAGTTATTACAGCTACATACCACTGATGAGGCCCGAAATCTGGGTGTGCTCATGGAGTCAAACCTGAACCTTCAGAAACATATTAAGACAATTACAACGTCGGCCTTCTATCACCCGGAGAATATCTCCAGGATCAAAGGTCTAATGTCTCAGCAGGTTCCTGAAAAAAACTCATCCATGCGTTTATCTTCAGTCAGATTGATTACTGCAAGAGTGTCTTCACAGGTCTGCCTAAATGTCAATCAGACAGCTACAGCCAATCCTGAATGCTGCTGCCCAAGTTCTCACTAGAACTAAGAAAGTTGACCACAACACTCTCTTTACACTAGCTCCCTGTGAGAGAGTAGATTTTAAAATACTTAGTTTATAAATCACTGAATGGTTTAGGGATAAAATACATCAGAGACTTGTTGCATATCAACCATCCAGACCTGTCATATCTTTTGGTTCAGGTCTCCTCTGTGTCCCCAGAATCAGAACAATACATGGAGAATCACCATTCAGTTTTTATGCTCCACATATCTTGAACAAACTTCCAGAGGTATGCAGGAAAGCTGAACCCTTAAGTTCCTTTAAATCAAAGTTAAAAAACTGATTTGATTACAGCTGCCATTGACTGAAATATTTAAACCATTCTGAAATTAGATTTAATTAATGTTAATCTCAGTACTAAAATGTATCTCTAGCTTAGGTCTTTATTCTGCCACTGCTCTGTAACTCTTTTTTTTCATCTTAACTTTTCATATTTTTATTATGTAAAAAACCTTGAATTGTCTTGCTGCTGAAATGTGTTATACAAATAACCCTGCCTTGCCTCATACTCATGTAAGACTTTGTTTGTTTGTTGCATTTCATTAGTACTTATTGTCGTCCACAGCTGGCTGACATGTATGGGAATGTCTTCAGTTTCCGCTTCGGCAGCACTGCAACAGTGTTTGTGTCAGGGTACAAAATGGTGAAAGAAGCCCTAGTGACACAAGCTGAGAACTTTGTGGATCGACCATACAGTGCGTTAGCTGACAGGTTTTACTGTGGACCGTCAGGTATACAACAACCAGCTACAGTCACTGACAGGGTTTTTGTGATTGATTAATCATCTAAACACTCACGTCTGTCTGTAGGTGGTCTGTTTATGAGCAACGGTGAAACGTGGAAGAAACAACGACGGTTTGCTTTGTCTACCTTACGCACCTTCGGTCTGGGAAAAAACACCATGGAGCAGTGCATTTGTGAGGAAAGCCGGTACCTGGAGGAGGAGATAGAGAATGACAAAGGTGCATTACAACAACAGTAACACTTATTTAAGTCATTATCTTACCAAATCAACAAGTAATGATCAAAGTGATGTTATTTTGAAGCAGCTTTCCTCCTCTTCTTCAGGTGCACCTTTCAGTCCTGCAGGATTGTTCAACAATGCCGTGTCCAACATTGTCTGCCAGCTGGTGATGGGGAGAAGGTTTGACTATAATGACCACAACTTTCAGACTATGCTGAAATATACATCTGAGGCAATTCAGCTGGAGGGGTCCATATGGGCTCAAGTAAGCCAATGAAATTCCTTTGGATACTGACATAGAGACACTGAGATGTCAGACACTCGTTACAGAAGGGGAACACCGGTGTTTTTAATCATTTATCTTCTCTTTTCACTTATTTCTTTCCTGATTAGCTTTATGATGCTTTTCCTGGAATAATGAAGCACTTGCCAGGTCCTCACAACAAAATGTTCAGCAATTATGATGCCATATTAGACTTCATAAGTAAGGAGGTAAAGAGGCACAAGAAGGCCTTGGACCACAGCAACCCCCGAGACTACATCGACGCTTTCCTCATTGAACTGGAGAACGTACGTAGGAAACCATCTGACAACTATTTTGCTCTATAATTCTGTCATTTCTGTCAAGCTACCAGCCATTTCTGATCTACTTTGCACTGCTGCACAGCACAAAGAGGGTGAACTGGGTTTCACTGAGACCAATCTGGCTCTCTGCTCTCTGGATCTCTTTCTGGCTGGAACAGAAACTACATCCACCACTCTGCAGTGGGCTTTGATTTACCTCATCAAAAACCCTGAAATCCAAGGTGAGTGACATGCTGGACCCTACAAGGAGCTAGGGAGCTTGGTACTTCATCCACAGTGTCCTGTGCCTCAAAAACTGTGTATTTTTTGGAAACCAAAAATATGTCGGGTATGGGATATATCTTAGCTGACTGATATATATTCCAGTACAGGTGTATTTCTGCTAAAGAGCTGAAAAAATGAAAATGTTTCCCTACTTATACTAAAGTCCTTTAACTTCCTTTTACAGAGAAAGTCCAAGCAGAAATCGAGCGAGTGATTGGACAGACCCGCCAGCCCTCCATGGCCGACAGACCAAACCTGCCTTACACTGATGCTGTCATTCATGAGATCCAGAGGATGGGAAATATCGTTCCCCTCAATGGACTCCGGGTAGCTGCCAAGGATACAACCCTGGGAGGTTACTTTATTCCCAAGGTGCATTTACACCGCAGTCTTCTAAAGTCTCTAGGTTGTTCACAGGTGTTGTTGCAGAGCATCTTGTTACCCTGCAGATTTGGATGTTTTCAGGGCACATCCTTGATGCCCATGCTGACCTCTGTGCTGTTCGACAAGGCTGAATGGGAGACTCCAGACACCTTCAATCCTGGACACTTCCTAAATGCTGAGGGAAAGTTTGTGAAGAGAGAAGCTTTCCTGCCCTTCTCTGCAGGTACAACACACTCACACGTTGTAAAGCTCCATCAAATGGCGAGACATATGCTATTCGATCTGCATCCATACACGTGTATGTGTGTTACTTGTGTGTGTTTGTGCACACTCTTCAGGGAAACGTATGTGCCTCGGAGAAGGCCTCGCCAGGATGGAGCTGTTCCTGTTTTTGGTGGGTTTGCTGCAGAAGTTCTCCTTCTCTGCTCCCGAAGGTGTGGAGCTGAGTACAGAAGGAATCACTGGAACTACGCGAGTTCCTCATCCCTTCAAGGTTTATGCTCAGGCTCGGTGACTTACACTTGATCACGAGAACTAGGTGTCACTCAATCAATGTTTTTTGTTTTGCTTACTTTTTACTCCCAATTGTTCTACTGGTGTATGATTGCTACCAGAAAAGGATTCATTCTCTGTAATACTACTTTTCCTCTCTTTTTCTCTAATAAAACTGTGAAATATACTATTACTGACAAATTATTTGAAGGTTTTATTAAATACCTTATGGTATACTTTATGAAAATTTACATTTATCTGTAATGTCATGTGTAAATAAATTATGAATAACAAACCAACCATTTGTAAAGAAATGATTTGCACAATCAACCTTGCTTAACTAATTTGTCACAAATACTAAAAATAAACTTTGAGGAGTCAAAGTCAAAGTCAAAGTCAAGTTTATTGTCAATTTTACCACATGTGAGATACATACAGAGAATCGAAATTACGTTACTCTCAAACCCTCGGTGCTACACAATAAATAAATTTTAAACAAAAAGTGCAAATCTAAAAAGAAACAAGTTATAACATGACGTTGGGTTTAAGAGCCAAAGGCAATAAAATTACAGTAAAACCAATGAAAGGGTAGTATGATGATAGACATTATTGTTATGATGAACTGTATTGTAATAATGATGGTGAAATGTACAACAGTTTTTAAAGTGTGTGATGGTCCTGCAGGTGTTCAGCTTATCGTTCTGGTTAAAGTGACCTGGTGCAAAGAAGGCGGTCCAGTTCTGCCAAAATTGCCCGATGCAGATACAGAGGTCAGAGTGAGTGAGGGGGGAGCAGGGAGGGAAACAGAGGAAGAGCTGGGAGAGTGTTCAGCTTCCTGACAGCCTGGTGGATGAAACTGTCCTCCAGTCGGCTGGTTCTGGCCCGGAGGGTCCGCAACCTCCTCCCTGATGGCAGCAGACTGAAGAGGCTGTGTGACGGGTGGGTGGGGTCTCTCACAATGCTGAGGGCTTTCCGAGTCAGACGGCTGCTGTAAATGTCCTGAAGTGAGGGGAGAGAGACACCAACGATCTTCTCAGTCTTGATATAATGCATGACTAGGCGTTCAAAGCACTTCATGATGATGGGAGTCAGTGCAACTGGACGGTAGGCATTGGAGCAGGAAGGAGATGATCGTTTTGGAACCGGAACTTTGTGTGTGTGTGCATATATATATATATATATATATATATATATATATATATATATATATATATATATATATATATATATATATATAAGGATAAAACTGGTGTAGAACATAAAAGGATATATATGATTGCATATGATTCCTTGTATATTATATATAAGTACATATTAAAAATAGAAAAGATGTGGAAGGTGATGGCAACACTGGTGCCAGTGATAATCGGAGCATTCAGAGCTGTGACCTCCAAGCGGGGCGAGTGGAGTGGCTCCAGCAGCACATGCGAGCCAGACAAAGGCAGGTCCATCACCGTTTATCCAGCAAACAGTAATTTTATTGTGTTAGGAGTATGTTTTGATCATTCACACACGTTTTTTTATAATATTATGTGTTGAGCTCTTTCCGGCATGTATGGCCGTTGGTTTGGATGAAAATATCCATCCATCCATTATCTATACCCGCTTAATCCATCTCCGGGTCACGGGGGTCTGTCGGAGCCTATCCCGACGCATAGTAGGTGGAAGGCAGGGATTTACCCTGGACAGGTCGCCAGTCCATGGTAGGGCCACATACAAGACAAACAATCATGCACACGCACATTCACACCTACAGGCAATTTAGAAGGAACAATCAACCTAGTATGCATGTTTTTGGACTGTGGGGGGAAGCCGGAGTACCCGGAGGGAACCCACGGGGAGCACGGGGAGAACATGCAAACTCCACACAGAACGACCCACCGGGCCAGGAATCAAACCAGGAACCTTCATGCTGGGAGGCAACAGTGCTGACCACTAATCCACCGTGCTGCCCTGGATGAAAATATTTCCAATAAATTAATTACATTCTGTAACCCCTCCCCCCTCCAGCTATTTATGTATTATTATCTGAAATTAAATTAAACTGCTACTGTTTAATTTATTTTCACAAAGCAGTTTGTTGTGTTAAAAATGCTGATGTGCTTGATTTCTTATGTTTTTTTTATTATTATTTATTTGTTTGAATTTATTTATTTTACTTGATGTGAATGGATCATTTTTCCACTTTTTCCTTTTTTTCATTTTTCCAAGCTGTAGCTTCCTCAGTGATTTCACATGTTGTGCGTCAACAGAGTAGTATCCCGTCTCTATCTGGCAGTTGTTGACAGGGAGAACGTCCTCATCAGTTCCTGGCTTTCCTCTCCTGCTCTGTCACAATGTGGCTGTGCAACTTGTGGATCAGTCTGAGGGCGCTGCTGCTCTTTGCTTTCGCCGTTCTCCTTCTGGTATACTTGCTGAACAAACGGGATCCACCTCACTTTCCTCCGGGACCACCAGCTCTCCCTGTTTTGGGGAACATATTCAGCATCGAATCGAAACAGCCACATATTTACCTCACCAAGGTAAGTTTGTGTTTTACTTTTGCCCAATTCTGAAACGTTCACTCGTGCAGAGAAAAAATACATATGGCCAATCATTACAAATAAAAACAACAAAAAAACGTAAGGTTATAAACAATAATTGCTACGTATAATTGTGATAATAACAAATGCATTGACTTTTCTTAAACATAATTTACTGTTATAAAAAACAATGAAAACCTGAGGAAGAATGGCCACAGTGTCACGAGTCACATGCTGGAAAACAGGCCACCTATTCTCTGCTTCTGCGTCCACAGCTCGCTGAAGTTTATGGGAATGTGTTTCGCATATGTCTGGGAAGACACAAAACAGTGTTTGTGTCTGGGTGGAGGCTGGTGAAGGAGGCTTTAGTCACACAGGCTGACAGCTTTGTGGACAGGCCTTACAGCCCCATGGTGACCAGAATTTATTCAGGGAACTCAGGTGAGTACATCGGTCCCAGTAAGGTCAACCTGCCATCAGCGCCTGAGTAAAGTTTGGCTTCTTTCTGTGGCAGCGGGTCTTTTCTTCAGTAACGGGAAGGTGTGGAGGAGACAGCGGCGCTTTGCCATGGCCACATTACGCGCCTTCGGTCTGGCCAAGGGCTCCATGGAGAGCACCATCTGTGAGGAGAGTCGACACCTGCAGGAGGCGATGGAGCAGGAGGAAGGTTGACAACAGAGAAGCAACCAAAATAAAGGGCAGTGAAAGGGCACTACACTCACAGTCAGCCCTGACTTTACATTTCCTCTCCTCAGGTAGGCCCACGGACCCCGTGCCACTCTTGAACAACGCTGTGTCCAACATCATCTGCCAGATCGTGTTTGGGAAACGGTTCGAGTACAATGACCCCAGCTTCCAGGGCATGCTGAAGAATCTGACTGACTTGGCCTATCTGGAAGGCTCCATATGGGCTCTAGTAAGGCACAAATCACGCCAAGACATGTTGAATGGCAACATCAGACCTCAAAACCAGAAAGTAACCATGTCATTATACGTCAGTAATACACAGAGACAGTACAGAGATGTGGAAGAGCTGTCAGTGTGTCAGCTGAAGTGTCCTTGTACTGTTCATTGTGTGAACTGTAAAAAAGTATGGCTGCATTGGGTTTTTTAATTTTTTTATTTCCTCCCCTAACAGCTATATGATGCGTTCCCAGCACTGATGAAACACCTTCCCGGGCCTCACAATGGCATCTTCAGCAGCTCCAAATCCCTGGAGACGTCCATCAGGGGAGAGATAGCGAGACACAAGTTGGATCTGGACCCCAGCAGCCCACGAGATTACATCGACACGTTCCTCATAGAGGCGAGAGTAAGGTGCTCACATTTGAATCGACAGAAGTGTTGAAATGAGGACAAGAAATGAAGAACCAACTGCATGTTCGTCCCTCCATTCCTTCTGGTAGCGCCACAGAAACACTGACGCTGGTTTTGATGAAGAAAACCTGGTTCTGTGCTGCCTTGATTTGTTTCTGGCCGGCAGTGAAACCACTTCAAAAACTCTGCAGTGGGGACTCATCTACCTTATCAAGAATCCTCACATCCAAGGTGAGTTCTGGTGCCACACATTGTAACACGGATGCAGGTCTAAATCTCAGACAAACATCGCCGGGATTCTCCTTGTAGACAAACTCCAGGCAGAAATTGACAGAGAGATCGGACAGACCCGTCCACCCACCATGGCAGACAGACCAAACATGCCCTACACTGACGCCGTCATCCACGAGATCCAGAGGATGGGAAATGTCGTTCCTCTCAACGGACTCAGGATGGCGGCCAAGGACACAACGCTGGGAGGTTACCTCATACCAAAGGTGCATCTGATCCACACAGCACAGCAGCTTTCATCCACGGACTGTTTATTAGAGATTTAAACACCCATTTCAGTCTGAAAAGTAAAATATCTCTGCATGAGCTGTAGAAGGTTCCAGTTGGTGATTAGTAAACTACTTGGTGTCGCTACACTTTTGAAGATTTTTGTTTTGTTCTCTGGTTTCGGGTGGATTTCTTTTTTTCTGTCATCATTTGCTGGGTTCAAAAGATACTTGCACTGTGCACTTATATTAAGGTTATTTTATGCCAATTTAAACCGTCTAGTTTATGTCAGACAAGACAACGATGTTTTCATGTGAAAGAATCTTTTAAGTTTATGGGAATTTACAATCTAAAAAACTATTTTTCCCTTTATTGAGATTTGATTTCTTTTAAGCTTGGTGTTGTTTGTGATATTTCTTTTCTTCTGTCGCTCATTTTTCATTGGTTTACTTTTATTTCCATAAAACCCAAATTATAATTTGCAGCTTAACTGACTGAAGTGATAAACTTGTCTTTGGCTGCAACTGCTGACCAGTTAAAAATCAATGTGAAGCATAAAGGATTAAGTTTGAACTGTATGTTTATTTATACTTCCAAACATTAAGCTGAAAAATAAACCAACCTTTTGACTAGTCATGCATGAATCTGATTTTGTGTTGTGTTCAGGGCACGTCGGTGATGCCTAACCTGACCTCTGTGCTGTTTGATAAGAATGAATGGGAAACTCCGGAAACCTTCAACCCTGAACACTTCCTTGATTCTGATGGCAAGTTTGTGAGAAGGGAAGCATTTCTACCTTTCTCTGCAGGTACCTTTCATATCTAAGTCCTGAAACATTCATTTCAGAATCACGAGGCTGCAGGAAGCACATGAATGCCTGTGTGATAATGACAAGACTTGTTCTTCCCAGGAAAGCGGGCGTGTCTTGGCGAGGGTCTGGCAAGGATGGAGCTGTTCCTTTTCTTCGTCGGTTTATTTCAGAAGTTTCACTTTTCCACTCTGGCTGGAGTGGAGCTGAGCACAGAAGGAGTAATCGGAGCCACACGCACTCCACACCCTTTTAAAATCTTGGCAAAGTCCCGCTAAACCTCGCAGAGTGAATCCAAGAGATGCATGGAAGATCATATTTTTACATGTGTTTGTACATAGTACTTGTTACTGCTGTGACTAATCCAAAAATACTGAATGGTCTTTTTTAAAACCAGACGATAGCGATGGTAGTGATTTGTGCAGCAGGTGATGCTCTTTGTTCAGCCACACAGGGCCGTGTCAAGCTTTGTGGTGGCCCTATGCAAGATGCTGTTTGGCCCCTTAGTTTGCCAAACCACGACAAAGAGATTCCTAATCTATTACATGATCCACAAACCCTGCCACGATCTTTTACACTTTATAATAATATATAACAGGTTACAGTCATGATAACCTCTCATATTAAAAATGATCATCTTACGAGCTATTGAAGCTGGATACCCGATAGAAAATAATCCTACAAGGAAAAAGACAATCCTCTAAAAGTCAACAATTAAAACAATGCTTTTATGAAAAAGTTCACTTTGAAATTTGAAAACCAGAACACAACTCTAGATTTTACTGCAGCACAAATTATCACTCCCCAAAACACCAATAGAACAAATAAATAAGTAAAGTGGGCCAGTAACAGGAATGATGGACACCTGTCAATCATTACCATCCTAACTGGCAACAGCCATCCCAGCCTGACCGTGGGATGGACAATATCCACAGATTATCATTTTGGTTTTATCTTATTCCTACATCCTAGATTTATTTCTAAGCATAAAGAGGATACAAACATGTAGAAATGTCACTCGAATTGTGAAATAGGAGGGCTATTTCTAACTAACATATAAACTGCATATATAACTGTAATTTTCAAAAAACCTTTGAGGAAATTAGCGTCGCACAGCCAGATTAGTATGTTATCTAGTCATTTTGATAGTTACGGTTACAGACAAAATAATCCTTTGGAAAAGCTCTCCACCTGAGACCTTTCAAGGAAACTAAAACTTTTTAACATCAACTCCTGAACATTTGTTCTGGGGCTGCTTTTCTGCGTCTGGTACAGGACGCCCTAAACCTGTGCAGGTACAATCAAATTTCAAGACTGTCATAACATTCAGTCCAATTTACAATCTTACCTTTTCTTCACCAATAACATTGAACAATTAATTGTTATGTTGTTTACTTTGGCATGTTTTCAATTTAATACCCATAAAATTACAATAAAATTACATCATCAATAGCAGTTAAATCTTGAACAACCTCAGCTGCAAAAGTCTCTCTCCTTGTGGTCTTCACTGGGTCTAGATGTCATCAGGGTGGACTTGATGGTGAATTACTCATTTCCTTTTATTAGGAACCAGTGGATGAGGTGAATTGTCCTTCTCACCACATTCCCTCTGCTCTCACCCGCAGGCAGGAGCTCACGTTCCCCAGCTCTGATTCATATTTTATATGGATGTGATCTATTTGATAGTGTTATAATCAGCCAGATGTGAAAAGCCAGATGTGTAAATTTTGCTCACGAGCTGTTCATGACTAAATAAAAGCTGTCTGAAATATTTAAAAATGGTTGCTTTATTGTCAGAGCAAAGTGCAAAAGATGTGGAACAAGCAGTACAAACACAAAATGATTGAAGAACGTTGTGCAGTTCTTGTGTTTGCAGGTGTGTGTAGGTGTTTTTAGGGTATTTTCACATTTTACACTACGAGTTCATCAGAGAAGGAGTGTTTCTGATCCACTTCATACCTTTCTGCTTGAACCAGTTCCCTTAGAGATCTGACCTTTAAAGCTTTGGATGGCAAACCAAAGGACCAGAGCGTCCTTGACGAAGGAGGAAGGGAACCTGGAGCTCTTCACGTTCACAGTGCTCAGACTAAGCAAACTAGTTTGCAATCCAAAATTAACACTTTATTTGTCTATTCGGCTTGTTAATATACAAATAATTAATGACCCTGAGTTCGTTTGAGCAGCTGAACGAGACCAAGAATGAAAACACTTCATCTTTGGTTCAAAATTGTGATTAATGCAATTGAACAAAATATACAGTTTGAGAAAAAGATATAATTTATTCATACACAGAATACAAAGCATTTAAAATTTAAACTTCCTGAATTTCTGATAAATCATTTTTCCTTTATCATTTACATAGAATCACCTGACACCACTCGTGTGGTTCCTGTGCTGTGCTACGCTTGATTGTACTTCTGATTTTAATCCAAATGTCTTAAATTAGCAATCTACAAAAAAACCTTCACTGCACAGGAAAAACCAAAGTCACATATATCTCTAGTCATACGTGGTAGAATATGTCCTTAGTGTTGCTGAAAACATGTGTAGACAAGAGCCTCTTTATGAAAACAAACTAGAATAGTTCAGTTTAAACTGCACTTAAAAACCCACAATATGAAAGATAACATTTTCTTCTTTATAGCATTTTTTTTACTCTCAGCTGCCATTCATTCTTAATCATTATAATAACTGAGAATTAAACTACGATAATTGAAAATTCTCCAGTTACAATTTATAGATAGAAAGTAAGTGCTCGCATTTGAATAAAAAGCTGGTGTTAAATCATGTTTACATTACAAATATACCATTTTTATACATTATAATCTTGATTACACACTACCGGTAAATAATATTCAAGATACCCAGTTAACAGAAAGGCCTGTACGTTGAGAACCAGAACACGACTCGGAGTAAAAAACACACAATAATACCCTGGTCCTGGATTTGGTGCAGCACCGTGAGAGTTGATTCTGGTTGTTGTTATGGTTATGACTTGTAGAATTTTCACAGCTTGTTAAATGATGGGCTTTTTTTATTTCATCAAAAATACAAACAAACACGTTAGTTCCCAATGTTTGCTGTTGAAAAATTGTTGGCGTCCAGCACCTATATAGCAAATGGTTTCTTCAAGCACATTTGCCTTTTATATCGTCTTCTCAACCACAGTTATGTACGCAGACACTTCCTCAATCAGCTCAAGTGACATTTAGTTTAGTTGACTTTAGCATGAGCTCTCATTTATAATGAACAGAACAAGCCTCCTCCATGTTTCACAGTAGCTACACTGTTCTTCTGTGAAGGCTTCATTTTCAACGTCTGTGAACATAGAGCTGATGTGAATCGTCAAAAAGCTCCGGATTTTTTTTCATATGCGGCGTCAGAGGCTTCGTGATTTGTTTTTTTTTTTTAATAATGATTTGCTTTTATCAGCGGAGTAGAGTTGCCCACTTTGGTTCAAATTCTCTGGTTACCTTTCATATGATCTATCTCTTCAATATGCCATCAGTTTTCCTCTCGTGTCCACATCCAGGGAGGCTACGGTCCTGTAGACCCTACACTTCTGACTGAAATGTCCAACTGCAGTCACAAGAACATCAAGCTCTTTGGAGACGGTTATCTAGCTTTTACCTTTTATCAAGCCGTTCTGATCGTCTTTTGTCTTCTCCAAAAACAACTCTCGTCTTTCCTTTCTCTAGTGCATGTTCAGTGTGGTCAACACCTTGATACCAAACAGCAGAGTGATGGCTTTTAACCCTTGTGTCACTGTGATTTTCAATCTTTTATAGGGGTTCTAACCTATTTGTCCTGGTTAGTTTGTTTTTTTCCTTAAATGATTTTCATTATGCATGTTTCAGCAAATTATTTCTTAAGTAAGTAATGTTTATTTATAGTGTCTTTCACAGAAAACTGTCCCAAAGTTGTTATTTATTTTTACTGTGGCCAGTTTCAAGTTATTTCAGTGAACATCGTGGGTTTTCCTTTCATTAATGGAAATTTGTTGGGTACCAACAAGTTTTTTCACATCTCTAGATTAAAATGTTTAGTACTTATTTGTATTCCTGTCATTCCTGACATAGTAAGGCCAGATATAAAAATAGCAAACACTAAACTGATTACACAGGGTATTCAGCTCAGTCTGCACATGGAAAAGCAAAATCAGAGGGCATGGCGGTCATACACTGCAAGTATGCAAATGGAGCAGTATGTACTGTTTTGGCTTGAGGTGTATCAGGGGTTAACGTTTTTAGCCAGGTCATATTTCTGGATAATGTACATGGGGACAGCATGCTCTCACCTTAGGTGGTGACCTGTTGGGCTGTTTCATAAGTAAGTGCTCAGTGATCCTAATCAGCTTATCCTTGACCCTTCCCCAAAGGCTGAGAGCAGATGTGTTTAAGGTCACTTGAGTGCTCACTTGGTGCAGGGAGCAAGGATTGTGCATTTTTGCCTAGTTTGAATAAAGTGAGACATTTGGCTCAGTGACATAGTCTACTTAGACGAAGCAGCAGTCACGCTGACGGAGGCAGTGCGGCGCGGTGCGTTTGACACTTGCCGCTGCTGCGACAAAAAGGACCGGCCAGGGGAGAGCATGGAGGAAGTGCAGCCCCCGAGACGCGATTCAATGGCCAACTTCTGAAAGTTCAGACTCTGAAAACAGAGAGTCAGACAAAGCTAAGAGTCAATTGTTTAAAAAAACAAACCGAAAAACTGTTGTTGTCATGTCACAACTTGTTTCTTGTCTCTTTTTAACCTGCACTTTGTGTTTAAAATGTATTTATTGTGTAGCACCGAGGGTTTGAGGGTAACGCAATTTCGATTCTCTGTATGTATCTCACATGTGGTAGAATTGACAATAAACTTGACTCTGACTCTGACTTTACAGTCAATCGATCCCTATTTATGATAAAACACAATCAAAGATGAAAAGAAATAATAACATGGAAAACATTACTGGGCACAGAAGAACCAGTGAGGGAACACTTTCACACCATCACAGGGAGCCGTCTGCATTAGGATGGCTGCATCTGGGGACCAGGCAGGTCGGCAGGGAGCCCCACCCCACCTCACCCCACCCCTGGACGGGGTAGAGTGCCAAACAATACCTCTGCAGGATCATGTATGGACCCCACCACAACCCAGGGGCAAGCAGACCCAATGCAGAGAACTCCCACTGAGGAAACGCTGCAGTTACAACTCAAAACTATGAAAAATATTCAAATAAAAATTTGAAAAATTTGAAAATACATAAAAATAAACATATAATTTATGAAAAATAACAGTAATAAAATGTCATATAAATAGATAAGAAAAACTGCAGGAATGCTGAAACCCTGTAAAAAATCAAGGTTAAAAACTTATTTGTTTACAGCTGCCTTTGACTAAATTATTTAAACCACTCCCAATTTTGAGTCTAAAATGTAACTCTAGTTTAAGTCTAACTTTTCTTTATTCTGCTCCTCCACTGTAACTCTTCTACTTCACTTTTCATATTTTTATTATGTAAAGCCTTGTCTTGTTGCTGAAATGTGTTATACAAATAAACCTACCTTGCCTTGCCTAAATAAATAAGATATTTTCAATAAATAACAGTAAAAATCTAAAACAGGATTCAAACAGAAGGGACATTAGAAAAAAGCCAGATTAAAAGTGTGATGTGAAGTTATTTTACCTTGTTATACCAGGCTGTGACGATCAGCTTCTCCTCATACTCTCTCAGTCTGGCCTGCTCACACTGACGCTAGTAGGGAAATAAGCCAAACATCAGCTAGATATAAAGAACAGTCCCTTAAAACATCCTCCCAACATGGTACTCAAGTTTAAATGTGGATTTACTTCAAGGTTGACAATCTGTTTGTCTCGATCTGCTAACTGGCTCCTCAGAGCCTGGATCTCAGCAGTGGCAGGATTTAGCTTTGGGTCCAACGCTCTTATCACCTTCAGGAAAGGGGGACGGATTGACAATAAATCATTGATACTGTAGTATGCTTAACATAAAGTTTTAGAAATGACCAGAATAAGATTTAAAGTAACCCACATCACGAGCTTTCTCCAGGTACATTTTGTACCTCTCTTCCATGGACTTCATGTCATCATCCTTCTTCTTCAAAGCAGCCATCAGCTCATCCAGTCTTAAGGCTTGGAAATAAAAGTCATTGCCTATTTTATATTTTTTTCTTCTTCAGTTTTGTGTCATATGTGGACAGATTGCAACAACAGTAAAATGTGAACTTACAAGTGTGCGTGTTGTCAGGCTGAAGATCTGCCAGCAGCTCTTTCTTCTTCATGATTTCATCTTGAGCTTCGTTCAGCTGGACCCTGAACACAAATGAGTGCTTTATTTCCTTCTACAGAAGAACACACAGATTCATTTGACATCCTGTACTGCCGCGACAGCACAAATGTAGGACACACACTCACATGTGAGCATCCAGTTTCCGTTTCAGGTTTGACTGAAAGAAAAAGTGGAAACGATAAATTAATTAGCTGTTGAAGTGGTTATCTCTTAATAATTTAATAATGTTAAAATGTAAACAGCAAATATAGTTGACTTTCTTGAATTATTCTACACCACCACAAACTCTAAAGCCTTAGGATTAACTCTGTGGGTTCTGTGTATTGGTGCCATTGCATTTGGCTCACTTACATCATCAGGCTTGGCCGCCTGACTCTGCAAAGCCTTCTGAAGGTCCTCAACCTGCTGCTGCAGTTCACCGAGCCGCTCTCGGCTCAGTCTGCAGATCAACCAGCATGCACAGTAAGGTTGACATGTGGGAAGAATTTTTTATTTGAAAATGTAGTTAACACAAAGAAGCCCAAACAATTGGAAATGTGTTCTGTTAACCTGTTCTCAGTGTCCAGTTCACTACGTGTCTTCTCAGCTTCCTCCAACTGCACCTGCAGAGTGGCGATCTTCTCCCGCTCACATTCTTCCTGCTGCACCCTCAGCATCTTGTTCTCATGCTGCAGCCTGATGAACCTTTCCCTAAAGAATCATGCAAAGTCAGTGTTCGGACACCATACTGGAGCAGAAAGGATCCAATGAACATGCTGTGCAATGACAGAACTAACATATTACCTGTACTCAATGGGTATCAACTCAGCTGCCAGGTTATCATGGCTTGGGCTGCCAGAGGGAAGTATCCCTAAGTGGGAAAAAGCATGCCTACTTAATAATGCACCAGCAAGGATTCAAGCATTATTACAGTGTTATAAGTGTGCAGTGGGGTACCTGCTTGAGAGAGCTGGTGCTGTTGAGCCTGAGTGCATCGCAGTTCCTCGTTGATTTCCTTCAGAGAATCTCTCTCAATGATGATCCTCTAGGAAAAGAGAGATATTTTAATAAGATGAAATATGTTAGTTTTATTGCAAAGAAAATTATAACTATTACTTGATTTTAAAAGCTGCTATACCTCTTTCTCCTTCATGACAGTTTCATGCTTCTCCTCCAACTTTTTCATGTCAAAAGCTAGGTTGTCTGCTCGCCTTGTCTCCTCAGACAATTTCTTGTGTAGCTCTTGGACCTTTAAAAAAGTGAACACCACCAAATGTAATCTTTACAAGCAAGTGCCTTCATGTGTATTCTTAAAGATCTTTGCTAAACCTGTGATTTGTAAGATCTACATAGAGATTCAGATAAAACCTTTCTTTAAAGTAAGAACCATGTTGATTACTTACCTGTCTTTTGTACGTTTCAAGCTGTGCACGGGCAGCGTTGGCCTTGCGCAGCTCTTCCTCCAGACTGACAGTGTTTTGCATGTAGGTCATGTTATTCTCTTCTAGCAGCTTCATCTGCCTCTTTAGATCACCAAGATTCTCCAACTTGCGTTTGTACGTTTCCACTGAGGCCTCCAGCATCACTACCCGATCAGAGCAGTTTCTGGAGGAATGTAAGACAATTATCAGTCAACAAGCTCATAAGTTAAGTGTTTCCTTCAGAACGCTAAGGCAGACACGTGAATTGTGAACAAAACAGAAGTACATAAGGATATATTGCAATTTTTAATCATTACCAAAGTGGTTTTCTTTCTTTCGAGAGCAATAATCAGTGGTTTCATGCTTAGATATTGTGTTGTTTTCATTCAAAAGAGAGATAATAAAAAAATAAAAATAAAAATCTATAAATTTGTCAGCCTATGTTCACTTCTGCACTAATGCTGTTCTCCCCACAAGAATATTCACAGAAGCCATGGGTGGACAGTACAGTGTGGCTCCTGCTAAAAGCCTGAGATGAAGCCTACAGATCTGGAGACAGACAGGCCTACAATAGTGCCCAGAAAGAACTGAAAAAAGGCATCCAGCTGGCAAAACAGAGGTACAAGCAGTCTATTGAGAAGCACTTTGATGACAACACTGTCTCTGTCTGTCTGAAGTCCTCCATTATTGTGCCTGCCCCCCCCAAAAAATCAATTATCACCTGCCTCAATGATTATCGTCCTGTTGCTCTGATACATCAAGGACGCCATTCCTGCTGGCCTGCCTACAGGGAGAATCGTTCTACGGAGGATGCTGTATTGTTAGCACTTCACACAGCCCTGACTCATCTAGAGCATCCTAACACCTATGTTAGGATGCTATTTGTGGACTTCAGTTCAGCCTTTAATACTGTCCCCCCAGACATGCCGGCCCTAAATCTCCACAATCTGGGCGTATCACTGATTTCCTCACCAACAGACCCCAGGTGGTGAGGATAGGAGAATCAACATCTACCCCGCTGATTCTCAACATTGGCACCCTGCAAGGCTGTATTCTCAACCCGCCCTCTTCACGCTCTTTACTCATGACTGTTCTGCTCTCTACCACACAAACACAGCTGTGATGTTTGCGGATGACACCACTATGGTGGGTCTTATATCAAATAATGATGAGAGCCACTACAGAGAAGAGGTCCACAATCTGACACAATAGTGTACCAGCAACAACCTCATTTTGAACACCAGCAAGACCAAGGAGGTCATAATTGATTACAGGAGGTCTAGGGGGACTTAACCCACTCCTCTCAACATACGAGCAGGTGGGTATATAGGTGGGTATATAGGGTGGGTATATAGGGTGGGTATATAGTTCCTGGTCATCCAGGAACTCTGGACCTGACCTCCCCTGGACTGAAAACACCTCACACCTGGTAAAGAAGGCCCGGCATCAGCTGTACTTTCTCAGGAAGTTGAACCAAACTGGACTCTCTACACAGCTGCTCGCAAACGTCTACAAAGCCACGACTGAAAGTATCAATATAGTTATTTCAGCATGACGGTGTGGTTTGGGAGCTGCATGGCACAGGATAGGAAAGACCGGGTGGTGAGGACAGCACAGGGGATTATGGGGTGCCATCTACCAGACCTGGACTCAGTTTTTGCTGGTTGAGAAGAGAGCCAGGCGCATTGCCACAGATCCAAACCCACACAGGCATTGAACTATTTGAACCACTTCCATCAGAAAAACAGTACAGGAACATCATATCCAGCACAAACAGACTCAGAAACAGCTTATTCCTCAGAGCTGTGAAAACAATCTGACCCCTGTAGACAAACACTCACATCCCATCAGCCCATCTCATTTCACAGACTGAACTTGCACTAGCTGCACCTCTGCACTTAATATTTTACACTGGTGTTCTATTTAAATGTAGTGATCTTCCTTATTTAGTTGTTTATTTAAATTTTAAATTTTGCATATGTGCACTGAAGCTGGGAGTCTGTACATACTTTCATTATGGTCTCATTTGACAATTAAGTCTTGATTCTTGAAGATATCTGCTCACTAAATAAGCATTCTCAATAATATCTTTTTGATTATAGTAGATTTATTATTAGTAGTATGTGTCAAAGACTGCATCCTTGGTGGTTGTGATAATGAAAAATATACTCTTATCCTATCCTTGTTCTTTATCCTTATCGTACCCAGAACTCAAAGTTATTTTGCTATCTCAGTGCTAGTGCCAGCCTGTCTCAGACAACAGCCTTCAGCTCTTAATTTCTCTCCTTAAAAGCCAGTCCTCTCCTCTACTCTTGCTTGCCATTTCAACACGCTGTAAACCTGCTTCATTCTGTTGGGATGCCATTCTTTGCAAAAAATAAACATGAAAAGACAGCTTTTTATGTTTTTTCAGTATTACCATACACATATTTATGTATGTGCATGTTTCTTTAATAGCACCACACAAGCACAAACCTCAGGACATCCAGTTCGTCTTTAAGAGCCCGTGATTCCTCTGCCAGGCTGGTGAGTTCGTCATTACGGTGCTGAAGTTCAATCAGCTGCTTCTCCAACTGCTCACAGTGGATCCGGTAGTCATCCTTGGCAGCCTCCAGCCTAGAAAAAGCACATACACATTATGATTTCATCTCTGTTGTAATGAGGTAGCTGAGGTTCCTTTTTAGATGAAAATGGCAAACCTGAAGTTCTCCTCCTGCAGGGTCTCTAGTTGTTGCTGCAACTGACTGTGTTTTCTCCCTGAGGGTGTACTTGGGTCATCAAAGGTGTCTAGCTGATTGGCTCGGTCTGTAAGGACATCATTTTCTGCCAATAAGCTGTTCCGTTCCTCTTGAAGAACAGCCACCTGACAGGAACAATACGCTGTGAGAGCCTATTTTTGTGGTGTTTGGTGTAGATGTTAAAGTGAAGTAAAGTCAGCAGAAAAAAAGAAGTTTTGTTTAAATCTCCACTTGCTCAATTATGGCATGCAAGACAGAAAAGTCAAATCTAAACATCAAGACTTTCTATTACAAATAACTTTCCTCCTTCTCCACCTGTTAAAGTAAATAATGCAAGTTAATCCATGCTGGAAGCAGAAAACACAAACAAAGCACACTTTAAGCAAATACACAGTTAATACACAGTTAGTTAGATTTCCTTCTCACACATCACATTAAATCTATTTCACCAGCTCAGGGGTTTACAACTTATTTAATTATTAGTCTGCCACAAACATCTCTTTGCTCAACATATTGCTAACAACAATAAAGTTACAAAATTAATATAATTACATTTAATAAATAAGAAAATAGAAAAGGATACAACTAAGAGTGGGAATGGGAATTAAAACCATTAACTAGAACTTGGCTAAGTGTTGAAATTAATATTCTCATGACATATAGCCCCTGGCTCACCTGTAAGTGTTGGAAGTGTCAACAGTGCTCAAGTCCACTGACACTGGATTAAAACTAGATTACTAGATTAAAATGCATAAAAAAAAAAAAAAAAAAAAAAAAAAAAAAAAAAAAAAAAAAAAAAAAAGTCCACTGACACCGAATGAGGTGACATCAAGTATTATTAAGTTGTGGGTTTGTTGTGTTGTGTGCAAAACATTATCGTTTCAGAAGCTCAGAAATGTTTAACTTTTCAGGAGCTAAAGACCTGTACCCAGCACTAGCCAATGAACTCACGCTTGAGAGTGGGATGAGAGCAAGCAAAGGACCTTGTGTATTATTAAGATGGAGGAAAAACTGACTACTGAGTTGTCCAATCAGCCCATCTTATATGACCAGACTATTCGTGATCATATCGTATCATATCACACTAATATCATATCGTATCGTATCATATCATATCATATCATATCATATCATATCATATCATATCATATCATATCATATCATATCATATCATATCATATCATATCATATCATATCATATCATATCATATCATATCATATCATATCGATCATATCACACTAATCTTTGAAATCAAGACTGGAGAAAAATAGCAGAGATTATGAAAGAATCTCTGCCTTTGGATTTAACTTTGACCTCCAGGATGCTGCACAAATGGACACAGAAGAAACTGCTTCTGGACGCCATAGGAAATACATAGGATCAATCAAAGAACGTGACACGACTGATAACTAGACCAGTATCAACAAAATGAATCCTAAATTATGTGCAGTGAAGTAAGAATGCCAATGTACAGTAAAACATTCAACAAATTATACCCTTGCCTTTTAGTCACAATAAGATGATTATCATCACTGCAGCACTATCGCTATAACCTAACGCCATAATAATAGTAATATTACACCCATGCCCACAAACAAATTTCTGGTCACTACAATCAATCCCAAGCACTTGAAAATATCACAATTTTACTTTCCCTGAAAGCAGAGGACAAATGGCTGTTATAGCATGCACATGTTCAAAGCTGAATAACTGGAATAATACAAAATTATTAAATAAGCATTGCGTGACTTGTCCTTGATCAAGCCCTGGGTTAGCAGAGTTAGAGAAAACATCTGAGTGTTTGGTTTAGAAGTATTAAGTTTTGCCCGACAATCAGTCGTGTGGGACTTACCAGGCTGCAAGAGATGAGCAAGACAGGGAACAGATCAAATCAATCTGTCAAGAGTCCAGTTAAACAGTTGATCAGTGACTATGCTGAACTGTGTCTGCCTGCACAGAGCTGAGTGAGGCCTAGTAGTGGAAAAGTATGTGCTGGATGCCACACTGGAACCAGGGGAGGCCAGACTGTAAGCTCACAGTCATTCTGCCACAGCAACTCCAGACAATGGACCCAAACATTACAGCGAATTGCACAACTCCTGTTTAGACTGAACCAAAGGCATGCATGAGTGTCCAGACACAGCGAGCTGAAAATCTGCAAAGTTGCAAGATGTTGCTGACACTAGCCTAAAAGGACCAATATTGACATGTGTTTTTATGTTGATTTCTTTTAGTTTGAAAGAAAAGAGTAAGTGAATTAGCTTTGTAGTCACCTGCATGTCCAGCTCTTGACACCGCTGGGCTAGTGCCTCCTTGTCTAACAGAAGTTCAGCAAGCTCCTCTACGGCCTTTTTTAGCTGTACAAATAAATGACAAGCAGAGTTAACCACACATATTCAGCACCTTCTCTGTAGTGTCATAGAGCTCCTAATCAAATAGATCCTAATGATTTAAGTCTATACAAATGCGTTAGAGGAAGGTGGAGCTGACTTCTTTGAGGTTTTTAAAATACATTTAGTTTTGACACATACCACATGCCAAACACTGTACCATTGACTTTTGCCATTTTTACAGCTCAATAACACTCAGCAAACCGATGTACCAAATGTGGTTGGTCAAGCAAAAATAAGATAACTTAGAAAGAAGTGAACCATTTTTTGCTCTTAGTACATGTCTACATTAGAATATTACACACTAGATACTCAAGAAAATAGATGTTGCACTGTTTTCTGTAATTTTGTATTTTTTGTTTACAGTCCTTTTGCCATTTTACAGTGGCTGAAGTCAAGATGACGCCACAACAACAGATAAAAAGGACACATTTCAGATAACTTGACAGAAATAAGTACCAAGACTACACAACATCATTTAGAAACAAGTAATAAATATTGTATTAATACTGACCTGCTGTTCCAAGTCCCCTGACGGTTCAGCTCCAAACTGAGCCATGGTCTCTTTACTCATGAGCTGAGGAGGCAAATGTCACATACTGATTAAGAGAACTGTAAAGCCTCTACCTGACAAGCATACACTCCGCCTTCTAACAATTAATGCTGATACTGAAATCCTTCTTAACTTCTCCAAGCTGAGTTAAAAAAAAGCCTTTATGGCTCTTTAATACTTTTACTCTGAGAAACTGGATGAACTGACCTCCTGGATGGCTGTCATAACAACATGCTGCACAGACTCCTCCAAAGTCATGATGATCTGAATATATTCTGCAAAAATGAAGAAAAGAGTCATTACACACATGATGTTTCATAACCTGTGTTCAGATGAGTTCCTATCTCTGTCTTTGTTAGTGGCTTGATGGGACAATAATTAAAAACTGGTTATCTGACAGTTTAAACATGCTTTTTGATAACAATCCATTGTTTTCATTTAAGGACACACATCTATTTAAGTGCAACACATGTATGCTGTTAGAAAGTTCAGTACATGCATCCTGATTTGTCCGTGCTGGTCTTCAGGATTGTGTGTAACCAAGAAGCAGTGGCAGACCTTGTTTACGTTCACATCTGACAGCACAGCCCAGTATGAGCTGCAGCAGCCTTCCCAGCTCCACAGGGTCTGAATGCTCAGCCACCAAGGTCAGATCTGGTAAAGGAAAGTCTGAGATTTCCTGCCCCAAGACCTGATGGCACACAAACAGAAATAAGACACTTAAAGAGGCTTAAAAATAAACGCTTTCTATGTACAGACAAATTAAACATAAATAAAACTACACGATAACAGCCTATGAAATTCATTGTTCATTGTGAACAAGAAGGTTTGTGCTGCTTGGTATAATTTAATATCAGCTACATACTGTATTTTACAAGAAATACACAGAGTTAACATCATATGTAGTATAAGTGTTTGTTTCAATCACAAAAACTCAGCAGAAAAATGTTGCTGTATGTCGTACCTCATTATAATAGTCAACCACCATCTTAAGGATCTTCTTGAGATTGTTCATCTGAGAAAATAGATTGTAAAATCTGTATAAAATGCACATATAAATCAAACACACCAAATTATGACAGCTAATCCTGTTCAGCACATTTTATGTTCATGCTATAACAAAAAAAAAAAAGAGAACTTACTTTAAACACACAGACATTTGAGAACAGAGCAGTCTCAATGAAGATATTGAGCTGTCACAGTTAATATGAACAATGACTCTTGAAAGTACAAGTAACTGACAATGGGCCTGAACAGCTCTGGGAAATTTAAAATAAAGCAGTTAAATAGAAGTTATGACTTAATAATTCCATTGTTTATATGTACATGTCTTACTGTTTATCTCTAAAACAAAAGCCTACAGGAGAAGAAAGGAGGAACAATGCAGCAGGAAAACCATCATTTTAACCAAAGAGTTGGAATGGGAATGAGAAAATCAACCTTATAGCTGGCTTATCTTGACTTATATGCACATATTTCAGCAGAGGGGTGAGTGTGGGCTAAGCCATAAGCAATGCCCTTGGAGCAGCTGTGTGGTCAGTGTAGAGGTCAGCTTAGCAGGTTTACAGCAAACAGAGAACATGGCATATAGTTCAGCAAAACATGAACATTTAGACAAGGCAGTGGTCATGGAAGCCGGTGTTTGGTGTTTTGGTGTTGTGTACCTTCAGTCTCCAGTTGTCATCCACGTCTGTTTTGATACGAGCCATCCATCCATCATTGAACCATAGTGGATCTCTGCAGCACACAAGAAGTAACATATTCATGATTTCTTGAGCTAAATTCCAGGTATTGCTCTTTTAACTCTTAAATGTTTGAAAATAAAGTTCCTTCATACACGTGGGTGGAAAGAATAATAATTTGTAATGAATCAAAACACAACATACCATATTATTATTTTGTTATGTTTACACTCCTAAAAACATTAAATCAAAAACCTGTCCGCTGAAGATTTATTTATTTATTTTTTGTCTAGTATATGGTCACCAGCCTTATTAAAAGTGTTTTTTCTAAAAAGTCTGTGCAGTATATTAGTGATATTATTCAGATCTGAGTGTCCTGTATTTTTTTTTTATTTGTAGTTCATTGTGTAAACGGTGCATACAGCTGAGGAAGTTTGATTTAATTACAGATACACTATTTTCAACTATTATTCATGAGCTTCTTAGACATAATACAAACCCAACAAGAGTGGTAATAAATAAGTAATGCACATGCTCTCTCACATCTGATGCAGTGCCTGCGACATTGCCACTCCAGTGGTGAGCTCCTCAACCGTTCCGCAGGACGCAGGAGTGTTGAAGGTCTGCAGCTGATAGACAGTAGACACATCAGTATTATCATCCTTTGAACAGTCCCAGTGAAGAATATTAACATTAAAGACAACGCCTTTCCAATGTGAGATCAAACATAAATTATTAAAGCAGAAGCCATAGTGTAGGGTGAGCTATCCTGATCCTATTCCACAAACAAAAATTGTCCAGCAACATCATGACTTCAGGAGACAACACACCCAGCATGCTCCTCTGAACATCAACAGTGCTGCTGTGGAGAGGGTGAGCAGCACCAAGTTCACATCGCATCCACATCTCAGAGGACCTCTCCTGGACCGGTAACACCACATCACTCGGCAACAAAGCACAGCAGCGCCTCTACTTCCTCCACAAACTGCGAAGAGCCAGAGCCCCGGCCTCCACCATGTACACCTTCTACAGAGGCACCATCGAGAGCATCCTGACCAGCTGCATCACCGTGTGGTATGGAGTCTCTCCAACGTGTAGTGAGAGCAGCTGAGAAGATCGTTGGTGTCTCTCTCCCCTCACTTCAGGACATTTACAGAACCGTCTGACTCACAAAGCCCTCAGCATTGTGGGAGACCCCACCAACCTGTCACATAGCCTCTTCAGTCTGCTGCCATCAGGGAGGAGGCTGCGGACCCTCCGGGCCAGAACCAGCCGACTGAAGGACAGCTTCATCCACCAGGCTTTCAGGAAGCTGAACACTCTCCCAGCTTTTCCACCGTTCCCCTCCCCCAACCCCCCCTAAAGCCTGCCACTTTGAGGTTCATCCTTACCAACCAGTGAAAGGTCGAAAAGGAGACATTGAGCAATAAATCATAAATCAAATGTTTGATACAAGTATTATTAAACAACTCTGAAAGGGAACTTTTACTTACTTAGTCAACACAAGAATAATTTAGTGTAACAACTTAACAGAAATCCTTTCTACAATGTTGTATTTTGGTTTTGCCAGTAAAGATTCATATTACAACATACTGATATGGTTATAAACAAAACAACAGGATGTCACGAGATTGTATCAACATACCGTCTGTATAACTGTAAACACCCGTGAAAGCTAATGAGATTTCTAGACATGTATATCCGCAAAAATGCCAACTACATTTATGTGTTGTTTACTTAAGTAGTTCTTGTGTTGGCTGCAGTTAATCAGTTACATAACGTTAAGAAGAAAACACCCAAAGAATGACATTCCACATATATTACCTGCTAAATTGGATTAGAGATTTAACCAAGGCTCAACTCAACAAGAGGACATTGTTGTCTTTGCGAAGGGTTGGCTACAAGTGTAACAGCCCACGGGAAGGATGCACGACAGTTTTCTGGCCCTCACCGTAGCAACCCTTCACACGGGCTGACTGACGGCGTTGCTACGGATACTGTTGCTACAGCGACTGGCCGCAAGGCTGAAGCTGTTCCTACTTCTAGGCAAAAAAAGGGGAAATATTCGCATTACCTCTCGCGTACCTGATTCATTTTCCTTTAGGAGGCGAAGGGTACTTTCACAGAAATCCCAGCGCCAATATTTCTTTTGGCTTAACGATAACTTGTCGAAATAAACTCACCCATATTTTGAGACTGTCGACTAGAGCCGTTTTGCTGTCTTCCATTTGTCCTCCACCTTTGGCTATAACCTAAAAAAAATCTTCTCCTCCACCTGTCAGCAAAGCTCTTCCGCTGCTTTCCTCGGCATTTGACCTCACCTACTGCCAAAGGTACATTTCTAACGACGGGGACGTAGCGCGGAGACGAACGAGGCTCTTTCCGTCAAAACAGTAACGTAACTTGTACGCGGATAGCACACCTACAGAGCTCCTTGACGCTCACAGGCGGCGTCGACGTGCAGAGACGGATCAAATTCAGAGCCAATCAGAGTTGAGATTGATTGAGATTGACAGCAATTAATCCGTACCTTGACCAATCAGAGGGCTGCATTTGGATTCCGTGCGTGATTTTCAGAGAGCCGGATTTATTTTATTTTATTTATTAAATTTTCCAGATGACGTCTCCAACAATTAATAAAAGCGGATATACACTTGTATTGCGAAAATCATTTTATTTAATATGTAGTAACTATTAATGTATACAAACGAAATGATAATTATTTATATCTGCAACATACGTCTTGTTATCAGGCTTACGTGAGGGTGTGTAAATGAGATCAAGTTCTCATTATCTTAATTCACTTTGAGACAAGACACTTAGGTGCATATGTTTTTCGGGGCCACTGTAAGGAAAAATACCCAAAATAAAAAAATAAAAAAAATAAAGCCCTCTCATGAAATTTCTCTATCCCTCTCACGGATTTCACCCATGTGGTCCTCTGTGTCTTTTTTACATGTCAGGTTGTGAAGACCATTCTTTCTTTTATCTCCTGATTTCTGCCACTCTGAGACGATGACCCTCACTGATGGTTGGCATCTATTTTTAGATGACCTGCACCACACTGACTCCCCAGCTTCTATCTGGAGTACCAGAGTAAATATTTGACAAGATATTTCTGTACTGCATGCTTTGATGGATATGCGAAGGTTGTCACAACTTAGGTCACCGTCAGATTTTGTATAATGTATGAGAGTATATAAGCTGTTAATGAACAGAAAGGTTTCAAATCTTTACAAGTTTTCTGCTGTATTGCAGACTTGTCATTTGGGAGAAGTAAGGTTACAGACACACACAGGAGCAATGCATCACATAAATGTGAGTCATAATCACCGTTATCTGAATGGATGAGGACTTACAGTCGTACAAGAGTACAAGTTCCACAACTTGGCATTCTGCGATAATGAGGATTAACTCTCAAAACACACCCCTTGTTACCTGTGGGTGTAAAAATGGGCAGGTTAACGTCACATGATGGGGGGATCAGACCTTTTATAAACATGTGATTAATCTCCTTGGGCTAGAGAGACTATTCATGTTTGCTCACAATGTCTTTCTTTCTCTTCACAATAATCATGAAATGGATTTATCTTTGTACTTTTTTGAATTCCTTAAAAATAAAAGTTTTTTAAAAGTTTATAATTCCTCTTTGTTCTCTGCAGCTAAATGTAGTATCTCAGAGGTGTGCTTTGAAATGTTGTCCTCTTGAAACGTAAATGTTGGTGGACAACTCATATATAAGCATTCTGATTTTTGCTTTTTTTGTTTTGTTTTTTTGCCTGACTAGTTTCCTAATGCTCATCACAGAAACTTACACCCACAGCATAGGGATGCTGTCACCTTGTTTGGTTGTGGGATGTATGATGAGACCTGTGTGGACAAGTTGTTAAAGGTTTGTTTAATTAGATCACATGATTTAGTCTCTAATGACTTTGGGAGTTAACCAAGCACCATTTGATAAAACTTCCACCAAGCTGTTGTGTGTCCTTGACTAAAGACTGGCTTCTGTTTGGCTGTTCAGTCATAAATGCCTGTTGATGAAGTGGTCCATTACGACGCTCCAATCTCCAACACACAAATTTGCATCTCATTCATAGTGGCCACTGTCTTACTGGTGAGGTCAAAGGCCCTTCATCTCTGATTAATCAGTTTTGCTGTTCCCTGGGAAGTTTTTAAGTGCATTACAACTGCTCCCACCTTATATTAATAGAGGCTGCTGTGTTTTTAGTCTCTTTAGCCTCTAATTTCTGATGAAGACCTTCTGGTTTGGTTTCACTCTGATATAAAAACACACAACTGCCGTCTGGATGTATGCAGGTGTCTATCTTCTTAACTATGTTCAGGAAAAAAAAAGGTAGACCCCAGGGAAGTTGTGGAAGTGTTATTTGTTGTTAAAGTGATGCTGTCAGGTAGAGCGTCACATGCAGGAGCCCACGAGCACCTTTCTCTGTTTGACAGTGAAGTTGCATCACGAGCAACATAATGACGCTGATACAGGTGGACTCCACCAGCAGTTGGTCTGAATCTTATGTGAATGACAAGAAAATAAATGAATAAATAAATAAATAAATAAACAAATCAAATCCAGAGTAGGAAGAGTCTAAAAAAATGGTCAAAGAAAATTTAAAGAAAAGAAATTAGAGTCTGAAGCTCAGGTCTGTGATCACAAACATGAGGATTATTTTTAAATATGCTCAGTGACTGCTAGAAGGCTGTATCTGATTGAGCTCACAACTAGTTCATGTTAAGTGAAATATTACATGGACCAGATTTTGGCAAAGTAAACTTTAGGTAAATGATTGGCTTGTTCAGACATTACCTACACAACTCGGTGTGGGAGGAATCTTTTCCTGCCTTTGACCTGGTCGTATGACCCGTGTAGTTTGCCTGTGACATGACTGTAGGCACAAATATGGTCATTGCAGAATCATTTTATCTGAATAGTTTTACTTTGAAAGTTGATCACAGGCCAGAGTAAAGTGGAGAAGGTGTGTTTTGGTGTAGCACTTCTGTATCGATCTGACCGTGGCGGCGCTCGCTTTAAGGCTCCAGCTGATAATGGAGGGTTTAGTTGATCATTAACAAGCGGCTTAAGCTTATTTAGTAATGTGATGCTGTCAGACAGCACTTCACTTCCTTGCAGGAAACAGTGACTACATTACTCCGTTGGACACGTCTGAACGGCTGAAACGGCACTGTAAACACAGATCTCAATCCAGGTGAGAATCATTTCCTGTTTTCTCAAATTAAAGTGAGGCTGTGCACTTTATAAAGTGGTGAAAGTTAATATAGATTTGACAAAATCTTAAATGACAGCGTGTTTTGATCTTCAAAGCAAAAAGAAAACAAAAAACAAAAATCATAAAGCCTTTTGAGAATGTGCAGCAACATATTTCTTCTGTATACATTCACCACTTTTAATTGGCAGCAATTGCTTGATGTCTTTTATTAAGAATATAAATAATGTATAGTGGAGGATGCCAGAATGCAATGTTTTTGTTAGGTTTTCTGATTAATTTTTTAAAACTAACTTCAAGTAAGTAAAGTGACAAAGTACTGTGGTCAGAGCATCAGTATCTCTGACCCACAAACAGAAAAGAGCTGAGTTCAGTCGACCTTATCTCACAAATCATTAGTTATGTTTCAGTATCTCCCCACCGGCAGATATAAGCGTTTATGTTAATGCTGTGTTTATCATTGTCATGTTGTGTTGCAGACTGGACCGCCTAACCTCTGAAGGCCTGTTGGGTGACAATCACCTGGGGTCATTTGAATCTTTACCGTTCACACCTGACCAGTCGACGCCGATGTACACGAGCTGTCAGAAGGTGAGAGCGTCAGTCACACACGTACGCTCACAGTCCTGCAGACTTCCTTATGAGATGATAATTACTGCTTTTATTTGGGTCACAGTCCTGCCAACAAACTCTTCTGTCATGTCAGTCTCATAATAAGTGCATATTTATTGTCTGTTTCATTGTGTTTAAAAAAAAAGTCAGCATTTGTCTGCTCTCTTTTCTTTAGGTTTTGTCATTTATCTTTTCTTTATTCTTATTCTTCCATGCTTCCGAATTCTTGACGCTTGTCTGTCTTTTTTCCTCTCATCTCTTCAGGAGTCTCCAGAGCCATGTCCGTCTCCGAGCCGACGAGACTGGCATTGCCCAGTGTGCCTGCACACGGCCAGTTTCCCAGTCCAGACCAACTGTGGTCATTTATTCTGTGGTACGAGTTCACACAAGGACAGAGACAAAAAAAAAAACAAAAAAACACAGAGACTGAGCCACAGTTCTGACTCTGTGAAAGTATGTCACCAAAGTGGAATTATCTTGGTTTCCAATCTTTTCAGGCTGGATTTATTTTACAACCACCGTCAAACTGTCATTCATTCACCCGGCCGTGTAGTGTAGTGTAGTGTGTTGTAGTGGGATGTGCTCCGCTGTCGGGTTTTCCTTTTCAGTACTTTATTTTACCTTCCCATGACTCACTGATGCTGGCTGTCAATATTTAGCTTAATGCAAAAGAGAGAAAAAGTGAGATGTTTGAGTTAAATATATTGTACAACATTTCTTAGTGTTTAGTGGTAAAAGGAATAATGATATATAAAAAACAAACCTCTTTTTTTTAAGTTTCTGGCTGAACTACAGACAGGGAAAGAGCAGTTCAATTTCTTAGCTTTACAAGGTAAAAAAATAATAAAATGTGTATAATATATATTATTTATTAATGTCTCCAGCTTGGTTAACATTTATGGCACAAATGTGGACCTGTTTGATCTTGTCATTATCTGTGACAGATTACAAAACCAATTTTCTTTCTATCACATGATCACCTTCACCTTTAACTTGACATATTTACGTTTTAACTCAGCTACCGAAGCACCAGCCCGAGTACTTATCTTATTTACATATGAACTACTTCTTTTATTATCATCATTACCGGCACTTGTCCGATTAAGACCATGATCCATGTAGTCATTGTGAATGATGCATCAGGAGGGGTATTATTTGATAAAGTTAAAAGTCGTGCATTTGATTTCCAGCTCCCTGTCTGCTCACCTACTGGAGACACGGCTCGTGGTTGGACGCCATCAGCTGTCCTCTCTGCAGGCAAAAGGTACAACACACAAGACCACTTTGCACTTCAGTATAAACACACTCCGTGCACGTCAACATGAAATGAAACTGCTTGTAATCTTTCAGGTCAGCGTGCTGCTTAACCTCTTCAACGAGAGCCGATCAGACCAGCAGTCAAAGGACGTGTTGGGGGAAATCACAGACTACAACAGACGCTATTCTGGAGCCCCACGAAGGGTCAGTGCTCCATCACAACTTCAGTGTAATGTGTGCAACAGAGTGAAGTTGTCAGGGGAGCAACTTTCTCTTACAGCCCTAAATGTAACATCAGATAAGAGTGAAGATGAGAATCCTGCCACTATTTTCTTTTATAATAGGTTTGGTAACACGAATTCCTCTTATGCAACCTCAGATTTATTGTTCAGCTCCCACTGACACACCCAAGTCAGGTGAAATCCCACTGGTTTCCCACAGGGATCGCTTACATGAATTAAATGGTGGGGCTCGATTCTCGCTGAAATGTACGGTCGCTAAATTCAAGTCCATATAGATGGAGATTAATGATTGTGTTCACTTTTTAAGGCAAAAAGGGAAACATTTGAACGTGTGTGAATGACTCCATCAAATCTGACTCATGCCTCTACTTTACACTGTCCCCTCCAGGTAGCAGACTACCTCTGCGACGCCCCCCTGGTCCTGCAGTTACTGCTCCGTGGCCTGGGCACCATGGGGGGACTTGTGTGGCTGTTTCTATTCAGGGTGGCCCTGTGCTGCGTGGGGACTGTGGTGTCCATCTCCTTCCCTCTCGCGGAGCCTGTATCCTCATCATCGAGTCCCCTGGAAACAGACCCCTCCCTCTGTGGACTGTTGGGGGTCCTGGATGACCTGGTAGTGGTCATTCTGCTCCTCATCTGCGTTATCAATATCAACCAGCAGATGGCGCCAGAGAGGGGCCACTCTTCCAACGTGATAACCTGACGGTCGGCCAAGAGGAGCTGGCTGGATGCAGCTCCTGTCACTGATACGCTGTTTGACACAGACTTGTATTGGATTTCTGCCGAGTCCGACGGTGTCCGAGCCTCTCTGACTGTGGACTTCAGGTCTGCTTGTCAAGTGTTATCACACTTGCAAAAGCTTTGTAATCTAAAAATCAAAGGGATGAAGTGTGCTGCTTCAGCTGTAGTTACAAATCCTCAACGTCCTGGGCTGTGAGGTGTTGGGCTGCCACCTTTTCAATCTATACTGAAAAGACAAAACTGCATCTTGTCGAAAATTTTTATCAATTTTGTTTTTAAACTTATCCCATACTGAAAAAAAATGTTTTTTTGTAGGAGTCAGACACTGTCATGTTGGTATTATGATGTGGATATCCCTGTAAATATGTAATAATGTAAAAAAAAAAAAAAAAAAAAAAAAGAAAAAAAAAAAGAAGTGTTTTTATTGCTAAAATAAATATTTATATTCTTACATGTTGTTTTATTCTACACATTACACAACACATGCATTTTAATTCATTTATTAAGTTTTTTTGTTCCAGGTGTGCACTTCTGATAATGTTAGAATTGTTTAGTGTTTTGTAAAATATGAAATGTTTTGTATAAACAAAATGTAACCAAAGTCAAAGTCGTCAACTCTCTCAGAATCTCTCAGAATCATTAAAAATGATGCATAAACATCAAAAACACATACCACTGAAAGTAACGGTGTATTACTCAGCTCTTAAACGTACATAATACACTGACATCACCTGAATTATGTAAATGGACTATCATCAATCCGTGTTGCTGCACCAGGCTGCTGCGTTCTTGAACATCCGCAGCCAGGGTGATGGTGTGAGGGAGGGCCGGAGGTCCCTCGGAGCCCAGGGCCACTGCCAACCCAGGGTGCAGCGCTCTGGATGCGGCATCATGGCCAGGTGTCTCCCATCCCTGGAGCAGAGCCCTGCGACACCCTGAGGCGAGCCATTGGGGTTCAGGGGGTACTCTTCAGTGGGGAAACCCTGGTCATCAAGGTAACGGAGTGGGGCAAGTCCACTAGAAATAATTGAGTCTTGGACCTGGGAGCTACGGAACTGAAACAGGCCTGCAGGAGGGAGACAGAGTTGGGATAAAATCAATATGAAACACAGCTGCTGATTACAGAACAGTGACCTGTGGCAAATGAGTCAGCAAAATTAATCGTTGTGCAAGATCGAAACTTCCACACTGAATAACCGGCATGTGCTAAGTTACGGTTGATCTGCAGTTACTCAAGAACTTTATTTGTCAAACTTGCACCGCTCGTGCAACCTTACGGGACGTGACTTGTGGATCTGACTTTACCTTCTCCATGTGCAACCCAGACTCCCAGAGCAGATCCCTCCATCCCTCTGAGCCAGATGGATGAAGACTCCTGGATCCCAACGCTTACAAACCGGGACTCAAACCTGCCAGACTTATTATGGGTCAGCACCACTTCAGAGCCTGGCCCAAAAAACAGCAAACAAGACACAAGAATACTTCACCATTTAACTCATTAAATTATATTACTGTTTTTCTTTTTCTCCCCTTACCTGCTCCTTCCTCTTCCTCACCCACCCAGCCCAACAGGGCGAGCAGCTGGCATCCGTTGCACACTCCCAGACTCACGGTGTCTTCCCTCCGCTGGAAGCGATCAAACTCAGCCTTGGCTTTAGGGTTGTAGGTGACAGTCGCAGCCCAACCTTCATGACAGAAACATGGAGTCACACAAGCAAAAAAAAAAAAAACATCTGAAAACGGTCCATGGATGAGTAGGTGTGTGGTTTCACTCACCTTTAGCTGATCCCAGGACGTCCCCGTAGCTGAACCCACCAACAAACACAACTGCTTTAAAAGGCTCAAGGGTTAAAGAACCGGAGCACAGGTCCTGCATGGTCACATCCCAGACCTACACATGCAGCATGAGTGTTAAATACAGGACAGTTAACCAGCTGTTCATGAAGCCATTATTATTATTACTACTAATGACCTCAAAGCCAGCCATATACAGAGAGACGGACATCTCTCGATCTCCATTGCTGCCCTCTTCTCTGATCACGGCGCCGCGTGGCAGCCCTGCAGCTGAAAGAACAGAGCGTAAATCCCAGTCCACCGATCAAACAGACAGATCTCAAAGATTACATTTTCATTGGTGCAAATTTAATCCTACCAAGCTGACGGATGCTGGGTGTTTCAGATGGGTCGAAGCTCAGTTTGAAGAACGGCTGAATCCTCTTGGCTAGCCCTTCCTCCTCCTGTTTAACACACAGCTCGTTGGCTTGGAGGCATTCCAGACGGAAACTCGTGTCCTCCCAAACTGCTCTGAGGTCAGGCAGCGGCTCTCTGAGGACCTCCTGTCCATCCACGCAGACTCTGACCTGACATTCAAGTGAGGTGACAGCGGTCAGGACAGGTGAGCACAGGCTTTTCGTGCACTTCACGGTGAAAACCACTCACCATAGCGCCAGGTCCGAAGCCACGGGTTCTACCGATACGCAGGCACTGCACACCTGCATCCCTGTACCTCTGACAAACAGCTTCAAGATCCGACTGTGAAACCTCCAGAACTAAACCAAGCTCCTCGCTGAACAGAAGATCCATGACTGCACAGGTAACATCATGCAGAAAGACATCGTTAATTATGCAACTACAAAACATAGCAGGGAACAACACATTCAAATGATGCAATGCACTCACTAACCTCCGGCTCCTTGTGAGGGCAGCTCAACATCAATCCCACGGTTTCCAGCAAACGCCATCTCTAGCAAGGAGGAAATGAGACCTCCATCGCTGATGTCATGTCCTGCACTGAGCAGACGATCTGAAAGAACAGAAATAAATCCAGCACAGGTAATTTCTTAGCAGCGTTACACAACAAAATTATTTTCCATTATAAGCATGTGATTTAATGACAAAATACTGTACTGAAATGCATGCTACAACCACTAGGTGGCAGTGTGAGTACAGGACAAAGCCCTAACAAAATTGACAGCAAACAAAAATGAATAAAAAAAAAAAAAAAAAAGTTTGCTCACAGACAGAAACACAGTAGAGACTGGTAAACTTTTCCTGGGACTTCAAACTGACCCTGTAAGAGTTTCTGAGTCACGTTGAAGCAGGAAGTCAGTAGCCCAGGCTGGTCCAGGTCAGGACAGCAGTCTCCCAGCTGGCTGTAGCACTGAGAAAGGGCAGAGCCTCCTGAACGGTGATGGCCTGGACTGAGAGGAACCCACAACAGCACACCTGCACATAGACAAAAAAGGTCAGAGGCTGGCTGCTGGTTAGGGAGCCCTGTGACATCTGGGCAAAAGATTAAAAAAAAGGAAAAGATGAGCTCTGAACAAGGAGAACAGTTCAAATCCTGCAATATCAGTTTCTGCCCTCAAAAATCCATCTATTATGAGCAATAAGATCTGCATGAGTTAGTGTGGATATATGTGCACACTAAACCTTTGTCATCTGGATCTTGGAGATCAGGCGTCACCGTGGCAGTGATGTCAGGACAAACGGCATATGCAGAGACAACCAGAGCACCTGCAACAAAAGCAGAGGATGGTTGGTTTTATGAAACACACAAACTCCACCCACCACAAACACACACACACACAGAGCCAAAGTACCTGGAGCTTTGACAGTCTCTTTCCCCACTCTTGCTGCCATACTCAGCGAGTCCTTGCCACCATCGATAGCCACTCCCAGCTGGCTCATGACCTCACACATGGCTTTGCAGGCCTCCCACAGGCACGCCCCCTCACCATGCAGCTTGGCAGCCCACATCCAGTTACCACTACACTTCACATCCTGAAGCACACACACAAAACAAACAAACAAACAAACAAACATGTATTATCTGCAATCTGCCACTTTTACCCAAAAGAGGACCTGGTGTTCACAGTTGCCATCTAATGAAGCAGACAGAATTACATACAGTGGCGATGTAAAAAGGAGTATCTTCTTTTTTTTTGCTGAGGTTATTTATGTAAAAGTGACCCCACCTTCAGTGCCGTGATTCTGGCAAACACCAGATTGGTCAGAGCCTCGCCTACAGCCATGCGAGCCCCCGCTGCAGGACAGACGAGCCCTTTAATTGGCTGTTCCCCGATGGCCGTCGCTGCCCCCTCCAGACTGAATGGTGACAGAGCGACAACAGCCACGTCGGCCAGCGGGGTGTGAAGAGGGCCGACGCACTGTTGCTGGGCAACCAACCCAGTCACGGACCGGTCCACCTGACGCAGGGAGGGAGAGAGGACACGGAGAGTTACTAAGAGTCGACACTAATGCATTTCTACAGGCAGAAGCGATGCGAGACGGGAATGTAACACGCAACCTTGTTTGTCAGGTAGCGTTTGGAGGCCACGGCAGGTAAACGCAACACTCGCTGCAGAGCATCTTTGACCGTCAGCCCAGCAGGAAGCACCAGCGGCTGATGGGTGGAGGCCATTCGCTCCAACCTGAACTCCTTCTGCGGCATCTTGCCCAGAACCCACTCCAGCTGCAGGTCAACGGGATGACGCACCTGGTCGGCCTGGTCGCCGCCGCCTCTCTCATCGTCCACCAGCACAATCTGTAGGACAATTTACACGCAGACCAAAAAAAGCCGATATGGTGGAGTGTGGTTTTGTGTGAGGTCCATCTAGACCATGCCAGCATCTATTGATCAGTAAAATGATTTGATTGCAGAGGAGATGCAGATTTATGACACCTGCCTTGCCATCTCCTGTGATGTTTCCAACGAAATCAACGGGACACTTCTCCCGCTGACAAACCCTCTCCAGGAAGGACCGGTCTGATGGAAGAAGCAGAAGAGCATTGCTCTCCTGATACTCTGCCCCCCACAGCTCCAGCACACTTAATGTGGGGTCACCTTTCTATACGACCGAAAATTAATGGGAAACAACATAATTCAAACATGATGGGGCAAAGCAGAAGACATCAATCTAAAAAAAAAAAAAGGTGCAGCGTTAATAAATCTTTTGCCAGTAATCCTTTTGCTTTCGATTACCTTGAATCTGCTGCAGTAGATCACCGCTCCTGTAGGCTCACTGAGCTCTTTGAGCACATTACCTGAAATTGAGAAATGTGACTTAATACACTCACTTTGATCTAAATCTTTAAAGCTTATATAAATCATAAGAATCTTCCACGGGTCTGGTACCATTTCCTCCTGCCCCCTGGTCATGAATACTGCAGATTGGATTCCCGCCGCTTCTCTCCAGACACGCCCGGAGAGCACGATTCATCTTCTGCTCCATCTCAGCGTCTCCTCTCTGGACCGCCCCGAGATCCCTGTCGCTGCAGTTGTCTCCTTGGACCTACAGGGCAGAATTTGAATCCTTAGTAAAGCCAGCGTGCGGGACCGCTCTGATTTAGAGAAGAGTACGTACTTGAACGGAAGAGGCTGCTCCTCCTCCTACACCGATCCGGTACACCGGTCCTCCGATCTTCACCACCTCCATTCCTTATTGACGAGAGCAGCAGAAGCAGATGGACGGTGTAAGTCGATGATTGATATGTAGGTAAATATGGGTTTGTTAGACTCAGCTGACACGCCGAGTTCAAGCGTTACCAGGCCGGGCTTCTTCTTTCTTCACATGCGCGTCTTCGACAGACCCGAGACCCCCGCTGAACATGATCGGTTTGATCCACTCCCGACGCTCCCCGTTAGCCAGCCGCATGCCAAAGGAACGGGCAAAACCTGGAGGAAGGTTTCACAACACTGCGGTGTAATGTTGGTAACAATGTACATTATGTTTGTACAGTAATGTTTTGATTAGTAGTGATTATTGATACTGCTGCAGTACGTGTAGTGGCAGGTCCTCTTACCTGACAAGACAGGTTCTCCAAACTTGTTGCCATAATCCGACGCTCCGTCGCTGGCCTCAATGGCAACCTGCAGAGGAGGTGCGAAGCTGGGGGGATACTCCCATCCCTCCCCTTCAGACTCCCAGGGGAGATGGTACCCTGTGATGGAGGACAGAAGTCATGAAGAAGGAAGAACCCTTCACATGGACATTACTCAGAGACACATTTTGTCCCTGGGTTTTTGTTGTGGAGCATCTCTCATGTTCCACATATTGAAAGATGATCAGAGCTTATTTTGGGAATGATGATGATGGTTGACAACAAGCACATTAGACGATCATCAACTATATTGAGATGGACTGCTTATATAAAAAGTGAGAGTGAATACATCACTAGAAGGATGCTAGAGATGGAGCTGGCCGGCTGGAAAAAAAAGAAGTGGAGATTCCTAGACGTGATGAGAGAGGATACGCAGGTTGTTGTGCATCTCACACGTCATTCTGCTCTCATACGCTCCTCGCCGTCTAACAGCGGGCAGATCTAGTCTTTACCTTCGTCACACCCCAGCCTGTTCAGATCCGGTTGGGTTTAACACTCAAACGTGTCCTCGGCAGTCCGTAGCTCCTGCTTCGAGCAGCTTCCAGGCTTTCAGCCAGAACCTGGAGGCGCTCCGGTTTCTTTACACTGGCTGCAACTGGTACTGCCATTATTTACACATCTCAGCGATTACATGAACACTTTTCATGGCCTCTGTCCTGCACTTTTCTATGTATTATGAGCTTGTACGGGGTTTATGAGGCCTTTTATGTGATTTTTCATACATTTATGTTGCGTAACTGTATTAAAAAGTTCTCATCTGTGTTATGGCAAAGCCTTATGATACAACATGTTGAAGAAGGAACAAACTGGCTGAAATTAAAACAAAAATGATTGTCACTACTGAACTGATGCAACAGACATTAAAAGGTCTGACCTGGGATGTGCAGGTTTCCAAAGCAGTACCCTGCGGTTCCAGCGATGACGTGGCCCCCTCGTCCAGCACTCTGAACGTCTCTGATACGGCCTCCTGTCCCCGTGGTGGCTCCGCTGAACGGCGCCACACCTACAAGGTCCATTCAGGAAGGGTTGAACGTTCTCATCTGTCTAACACAAAACGAGTACTTGTGTACAGTCAAGCACAAGCGTTTATGGTCCTGACCGGTTGGGAAGTTGTGCGTCTCAGCGGTAAAGATGACGTGTCTCTGTGAGCGCCGTGTCTCATACGGACTCGGTGCAGACGGGTCTTTTGGATAGATGCACTCCAGCTCAATGCCTTTGATTCCACTGGACCCAGAAACACATTTCACGCCGTCAGTGTGGTCAGCGAAACAGATAAACAAATTCCACACCTATGATCTGACCGCTGTACCGTTCACCTGCTGTTGTCGCAGAACTTGATGACGTTATTCTGGTTGCTGTGCCGCTGGGTGTCCATTATGAGACTGAACAGAGTCTCTTTCTGCTCCTGACCGTCAAGAAACATCCGTCCCCGAAAGAACCAGTGGCGGCTGTGCTCACTGGGACACCGAGGTCCGGGGAAAAGAGCACAGGAGACGAGAGAAACTCAGGAAACAAAAAAACACCCAAAAGCAACACACACACACACCAGACACAAGGCACTCCAGGTAATTAGATCAATCCCACCTGTTTGACTGGGCCAGGTCAAAACACTCCACACTGGTGGGGTTCCTTTTAATCCTCTGGAACATGGATGTGTAGTAGTCCAGGTCCCAGGAGTCAAAGGCCAGACCTGCCCACGACGACAAAAATACATCAAAGCCAGCACAAGGAGGTGGAGCAGAATGTTTCTGCATCACACAAGTGAACTGTCCTGCAGATTCTGACCCATAAAGTCAAACTCAGACATCAGCACACATTAAGAAACAAAACAAAAAACTACAATCTCCATGCTTAAAAAAAAAAGAAAAAAAGAAGACAAATCCAAGACCTACTTCGTGCAGTTTTGTTCTTTTCTTGTGCAGATTAACTGGATCGTTTTTACAACATGTGAAATTAACTGAGGCTCATGATATGAATTAATCATTATGCAATGTTTACAAGCCATTTTAATGACTTCTTTCCCCTCTATTAGTCACCATTTTTAGGTCAACTATGGAAGATGATAATCAAACGAGTCCTTCAGGACTCTAAGAAGCTTCAGACTCAGCTTTAATTATTCCTTTATTAGGAGCAGTTGAGCATGGACGAGCCTGGAAAATATGTGTCAAAACCAGTCTCATTTATTTGATCTGCTAGAGAATATTAATGACGTTGCATGAAGAGGCAGAAGATGAACATAACGATGCACGTAGTGGGTAGTGTGACCTCAAACCTGTTCATATGAAGTGGGGAACGACCACAACACAAAACACTGTCAGCGCTTGAAAACAAACCTATTATCAGACAGTGAACGCAACTTGTTTTTTGGTAAAATCGGAGGACACGTTTCTGAGCATTCTCTGTATTTTCTCATATTTTTGTAAATAAGCAGCTGCTCTTGCTAAGAAAGCACAAGGCATAATGGATATTTAGATGTTATTATACATTTATTACACTGATAATAGTGATTTATGATGTCATTATTGCATCACTGAGCTCACGCTCCACCTCTTAATAAGTTGATCTGACCGATTCTGACCTCCGTTCAGTCGACTTCATCTCATTTTGGGTTTAGGCCCATTAATGACACTCACGCCGAACACACACATGCACGTGCACGTGCTGGTTAATCAGCAGCACCGCTGGCGTCCTGTGACTTCAACCAGCTAAGGAGTAATGCCATGCATCATGTGACATAACGATCTCCTTCAGCACTCAAAGTACTTACACAAAGCCGCAGGACTGAGAGAAAGCATGAAGAAATAAAAAAGATGAGAGGAAGGTCACGGTGCAATAGATGCAGTAAGAGAGCTGGTCTGAACAAGAATAGTTAAAGGAGTGGGGGGGTTGGGCTGGAGCCTGCTGGAACAGTGGCGACCTCACCCAGATCATCGTTGGCCTGCTCCAAGGCGCTGCGACCCTTTTTCAAGATGTCCACCTCAAACACGGGCTGTGGCTCGGTTTCCACGACGAAGGAGGTGATGGGATGGTGATAGACGCACTCCGTCATGCTGTCGTGTAGACACTCAAACAGCTTCTGTACGTCTACACTGAGCTCACTCAGGTTCCCTCCACTCTTAGACTGAGGACACAGATGGGTCACTTAAGAGAAAGAAGCGAGGAAACTGAAGTCTGAATCGGTGCCCTACTGGACTATGTTTGAGCGTTCCCACCTGGATGAGAAACCTGCGAGAAAGCTCGACTCGAGTGACGTTGCTGAGCCCGGCGCTCTGGCAGATGGACACGGCGTTCGTGGACCAGGCGGTGGAGAAGTTCAGCCTAAAAACGCAACGGAGAGAAACAGTTTGAGGGGTTTTTTAGACTTTACTCCTGTCTTTAAACGGTTTCACTAATAATTTACCTTTTTTTTTTTTAAATCAAATTGAGTTAAATAAATAAAACATTTAAACACTCCCTTCTCTTCACACTGATCAACATCCTTAAAGAGTTTGTCCCAAATTTCTGCAGCAAAACATTCACATATTTTCAGAATAAATATCGCACCCCAGCAGCTGAGCTGGGGAACCTTTAACATGTGCAGTTGTGACACAACACCAGCGCATCTATTCAAACATTCTTCAGTCTCCGTCATAGAAAAACTCGTAGAGCAGAAAACAACTAAAATAACATTCAAGCCAAATATTTTAAAAAATGACATTAAACTTGTTGCCGAAAGATGCTAAGATTAAGACAGAGATGATGTTTGAAAACAAATATGCATATAAATCAAACGTATAAAAAACAAGTGTAAAAATATGAGCCAATTCTGCAGCTTTCGTTGCACCTTCTACATCCACAACGTAACATCCACTGCTCGGTTTGAATAGTCAGACATGTCTAATCGTTAACCAGCCACATCCTAACTAGACTGTGTGGTATCTTCAGCTGTCTAGTGGTGTGTCCACAATAAATCCGTCTGGATAATGTTCATCTTGGTGACTGGCTCAAATCCATCCACCTTAAGGCTGCACATCTCCATGACCCTATAAACCCAGACACGTGACATTCCAGGTTTTACTCTTTCGGGAGCTGTTTTCCCTTTAATTAATCTCTGTTCTCAAGGATGGAGTTTTGTTTTGTTTTATAGAGATGATCTCATAAGTGATCAACTGGTTGTCCATTCTGGTCTGAAGCTGTAGTCCAACGGGACACGTGTCCTGCGACGCGGAGAAAGAAAAACCGGGCTCCCTGCTGTGGTTTTAGATCTTAGTGGTCTTGCTCCGTTGTACACTTGGACCGGCACTTTTCCACATGTTATAAAGCTCTGTTGCAGAGATGTATTTGATTGATCTGATCGGCGAATCAACAGAGAATCTGGGTCTTTAACTGGGACGGGTGTAAAAAAAAAAAAAAAAAAAAAAAAACTTTTTTGCCCATGACAACTGACTTATTTTCAGACTTGCAGAACCGATGCATCCTAGACGATTTAATTCTTACTGATGAATCTGATCCGGCTTTGCAGACATGAAGATCAGATTTCCCCAAAGACTTTTTGAATCACACATTTAATTATTGTGATTGGAATAATACACGTCCAAATATTTTCAGTTTTATTGAGAAATGATCAGTTCATCACACTGAAGTGTTACTACCTGGGTCCAATCTCCACCAGTTTTTCTCCGCGGCCTTCTGTGAGAGTCGGTTTCTCAGACAAGGGCTCTGCCTGCAGGGGAGGACAAAACAGCCAGAGGAGAACCTCCTTCTGCTCGGCGCTGAGACTCTCACAACCTGCAGCAGAAACCCAGAGGAAACAATAAAAACACGGAACAAAGTAGATGAATGTAAGCGAGAACACATGTGAGCCAGACTGAGAGAAAGCCCCAAGACAGCACAAGAGGCATTTTAACTTGCAACGGTCTTGATAACCACATTTTAAACGAGCGGCGTCTCACCTGTCAGCTCCACGTTGTAGCAGAGCTCGGTTGTGATTGACAGATGTGGGCAGAGCTTGGTTGCTCTCTGCAAGGCTCGACCATTCAGAGCTTCATTACTGTAGAACCGCACCACAGCCATGGCTGATGAAGAGATGGACAAACGAGTCCAGACACGGCTTTGTAAAATCAGTCACAAATTTATCAGCACTCATTACGAAAAAGGCTTCATCCTAGTACAACTGCATTTTCTTTAGAGGAGGATCAACAAATCAGCGACCGAAGATCAATACTGATCCTCAGTGGTTTGAGAGCAAATTTACCGACAGAGGTTGACCTTTGTCTGCAGATCAGCTCAAGACCCTCCAAGAATGAGATCGCCGTGTTCTCAAAACAGAGCGGTCGTGTTGGAGTCATGTTATATTAGATGCACTGACTCCAACATTAGACACTGTAATGCAAAAGTCCTAGTGGTCCTTTGGGTGTTCAATAGCATCAATGCCATCATGATTTTAAATTCATGCTGCAGCTTCACATCAAAAACAAACACCAAGCCAGAGATATGAAGGACCACGTCCAGTGATGAGAGGAACAAAGGGTTTTGTAAAAGTGCTTTGTCCCCTACACATCCCTGATGTCATCATGGAGACAAGACCCAGAGGACAGTCTGAATTAAAACCCCTTAAGGCCTGAAAGATTAGATGATACACAGAAAATTCATGTTTATTATATATTGTAATTTAACCCCCCCCCCCCCCCATGTTGTCTTCAACACTTTCTAAATATTTTTTCTCAATAACTAAACTCGTCCCTTAAAAAAAAAAAAAAAAACTTATTTCATGGATCAGTGCTTTAGTGATTGTTGCAAATCTGCACTGAAGTAAGTGTGTGTGTGCGTGTGTGTGAGGTCCCCTGATTGTGTGCATGTAGGTCACACACACCACGGTCAGGAGCTTTCAATTAGTGCTTGACCACATAGAAAACTGCTTCAATTGATATCTCTCTCACACACACACACACACACACACACACACACACACACACACACACACACACACACACACACACACACACACACACACACACACACACACACACACACACCTCTTTATAACAGTCAGTGATGTGAGGCTTTAATAATAATAATAACCAGCCGGACACATCTTTTCTGTATGATCTGATGGAAAAGCGAGCCGAGACAACACAGCGGTAGTGGACGACTGCACCGTCACATGTACAACGTGTTTGCAGAAGAAGAGGCTGATGTTTCCTCGCTTGTGCTAAAGGCGTCAAAATTAGCAGAAAGCTAACTTACGTGCAGCAGCTTTAGCGGTTTGACACGTTTTAGGCAGGTATGTTGACTTGCTGCTCGACCCTGGAGCACTGAGGGAACTTCTGCCCCGGCTGGAAAGCTTGGAAGCGGTTTAGACGTCCCGGTCCAGGTCTGGACACCGACTGGGAGCAGGCTGGGCTGCACGAACGGACACCCACTCACGTGTGCCGCTGTAACTTTGGGACGCATGCGCAGTAGCACTCAGTTTGGAACGGCCGTGAACGCCTCACGCGAAAACCTCCGAAATCAGCTTTCTCATCTAATCGACAAAATCTTTAACATTACCAAGTTATCAAGCCTTCTATAAACTATTTTAGGCTTTGATTTTTGGTATACCGTGGCTGACTTGGGCAAGCCTTGGTGATCGGTGCATTACGTTAACAGTATTGAAACCAGATCAAACAGGATGTGCAGCACATCTGACCTGTTCTGGTGCTTGTTGCAGTATACATTTAAAAGACATCTGCAGGACACACTGTGCAAACAGAACAGACTACTCCCACACAGAGACGACATCAGGAAGCACAGTCTTAGATATATTTAATAAATTAAAGCCAAGGTACAAAAAAGAAAAAAAAAGTACATTTCATTTCCCCCACCCCTTCACCACTTAAAACTCTCCAACTAGCCTTAGACAAACAGCGGTAATTGTCTCATTTCAGACTAGGACCATTAAGCAGACCAGGGATCAGAGTGATCAGAGTTGAACGTCAACACATTCATTGCTCACATGAGAGTGAAGCAGAAAAGCTCACGTCAGACTTTATTCCTGCTAAAGGTTTCAGTCTAAATTACATCTTTCTGCAGTTTCTCTGACATCTAATTTATTTTTTATTGTCCCCTGAACCCCACCCACCCAAAACACATACATGCTACATGTCTGCAGGCACCTCGGATAAGACAGTAGGATTAGACTAAGATATAGTTTTATCAGAGACCGCAAAGTACATTTCAATGCTGAGTGTTACTAGATGTCAGCTGGTTCTGCTGATTCCCTAGATGGTGTATTTTACAGCCCTGGCATCACTTCACCAGTAGCGTCTCAGGTGTGATGGATGAGCACAGAATGATGCGGTCAGTGACTTTTCCAGTCATACGTGTCTTGTAATCCTTCCTGGCGCTCTCCAAGACGGTGGCCCCGGAGAGCGAGAAGACTCTGGGCCAGCTGCTCACAAGCATTTCGTTAGAGCAGCCGCTGCTGTCAATAGAGAACTGATTGATGAATCTGGTCATTGATTATGAACATGATAAGGACGTGATATAGATAGGTGCGGCTGCGGAGGTGAAATACTGGAAGTCCTGACTCAGACTTTTTAGTTTTTTCTTGAAGAGTCGCCTTAGTGAGTGCGGTGTGAAGAAATGAGGCTCTCTGAACTAAAGAAAGTAAAACTATGCATTTGTACTGTAGGTCCGATATAAGTGCACTGAACAAGTGGAAAAAGATACATTTGTCCACACGCAATCTCCCATTCACACAGGTATGAACACACACACACGCACACACACTCAAATTCACAAAAAGTGTTCAGCAATAACTGTTAATATGCAAAACGTGATTAATATTTTTGCACAGTTACAGTGACTAAGCAGTCCACTGTCAGGATAATAAATTCCTCCGAAAGCTCAGTTCATTTCTTTTTTCTCCCCTCTCCCAGTTGCTATGATCCCATTTCCCTGTAGGCATCACTCTGGGCGGTCCCGCTTTACCGCAGGGACCACTGCATCTACAACCCAGGGGGACTGCAGGATGACTGGATGGATTTTTATGTACATGAGGTACAGCCCCATAGATCGAAAGCTTGGTGAGAAATCACTCATTTTAGTCCAACCTACGTGGTCTTCAGCTCCTTTTTTTCTACTCATACTCCCCTAAAAGGTCTTTATTAAAAATATATATATAAATTCAGAAAACAATTCACAATTTGGCAAATGTGTGGAGGTCAACGGGGCATTGCTGAGCTAATATGCTTTCTGCAGAGTTCCCTCCTAAACATTGAGCCTTCTCTCATTAGCAGCAGCTGGACTGAAAACCACTCTTTCTATATGTGTATACATGTACATTTATATAAGTAATTTGATTTACTCTGAAAATTAAAGTCAAGTAGCTACGTACGATACCACTACCATTTCATATGGATGCTAATCACCAGCAAACAACCAAGGAACCACAGGAAGATTTAGAAATGCAGCACAAGTCAGAGACAGAAGGAGGCCTGAGACGGCATGCCGGGTGTGCCGCTCAAAGCCCTTCCAACAGAAAGACCTTTAAAGAAGAGATAAGAGGAGGTACAGAGAGAGAGCTAATCATATAAGAGAAAAGAATCCTAGGAGCAAAGAGGATGGCCTCCATGAAGCCACCAGGATTAAAGTCTGTTGATCTGATGGCAGGTCTGTGCTGGAATGGCTCCACGTCTTGTCCTGTGACTGGGTTGGGTTATCATTACAATCATTTCATATCTTCATGGGGTTGGAGAGAACTATGCTGTTGTGGCATCCAGCTGGTTTGCACTGAGGTCAGAGGTCACAGGTTAGATGAGAGTTCAAGGAGTGAATTTCAGTATTCAGCAGCGTACTCTGTCCCATGGAGACCTCGACACAGTAGTGTGAATTCCTTCACTATGTCCTTAACTCTTCTCTTGTTCACTCGTTCTCTGTGTGGCAGAAAAGGCAGAGGAAAGGAAAGTACGATCCATTTAGTGAACGCAAAAAAGAAAGAATGCGGTAGAGTTATTTACGTAAGCCCGGGATCAGACGTCCAGGTGCGTTTACCTGAGGATCTGTTGTGAGAAGTTGTCTTTCTGCTCAGTGGTGACCCGGGATGATGGGAATCCTGGAGGCTGCAGCGCTTCTTTCAACCACACAGCGAGCAGAGAAATGCAGTGTTTGTTCAGACTGAACAATACTTCAGCAAACTGGTCCATCAGACTCCGAGATGCCCCACCCCCGATGCCCTGGAGTTGTTGAATGAGGCAGTTTAAAACATGGATTAAGATTCTCTCTTGTACATACTGTTGGATCTGATGACAACTGAACATGCACACATCATGTTTGAATGAATCAGATAAAGCAGCAGCAGTCCTATCACATTGGTGGGTAGGCCTACTGCCAGCCCTAGGTGAGCCTAATGTTTCTAAAAACAGAGAAGAAGCAGAGCCACCTCCAATACAGCTTGGACCAGCAGCTTTCCGTCCTCCTGCATCACCCTCGCTACTGGAGGCACGTCGGAACAGTGAGGTAACAGCTCAGTCTGAGGCAGAGGCACAAGACAGCTGTCACATTTCAAGACAAATCACTCATTTAGAAAACGCGTGCAAGGCTCTTTTTTCTGTGTATGAACTCACAAAGAACAAGCACGTTGACTTGACAGTCGGAGCTTCGGGAAATTTGAGAGACAGCATTCCTGGAGGTGAGAGTGGAAGAGACAGGAGCTTGTGGGGGCCAGAGTCAAACATTTACAGGTTGCACTTTGCACCATCAGACAAATTCTACAGAGACAACAGCGGCGTGGGGACGTGTGTTTGTGTAAATCTTGTGCACACTCACCACAGTGGAAAACTGCTTTCACGTCTAGACTCTCAGACAAGAACAAATCGGGCTTCCGTTTGAGGGCCTATGAGGCAGATGAAGGCATTAAACAGAGTACGGCTCCGTCGGCCCGAACCAATCGTTACTGCTTCACCACATTCCACTGCATAAGCTCCTTCAAAATACTGCTATGAACAAAACCTACTGAGCCTGGTAGCCGGATCTGACAGCAACAGAGGACCAGATCTGCCTATCAGACTATAGTGCTCTCTTCATCTGTTTAGGGAAAGACTTTATCCGAACTCATACAGAGATCCTCCAATGCACAGCTGAGCAGGTATAACAAACATATTACAAAAAAAGAAAAAATAAACTTTGAAATTATTTGAAACTTAAGTCAAACTAAAGGCAATGATGGTTTTGGTTCTGTTTCTTCAAATCAACAATATTAGAAACATTACTCTTCCTTGTTTTTGGTTGACTGGACAGAATATGCAACAGAAATGTGTAAGTAATTAACGTGCAGATAAAGAGAAAGACAACTCATCTCATAATAATGAACTCATTCAGGATGGAGGAGAGAGGGAGAGAGGGAGAGAGGGAAAGGGAGAAAGATGTAGGTCAGATCTATCCAAAGATAGAAAAAAAAGTAAGAATGAAGACGAAAGACAAAAATATAAAACAAGAGCCATCAGCCAATTATTTGAACTGATTAATATTAGTTTAATATTAATTCATTTGGGCTTTGAATGGCTCTAGGCTGGAATGACTTCAGAGGAGAACTGGGCTCAGAGACTAACCAGTCACCTGGGACCACGAGGCTCACACTTTTGTTGTTGCATCATCCTCGAGGGCAGCACCAACTCAAATGTTTCTCTAAAGACTGAGTGCAGTTTTGTTGATTGAGAATGTTCCTGACATTTCTAAAACTCGGTGTGCAAAGTCATCTCTCTAAAGTCAGAGCTTGACCTCGTCCAGAACGTCCGTTAAAATGCCTCCAAGGAAATCCGATCACGTGTGCCCAATGCTAATGAAGGTCTGAGGCGTATTTCCAGATGGATTAAGATCCAAATCAATCAGAACGCAACTGAAGGTGGTCTGAGACACTCGTGTCGATATTCTCTTTGTAGTCTGAACTCAAAATGTTCCTTGGATGAATTCAGGGACTGCCTATTAAACTCATTTTACTTAATATTTCCAGCTTTTCCAGCTCTTTCTTTTTCTTTCAAATGTGATCACTGACAATGCATTTGGAAGCACATTGTAATGCCAGGTGTGAATACATGCACGAGGCCCTGGCCACTAGTGATCCAGTTTCTCAGGATGCATATCAATGCCAGGTCTGAACGGGCCTTCATATCTGATGACATTGTCGGTGACGACAACTTGCACCAAAAATCTCTGCCAGAGTGCATTCTGGTAATCACATTTTTTAAATACTGTGAGTTTTAAATGAAATAATGAATCGACATCCATGATGAGGATGCGTATGTCATCAGACTATCTTAATTAGTTTCTTCAGGTAAATGGAGAAAACGTGAGCTCCTGTGCATGTTTGTGTGGTACAGCAACTGTTGGAGTCAGTGGGGTTTGAGAAGAGACGCATGTCCCTTCTTCAAACATTTCCTTAAAGAGCTTCATTCCACTGCCTCACCGATGTGATAAGATAACTTAGGACCCAGTAACAGATAGAAAGAGGTATAGACAGAGAGAAAGGAGGACAGAATAACAGGGAGAAACTAGAAAAGGAGAGAAAGAGAGAAACCCAAAGTGAATGAAATAAGAAACCAAAAACACACCTGAGCTTGGAGTTGCATAAATGAATCAACAATATCAGGATGATCCCTGGGTCCTATAATATAATAAAGATGAAACTTAAGAAATCATAAGAGAATAAGATAAATATACAAACAGCAACTTAATAGATTCAACAGTCATGTGGAAACAAAAGAGAACTAAAAAATATTTCATTGAAATAATTTACACGTGAGTAAGGAACAAAGGGGGTGGGGGGGTGGGGTGGGGGGGCATATGGAGCTTTGGCAGAGTCTTGAAAGAAGAGACCAACCAAAAACAAATAACAGGCAGAGAACAGAGACATGGGTCTGTTTGGAGAGAAACAGAAAAAAAAGAAATAACAAGGAAAAAGAACAAACCTAAAAAAGCAAAAGTGGGTTTGGAGTGGGAACCCAGGAGGCACCTCTGTTACTGTCACAGTTTGGAAGAAAAGAGGCACCAAACCTAAACGAAGCCTCTTTCACCTCCACCACCGACAGAATCATTATCCAATAACAACAAAACGTGTCCTCTTCGATGCTACTGTTAAGGGTCCATTCAGCAGCACTGCTCAAAAACATCCGTTTTGTTTTAAAGGTGAACCCTCAGCTCTACAAGGCATCCCAGGTTGTTACATCAACACCTCCCTCATGCTGGACACAGACTACAGGACTTTTCAAAGTATAACACTTTGCAAATGTTCCACAATTAACCAAATTTCTGTCATTTCTGATATTCAGGTTGATTCTGATGGTTTTATATTGATATTGGAGGATATTTATAAAGAAACTGAATTAATGTCTGCAGTGAGTGCCCAGCTTTCGTTGTTCCCAGTCTCCAAACAAGCCTCCTGCTCAATTACTCCCCTCCAACCCTCATCCACACCCCACAACCCCTGAAGAAAGCGCAGGGTTTATTCAGAGGGCTGCGATCAATCCAGCACAGCAGTGGCTGCAGACGTGCAGGGCAGGCCCTCCCCGTTGTGTTACATGCCAACTAAACTACACGTCTGTGTACGGTCAATGTATCCTGCTCTGAAACTGTCTAAAGAAGAGCACCTGCGTAGGAAAAAAAACGGTGTTTAGATGGAGGAGGAGAGCCATTAAAGCCATTACTTAACTGGTCAAAGCAGGAAGAGAGGAGAAGGGGAAAAAGGGACAACACAACGGGAAGAGCATCAGATGGAACTGGTACAAATACTCAATGCCACGTTTGTTGAATGAGATCATCTCATTATTGTCCATTTTATATTCAATAAAAATGAATGTTATATAGGAATTAAAACACTGGCATGGCCTTTGCAAAGTTTTTGTATTAAAAAAAAAAAAAGCAGACAAGAAGGCTGCAACTATGAACACACTCACAAGTTTGCCTACTTTCTCAAAAAAATAAATACAAAAATAGAAAAAACAAATATCAGGCTGAGAAAAATATGTTATATGCAAATTAAGAACAGTCAGAAAATGCTTAAATTGACACTAAGTGTGGGAGGGGAAAAAGATCTGAACTGTTAAAATCCTCATTTGAGACTTTTTTCTCTTAAACATACAAAGCACAGAAAACATCGCGGTTGCAGTTACATCATTGAGTAATAGAGCAAACTTTGAAAGGCCACCGAGAGTCCAGCAGCCTTTAACCTTTTGGATTTTGCCTTATGACCCCGACCCCGTAACGTTTCACAATGTGGCAGCAAATCAAGAACAATAGTAATGGGAGATGTCAATGCAGTACACACAAAATATGACACCAATTAGTTTCCTAATGTTTTTTTCAAATCCTTGTGCAACTTCATTTCTGTCCCTTTGCTTCACCAAGGTCTTGTTGTGGACCCGTGTGAAACAGAAACAGCTCACAGTGGTGAGACTTCCTCCCCTGCTGTGCCCCTACCTTGCTGGAAGATTGACAGCGTTACCGAGGTAACCAGCTCAAACAGAGCCTTAATTGGTGGGAAGTGGTCCGTCTCACTGGCGAAGATATGCACCATCTGTAAGAGCAGGACCAAAAATCAGATGCCATTTTTACTTGTACAAACAGACCAGGTGATGGAGGTTTGCATCGTGCACTGACTGCTACATGCACCGTACTAACCACATAACTGCTGGTGGTAGATATGTTTTTGATACATGGTAAACATGTTTTCTTGATGTGTCACCATCATTTGCTGTGTTGACAAAAAGTGTTTATCAAGACTTTTAATGGCCTGATGCTGTTGAAAGCTGCAACCTT